>JAPXFY010000018.1:51097754-51115254 GCA_030674185.1 Monoplex corrugatus | reverse complement strand
TTACTCAATATTTTCAATTTCTTATTAAGTCTTCGCAGGTCAACAACTGTAAATGTACTTCTCAAATTTCATTCAGAATTTGTTTTAACTATTCCCAGGTTGATGTTACATATATTTTCAAATATACTAATACAACTTTTTATGTGACCCAAACAATAAATGGTTTATGATACTGTTGATGGTTGTGTGTGTGTGTGTGTGTGTGTGTGGCGCGCATATGTGTGTGCGCAAATGCGAATATGTAAGCACTGAGATTTAAGTTGTTTATTTTCCAAACAGTTTAGCTTATTACAGTTACAGTGATCTGAAAGGTATCATAAACATAGCTTGCATCAATCCACACTTAGATTTGATTTTATCAAGATTTTGCGCTATACGAAATATTGTAATTAATTAATTAATTATTATTATAATTATAAACATACGAATAACTAATCCCTACAACAATGGAAAAAAAAAAGAAGAAAAATATAGCATCAAATATGTTTGAAAGATTAAAACACTGAAATTTTTATGAGGAAGAATGCTGCTGAACAGAGACTGGTCGACTCACTGTGCTCTCACGAATTCAAACTTCCCGGACAGCTGTATATGAAACATCAAGTCTCCACCATTGAGGTACTCCATCACAAAGAACAAGTGACTCTGAAACAGACGGCATGTCACACACATTACTGTTGTACAAGTGACCCTGAAACAGATGGCATGTCACACACATTACTGTTGTACAAGTGACCCTGAAACAGATGGCATGTCACACACATTACTGTTGTACAAGTGACCCTGAAACAGATGGCATGTCACACACATTACTGTTGTACAAGTGACTCTGAACAGATGGCATGTCACACACATTACTGTTGTACAAGTGATTCTGAAACAGACAGCATGTCACACACATTACTGTTGTACAAGTGACCCTGAAACAGATGGCATGTCACACACATTACTGTTGTACAAGTGACTCTGAAACAGACGGCATGTCACACACATTACTGTTGTACAATGACTCTGAAACAGACAGCATGTCACACACATTACTGTTGTACAAGTGACTGAAACAGATGGCATGTCACACACATTACTGTTGTACAAGTGACTCTGAAACAGACGGCATGTCACACACATTACTGTTGTACAAGTGACCCTGAAACAGATGGCATGTCACACACATTACTGTTGTACAAGTGACCCTGAAACAGACGGCATGTCACACACATTACTGTTGTACAAGTGACTCTGAAACAGACGGCATGTCACACACATTACTGTTGTACAAGTGACCCTGAAACAGATGGCATGTCACACACATTACTGTTGTACAAGTGACCCTGAAACAGATGGCATGTCACACACATTACTGTTGTACAAGTGACCTGAAACAGACGGCATGTCACACACATTACTGTTGTACAAGTGACCTGAAACAGACGGCATGTCACACACATTACTGTTGTACAAGTGACCCTGAAACAGACGGCATGTCACACACATTACTGTTGTACAATGACTCTGAAACAGACGGCATGTCACACACATTACTGTTGTACAAGTGACCCTGAAACAGACGGCATGTCACACACATTACTGTTGTACAATGACTCTGAAACAGACGGCATGTCACACACATTACTGTTGTACAAGTGACCTGAAACAGACGGCATGTCACACACATTACTGTTGTACAAGTGATCCTGAAACAGATGGCATGTCACACACATTACAGTTGTACAATGACTCTGAAACAGATGGCATGTCACACACATTACTGTTGTACAAGTGACCTGAAACAGACGCATGTCACACACATTACAGTTGTTGTACAATGAGCAAATGTTATTCACACCAAGGTACTCAGTTGATCTGAGAAACCATTCAATAGGCTTATTATATATCATCATATTTTCCATGGTCTTGTCTGAATGAAAATTGTATATGTGTCTTGTGATTGGTTACAAATGTATGCATAATTTCATATTGGATTACAAGGGAAAAGTTTCTTCTAACTAAACCTCAACACACACACACACACACACACACACACACACACACACACACACACACACACACACACACACACACACACACACACACCACTAAATCAACAGAGAATCCTGACATATCGATTCAGATGTTAACCCTTTGACTCCTGTACTCTATTCACCAACAGCAAAAACATACCCTTTGACTCCCCCCTCACCTTATTCCTGCAGGAAGCTGGTGGACAGGGTAGGGAGTCAAAGGGTTAAGTTTTTAATTTGCTAGCATAGTCGACAACGCAGGATGCGTGGACAGGTGCGGGAGTCAAAGGGTTAAACACCAATATCCAGAAATGGAATTGTCCATGTATAAGAGAACGCAAAAACAACAGATAATTTACAATGCTTAGCAGAGAAACAAACAACAACAAAAACAACAACGAAACAACAAAGGACACGTGAAGTACAACTGCCCCAACCCTCCACCCCATTTGGAAATAATAAAATAAAAGGACAGAAAAAAAAATGATACCAATATCTATTAAATTACACATGAAATGAACGTGAAGGAATAAACAGTACTGTATAACAACTCCAAAAAGAACTAATAACTGTCTTGTATAACTTGTGAGAACAGTTATCAGAGAAGGCCCTTAAAATAAATTCCACAGGAACACCAATCGCCACTTTGTAGTGGTTAGTGCAACAAACTACTGACTGGAAAGTTGTGGGTTCGATTCCTCATCAGTACCTTAAAAAAATCATTGTGAGATTTTTCGGCTCTAATCGGCTCCTATCCAGAGTTAAGCATGCTATGGGCTCATTGGGAAGACTGGAACCAAACAGTCGAGTCTCATCCACTTCACGGATGCGTCATTGAGGGTGTTGCTCAAATCTTTTGACCAACATCGCAGGTGTCTGTATCTCTTGGGCCTGGTTGATGCCAGAATATATCATGACATTAAGCGTAGAAAACAGCCCCGTCACACAGTCTCAATCCTAGATGGAACTCCCATAGCATCATGAATATCATCCTCATCAACATTATCATCACCGCATTGTAAAAACTGCGCCTGCTTCTGTGGCTATTGATTGATGTGGCGTAGAAAATTGGACGAAAAAAAAAAGGTGAGCACAAAGGTAACCTGCCCGAGTCTGATGATCAAAAAAAAAAAAAAAATCCACTGGAACTTTAATAAACAGGTAAAGCGTTCACTCACGGGAGACTGGAAGGTGCTGTGAAGGTGGGTGAGGAAGGGGTGGCGACAACCAAGGGCCAGCACTCTGCGTTCTATCATGGTGCACTCCACATCATCATCCTCCAGCACCACATCCTTCTTCAGCGCTTTGATGGCAAAGTATTTGCCTGTGCTCCTGAGTTCTGCCAACATCACCTGCCACACACCATCATTAGTATTATATACAACATTCATGAGTATATATATATATATATTATATATATATATATATATATATATATATATATATATATATATATATATATATATATATTGTGTGTGTGAGTGTGTGTGTGAGTGTGTGTGATTGTGTGTGTGCATGCGTGTGTGTGTGTGTGTGTGTGTGTGTGTGTATGTGTGTGTGTGAGTGGTGTGTGTGTGTGTGTGTGTGTGTGTTGTGTGTGAAAGTGAGAGTGGTGCGTGCACGTGGTGTGTGTGAGGTGAGTGTGTGTGTGGTGGTGTGTGTGGTGTGTTGTGTGTGGTGTGTGATGTGAGAGAGAGAGAGAGAGTAGTGTGTGTGCGTGTGTGTGTGTGATGTGTGTGTGTGTGTGTGTGTGTGTGTGTGTGTGTGTGTGTGTGTGTGGTGTGTGTGTGTGTGTGTGTGTGTGTGTGTGGTGTGTGTGTGTGTGTGTGTGTGTTGTGTGTGTGGTTGTGTGTGTGTGTGTGTAGTAGTTGTGTGTGCGTGAGTGTGTATGGTGTTATGTGTGTGTTGTTGTGTGTGTAGTTGTGTGTGTGTGTGTGTTGTGTGTGTGTGTGTGTGTGGTTGTGTGTGTGTGTGTGTGTGTGTGTGTTGTGTGTGGGGTGTGTGTGTGTGTGTGTGTGTGTGTGTGTGTGTGGTGTGTGTGTGGGTGTGGTGTGTGTGTGTGTGTGTGTGTGTGTGTGAGTATGTGTGCGCACGTGTGTATGTGTATGTGTGTATGTATGTGTGTGTGTGTGTGTGTGTGTGTGTGTGTGTGTGTGTGTGTGTGTGTGTGTGTGTGTGTGTGTGTGTGTGTGTGTGTGTGTGTGAGAGTATGTGTGCGCATGTGTGTATGTGTATGTAATGGCAAACTACTTTCCTGTATTCTTTCCATTTGCCAGCATCACCTAGGCAAGGAATATTACATTCCTCTCAATGCGTGAGTGTGTATGTGTGCATGTGTGTGTGTGTGTGTGTGTGTGTGTGTGTGTGTGTGTGTGTGTGTGTGTGTGTGTGTGCGCGCGCACGCGCACACATTTGCATGTGTGTGCATTTGCACATGTGTGTGTGCGCACGCGCGTGTGTGTGTGTGTGTGTGTGTGCGTTTGCATGTGCGTGTGTAAGTGTGTAGGTGCGTGTAATGGCAAAGGCAAAATACTTACCTGTACTCTTTCCATTTTCAATTGCATGTACGTTCGTGAGTGTGTGTGTGTGTGTGTGCAATTGTGGGTATGTGGGGGTGGGGTGTGTATGTTTGTGTGTGTGTCCTTTCAAAGCCACCAAAAATTGCACTTTGTGACCAAAAAAAACTTCATCCATTGAGGCTTAAAGTCCTATCACACATAGTGTATGCGAAGACTATACCAAAAGAATTCCTTGTCCTGGAAATTATAAATGTTCAGCTTATCTATAGGAGGTGGAGAGTACTACTGTATGTCATTAATGATAAATAGACGTCTTCTCTGTACACATAAAAACAGACATATCTTTTCAGCCGTTGATAACATAAGCAGGAAAATAGTGTTTGTTGTCTTTTTTAACCCTTTTACTCCCCCCATCCTGTCCACCAGCATCCTGCATTGTCAACAATGGTAGCAAAGCAAAAACATATCCCTTTGATTCTCTCACTCTATCCACCAGCTTCCTGCAAGAAGCTGGTGGATAGGGTGAGGGAATCAAAGGGTTAATTTTTTTTGCTGTTGGTAGACAGGGTGTGGGAGTCAAAGGGTTAACATCTATTCACAAAAATGCTTTTAGACAAAGGAAATTCATGTTTTTCTATCAACCTGGACAGGCATGACAATCATGACATATGAGTCAAAGCATAAACAGAGGAAACTTCTCTACGCACTTTTCCAAAGCTTCCTTTGCCCAGCACTTTGAGGAAGTTGAACTCGTCAGGGGTGTACTTGCGCATGACAATGGGGGCTTTCTCGATAGAGGAGGCATTGGTATCGTCCCACATCTGTTGGTACTGGTCATCGTCACTCTCTTCGCTCTGCTCCTCGTCCTGGTCTTGGGACTGACTCTAAACAATGTCCACAGACATATTCTGATATCAGACTCACACAAAGAACATGAAACAAAAATCTGCATTGAAGACACATGCACACACACAAACATAGTACAGCTGAACAAAGTTTCAGTCTGCTTAATAAGACCGGATTAAAACGAAAACTCTTTCCTTAAAATTACATTTAGTAAACATATTTATTATGTCTCACTGATGCAATAGCCAGCAGTACACAGCTTACCTGCCCTTACCAATAATAGTCTGCCTAGTACAGAAATCACAAATCTACAGGCGCACAGCGCATATCCTAAAATCAAATTTGATGTAGCCATAAAACATACAGTTGCAGTTTCAGTTTTCTCAAGACAGTGTTTTCAAGCTTGGCATAAATTCTGTATGTGCTACAACTGCAGATGCAGTGTGATGGGAAAAGATTCAGAATGATCATAGCACAGGCCACAATGCTGTGCATAAACCCAGCATACTGGTAGAGAGTCTTGAGGTTCTTTTGCCTATGCTTGTGTTAATCTTTTATTGAAACAAAGTTAGGGTATCTGTAATATCCCATGAAGCCCAACAAAAACAAACAGAAAAGCTCCCAACCTATCCCCAAACATAAGTTTGACTAGAAACAAAGTTGACTGTTACCCAAATGCTGGCAAAATCCTGAATCCCTATGTAAACATGCAGTCTCCATGCCCCCACAAAGCATGAACATTCACTCCCTCCATCCATCACCAAAAATACAAAGTATATAAAAAAAGAAATTTCCAAACTGATAACACACAATTCCTACTATTGCCAGTCTACCTGAGCAGGTTACATGCATTTCATCATGACTACAGAAATTCCCCAAACCTACATCCTCCATTCCACTCAAAAAACTACAGACAGCATTTACTAATTTAAAACAAATGAGTTTTCCTCCGTCATTTCTGAATCTGTGATACAAACTCAGAAATGTATGTATATAAACAAACACAGAAACAAAAACAAAAAGGTTGAAAACAGCCAATACCTGTAAGTGTTTATCTAATTATTAAATCATCATTACTAATCATCATAACTTAAAAGCACTCTTCAACACACGTCATTGACCTGCGAGCTTGTGCGAGTGGAATCCAGAGGGCGACGTCGTGAGGCGGCTGGCACCTGCTGCAAGGCCTCTGCCAACATACGTTGATTGACTCCGCACAGGTTGGGCATCAGGCTCTGACAGCGACGATGCGAGTTCACACCGCACACTGAATACAACATAACATACGCTGATTACATCACCACTCAACAATAACATAGCAATAATGCAAACATATCAGCCAGTACAAGGTAAAAGGTTCCCTATGCCTGAGGCCTTTGACTTTTGGAAGGATGCACTTTAATTACTATGTTACTCTGCCAAACATAAAATAGCAGTAACAGATCTCATAAATGATAAGTAGGCTACTGTAAAATGGAACAATAAGGGCCATGAAGACTTATGTTGAAATAACTCATATTTCTCTATCTACACTAAAATAATAACCATAATAATGAGTAACTGTATAACACCTCATCTCAGAAGAATCCTAAGCACTTATTTCTCTATCTATACTCTGAAATTATGATAATAATCATAATGACCACTTGTAAAGCAGTCATCCCAGAAGAGCCTTTAGCCCTTCACAAAAGCATGAGACACAAAGACAGGCATGTACAGCAAATAGTATAGCAACCCTCATTGCTATGATATAAAAAGATCAGCTGTAATAGTACAATGCTAAAAAAAAGCAATAAAAATGAATCTTGATCAAATATCTGCTTCATATATCCACTGGTATTAAAAATCACCAATTTAACCCTTTGACTCCCGCATCCTTTCTTGCAGCATCCTGCTTTACCAACCATGCCAGCCAGGAAGCAGGTGGATAGGGTGAAGGAGTCAAAGGGTTAAGTTTTTGTAGTTGGTGGATTGGGGTGAGAGTCAAAGGTAAACTAAACAAATATACACAGAGTACACAAGTAAACGTGCCCATCCACCCATACAAAACACAATACACCAAACACCGGGTTTGAAAATGTAAGATTTACTTCACACAAGTTTATACTCACTTTCACACTTGACGCCCTGTCTGAAGAGGCCAAAGAGCATGGAGCCACAGTGATCACAGAATGTGGGGGACATGTAGTTGTAGATCTTAAAACGGTGGGGCACGTTGATGTTGAACCTCTCTGTCAGCATCTGAAACCATGCCAATGGACAGTGCACTATTACAAGTGTTACCCCACACAAAGATTGATTTGTCACAGACAGAATGACAACTGTTTCCATGCAGTCTAAAACAGTACAACTTTACCACCAGATTCTAAATCAGAGGAAAGAAATATTCTCTGGTATCACCAACACTTGATGTCCATGTATTCTGAAAACAGTAATCTAACTACGGATATACATAATATTTATTTGTATGTGTGTGAGTGTTTGTGTGTGTGTGTGTGTGTGTGTGTGTGTGTGTGTGTGTGTGTGTGTGTGTGTGTGTGTGTGGTGTGTGTGTGTGTGATGTGTGTGTGAATGTGTGTGGTTGTTGTGTGGTGTGTTGTGGGGTGTGTGATGTGTGTGTGACTGTGTGTGTGTGATTGTGTGTGTGTGTGGTGTGTGTGTGTGTGTGTGTGTGTGTGTGTGTGTGTGTGTGTGTGTGTGTGTGTGTGTGTGTGTGGTGTGTGTGTGTGTGTGTGTGTGTGTGTGTGTGTGTGTGTGTGTGTGTGTGTGTGTGTGTGTGTGTGTGTGTGTGATGTGTGTGTGTGTGTGTGTGTGTGTGTTGTGTGTGTGTGTGTGTGTGTGCTTGTGGTGTGCGTGTGCGTGTGTCGTGCGTGGTGTGTGTGTGTGTGTGTGTGTGTGTGTGTGTGTGTGTGTGTGTTTGGCACAAGTCTCTGAAGACTGAAGTTCACAAACACACCATTCTTTTCGAGCCAGAATCAAACATGAGTAGCCAGCTGGTTAAGACAAACTTTCCACCTCCACGCCAAGCAGGCCTCCTTCAAAAAGTAAGATATGTAAACATTTTCCATTGCCATGAGCGACAGGTACCCATATGGCTGGTGGGACAGGTATTTGTTTACTGCTGGTAGGGACAGGTATTTGTTTACTGCTGGTAGGGACAGGTATTTGTTTACTGCTGGTAGGGACAGGTATTTGTTTACTGCTGGCAGGGAAAGGTATTTGTTTACTGCTGGTAGGGACAGGTATTTGTTTACTGCTGGTAGGGACAGGTATTTGTTTACTTCTGGTAGGGACAGGTATTTGTTTACTGCTGGCAGGGACAGGTATTTGTTTACTGCTGGTAGGGACAGGTATTTGTTTACTGCTGGTGGGACAGGTATTTGTTTACTGCTGGCAGGGACAGGTATTTGTTTACTGCTGGCAGGGACAGGTATTTATTTACTGCTGGTAGAGACAGGTATTTGTTTACTGCTGGTAGGGACAGGTATTTGTTTACTGCTGGCAGGGACAGGTATTTGTTTACTGCTGGTAGGGACAGGTATTTGTTTACTTCTGGTAGGGACAGGTATTTGTTTACTGCTGGCAGGGACAGGTATTTGTTTACTGCTGGTAGGACAGGTATTTGTTTACTGCTGATAGGGACAGGTATTTGTTTACTGCTGGTAGGGACAGGTACCCATTTACAGATGGTATGAGCAGATGCCCATTTATAGTTGACGGGAACAGGTACCCATTTATCGCTGGTAGGGAAAGGTACTCATTTACAGATGGTAGCGACAGATACCCATTTACAGCTCGTAGGGAATGGTACCCATTTACAGCTGATAGGGACAGGTACCCAGTTACAGCTGACATTGACAGGTACCCATTTATCGAAGGTAGGGCAGATACCCATTTGCCCATGGCAGGGACATGTACCCACTTACAGCTGGTAGGGACAGGTGCCCATTTACAGGAACAGGTACCCATTTACAATTGGCAAGGAAATGTATCCATTTTTTAGAGCTGAAAAGGACATGTATCCATTTACATGTATCCATTTACCACTGTAGGGATAGGTACCCGTTTACCACTGTAGGGAAAGGTACCCATTTACAGCTGGTAGGGACATGTATTCATTTACCTCTGGTAGGAACAGGTACCCGTTTACCACTGGTAGGGAAAGGTACCCATTTACAGCTGGTAGGGACATGTATTCATTTACCGCTGGTAGGAACAGGTACCCGTTTACCACTGGTAGGGAAAGGTACCCAATTACCGCTGGTAGGACCAGGTACCCATTTACAGCTGGTAGGGACATGTATTCATTTACCGCTGGTAGGAACAGGTACCCATTTACCGCTGGTAGGAACAGGTACCCATTTACCACTGGTAGGAACAGGTACCCATTTACCGCTGGTAGGAACAGGTACCCATTTACCGCTGGTAGGAACAGGTACCCATTTACCACTGGTAGGAACAGGTACCCATTTACCGCTGGTAGGGACAGGTACCCATTTACCACTGGTAGGGAAAGGTACCCATTTACAGCTGGTAGGGACATGTATTAATTTACCACTGGTAGGGACAGGTACCCATTTACAGCTGGTAGGGACATGTATTCGTTTACCACTGGTAGGGAGAGGTAACCATTTACAGCTGGTAGGGACATGTATTCATTTACCACTGGTAGGGACAGGTAACCATTTACAGCTGGTGGGGACAAGTACCCGTTTACCGCTGGTAGGGATAGGTACCCATTTATGGTTGGTAGGGACAGGTACCCATTTAGAACTGTCAGGGATATGTACCCATTTACAGCTGACAGGGACAGGTACACATTTACCACTACAAAATACAGCTATCCATTTACAGTTGGAAAGGACAAATATCCATTTACAGCTGGCAGGGAGCTCAAGCCAGGGTGTGAATCTGGTTTCCTTTGCTTCCAGCAACCATGCTCAGTCTCGTTCACCTTAAAGCTTTTGGAAGGAAGTACATTTTCCACTATATTAAGCCACCCACTGTGAATGTGGAAGACTATAATACTTCCCATAAATCCTTCCACTGCTGGCAATACTGCATTCAGACTTACCATGGTTTCTCTGCTTTCCTTGGCACTGCCAGGACATCTGCCCAGGATTTTGTCGTGACATTTCTTGTGGACAGCACACTGACACACTGCAAAACACAGTAAACACATTCAAGGATTTTAAAATCAAGATGGGCAACATATATAGGCCATTTTTTGAGGAAAGGGGAATTACAGCACCTGGTCACAACAGGAAAGCTGGAGGGAAAGAGAGCACCAGGTAGACCCAGGGAGAAAATATTGAACGGACTTGCAGTGTGGCTGAGGACAGAGGGTGGAAGATGTGCTTGTGGCAACAAGGGATAGATACATATGGAGGGCCATGATTGCCAAGGCCATGCGGCAGGGCACTTGATGATGATGATGATGAAAATCAAGAAAACTAAAATGCTTCATGTGCAAATTGGGGCCTATGTTGTAATCTGCCTGTGATTGAGCCACATTTTTTTTTATTCCGATCTGAAAATAAAATAATAAAGACAGAACAGGGAATACGGCTTACTGACACCGAGGTCCTGTGAGAGATTATGGCTGACATTAACAGCAGACATTAATCATTTGATGTCCTCAGGGATTGATTATTTTCTTTGGTCAAATAATGGCTCTGAATCGGATCAGGCAGTATCAAGCATGAATATGTAAAAAACTGGATGAAGAAAATGAAAGTTTGGGTCGATCACGATGACGCACAAATTTTTGCTTAAGTAAGAGACAGCTTTAAGTCAGCAAAATCAGAGGGCAACAGAATGGCAGATTTATTCTACAATGGGTTTATGTTTCTATTTCTACAGATGGTCACTTACCTTTACACTGGTAGCCTTGTCTGTTGAGACCCCTGTAAAACAAATACACTGCATATTATTTTGGCTACTGTTGTGTATTTTTCAGGGAGAGAGAGAGAGAGAGAGAGAGAGAGAGAGATAGAGAGAGAGAGAGAGAGAGAGAGGCAGATAGATAGATAGATAGATAGTAGAAAGAGAGAGAGAAGAGAGAGAGAGAGAGAGAGAGAGAGAGACAGAGACGACTGACAAAGACAGAAACAGAGAGACAGACAGACACAGAGAGAGAGATAGAGACAGAGAGAGAGAGAGACAGAGAGAGCAGAAACAGAGAGAGACAGAGACGGAGAGAGACAGAGACAAAGACCGAGACACAGACAGCGAGGGTGAAGAGAGAGAGAGAGAGAGAGAGAGACAGGGGAGAGACAGAGAGAGAGAGAGAGAGAGAGACAGACAGACAGAAAGAGAGACAGAGGTATGCGTATGTGACTATGTGTAAATGAACCTCATTGTATTTATGTATTGGTTGCCATGCACGTTCACATATGAGACAATATAAAACTAACATACAAACATTTTTCCTGATTCCAATTTATTCAATTATCCCACCTAAAAACAACAAGAACGGCCGAACACGTACAGCACAGGCTCATGTGGAAACAGCTGCTACAAAAAACAACAACCAACAACAACAACAACAACAACAAAGAAAGACGGAAGAAGAATTCAAGCCCCCCTCCCCGCCTTGTTTTGTGTGCGATGTTGAATCTGTGATAAGTTCCGCGTGGAGCAGGCCTAATCAACCCACAGCTGAAATGCTTCAGGAGCTGACACTAATGTTTGTCAGAGCCAGACCGACAGATCCGTGCAGTATCTTAGCAAAGCCTCTTGGCTCCTGAAGATGTTGACATAGCCTTTGATCTTTCACCAGCTGGTTTTAAAGACAGCATCGCTGGTAGGCCTAGCAGATGTTTCCTCAGCTGCCGAAGTTTCTCTACAGCATTCTTGCCTTAACAAGGACCACGTAAATATCAGACCCTCTGCCATGATCTCCACTATAATCCCTTGGACAGTTTTACGTAAAACAAATGTACAACAGATGCAATGATTATTTTGGATGCTCCATCAGATCTAGTTCATACTGCTCACAGCCAAGCCGACTACTAGATCTAGAGCCATATCATTGCTAACACCACGTCAAAAACGACAACCAGGTTGAGATTAAAGACAGCAGTTAAAAAAACATGCTCACTGTTAACCTTACAAGTCTAAAATGCAATTAAAGAAAAACATACTCAGAATTAAAATCATAATCATGTGAAATCTATTTGATCTCTTGTGAAAACCGAAAAATTGCGTCAGGAGGGATGTCTCGGAAGAGGTTCTTTAAGAAGTCCGCCGTGTTGTGCTTATGTCTCATATCGTACAAGTCCCAGCAATCAAGAAGGTGGGGTGTCTGATGCCCAACGGCTCGTCAAATGGTATACCACGGTGGTTCTTCATTTTCCAAAAGGTAGGAATGAGTGAAGGATGTGTGACCCGTGTGTAACCTACATAACACTGTCTCTTTCTTACGGTTCCTGGCAGCAGATGGGAGAATTTCTTTCAGGCTAGGGCGGATTTGGAAAAGTTTGTCATCTGTCTGTTTATTCCAATCCTCCTGCCAGAGATTTCTCACATAATGTGTACTTTGATTGAAGAATGAAGGATTTAGACATCTTTTCCCTTGTGGCGTTCTTGGCCAGGCAGTCAGCCTTTCCACTGGTTCCACTGGATGGTACTTGTGATGTATGTAATGCATAATTCACGTAGTCCTCCTAACTGTTTGTGCTGGATAGTTGGTTCTTTAAATAAGAGCCATAGACTCGAGATCTGATGCCTCTAGTTCAATCCCAACCCGAAATGTAAAAACTGACCCGTTTGTTTCTCATTTTCATGCTTCTACCCTGCTGGTGATGTCAGTGTTTCATGGCTCCCGTTTTCCTTTTCCTGTTATCCAGCTTGAAGGGCCTTGTAGGTGCATAAGTTTTGCACAGGCTCAAAGAATCTGCTGTATAACTGCCTGTCAATTTAGCACGTATGGAGCACATATGGAATTAACCGAG
The DNA here is from genome assembly GCA_030674185.1 of Monoplex corrugatus. Lineage (NCBI taxonomy): Eukaryota > Metazoa > Mollusca > Gastropoda > Littorinimorpha > Ranellidae > Monoplex > Monoplex corrugatus. Next base: position 51,101,913 of record JAPXFY010000018.1, on the reverse strand, counting down.
GGGATGAATCCCACATCAAGAAACAAATCCCCACTATAAACTCCCAAATCCTCCAAATGATGAACTATTCAGTAAACTGAAACTGAAATCTGAAAGGAACCATGACTGAATCCCAAGATTCACTTTCAACTCCCTGAGGCCTGAAGTAAACATGTACGTAAGGATTAAAAAAAAAAAGATTAGTAATCATTTGAATGAATGTATTTACCACAGGAAATTATTCAACAGTTATAGGACTACAGGAATTCTGTCAATTAAACTATAGAACGATTTTGTATCTGTGCTTTCAGCACTTAAAAGCACACGTATTCTGTGTCCACAATCATTTCAATAAATAATAAGTTTATTAAAGCCCCACAGAAAGGCTCTGGTTGAAAAGTTGGTATAATCCGACTGTGTACTTTCTTTTTGCATGTGTGTGTGTGTGTGTGTGTGTGTGTGTGTGTGTGTGTGTGTGTGTGTTGTGTGTGTGTGTGTGTGTGTGTGTGTGTGTGTGTGTGTGTTGTGTTGAGTTGTGTGTGTGTGTGTGTGTGTGTGTGTGTGTGTGTGTTGTGTGTGTGTGTGGTGTGTTGTGTGTGTGTGTGTAAAACACTCTCTACAATAATTATGATTCAATAACACTCTCTGCAATAATTGTAATTCATTAACCAGATCGAAGTAACTCCATCAAAGACTAAATTTCTTACAACAATCACCTTCACTCAAAACACTCACCACAGGAATTCATTACAGAAGGAGCAAAACGAAGGCTGTCTGAAAATTTGGCGATGAACTGGTGACCTTTGACCTCATGCACTTTCTGCTGTTTCATGGCACCACGGCGGACGATGCCAGGTTTATCATTGAGGGGGCTCTGTGGGGACTGCATGACTGAACCACCTCCAGCTGCTACAGAAGAAGGGACAAATAGTCATGCAAGACTGCAAAACCACTAAACGTGATACGTAACTAAATAAATTGCCTCATTAACAAAACTTGAAGTCTGAAAATTGACCAAGAGAATAATCACTCCTCATTCGCAAAGTCTGAAATCTGAAAACTGATCAAAACAACATTCATTCACAATAAAGTTTGAAATCTGAAAATCAATCAAGAGAACATTCACTCATAAATAAAGCCTGAAATGTGAAAATTGATCAAAAGAACATTCACTCATAAATAAAGCCTGAAATGTGAAAATTGATCAAAAGAACATTCACTCATAAATAAAGTCTGAAATGTGAAAATTGATCAAAAGAACATTCACTCCTCATAAATAAAGTCTGAAATCTGAAAATTGATCAAAAGAACATTCACTCATAAATAAAGTCTGAAATGTGAAAATTGATCAAGGGAACATTCACTCCTTATAAATAAAGTCTGAAATCTGAAAATTAAGCAAGACAACATTCATTCCTCACTGATTAAGTCTGAAATCTGAAAACTTATCAAAAGCAAAACAAAACAAAAACAAAACAAAAACACCTCCTGTCACACACACACATTTACCCCACACTGCACTATTAAAGTCTGAAATCTGAAAACTGCAGAACAGGAGATCATTCACAATGGTGACTGAATCACTGAACTATCTGTAACTACACGAGAAAAACAAATCTGATACTGGCATAGTTAAATTGCTTCGCTGTCGAAGCTTGAAATCCGACACCTGTTTAAAAAAACTTCACCATCTGCTCAATCCAGACCTGCCCACAATGACATGAAAGGCCCCACAAGCCTTTGTAAAACCCTTCTTGTGTGGCAAGACAGTCAAATAAAACAATGAAAGGCACAGTCATGGATGAAAAGTTCGGGGGGTGGGGATTAAAAAATGGATCCCATGTCAAAAATTTAAGTACCAGACAATCGTCTGTGAATGAACAAACTGTTAATGTGATTCCAAGAAGGCAAATGGTATCTCTAACTTCACAATGAGCTTCCTCTTCTCTCTTCAACAGTCACAAATTCTTTCCCCCTTTCCAATCTACCTTGAAGACATACCTCTTTGTCCACTAGTGATTTCCCCCTTCACGAAACCACCCTTTGTATCCAACTCCTCTCCTCTCCTCCCCCCTCCCAATATGCACATGCCTTGTACCTTTAAGTTGTTATTGTAATCATAAGTGACTGTTTGAGTGGATGATGAGACTGTGTGCTTTGATCTGATTTATATATTAAGACTTAACGCCTGAATGAAAATATCATCATCATCATCGTCATCATCATCATCATTTATCTACAATCATCATCATCACCATTTATCTACATTCATCATCATCATCATCATCATCAGTATCATCATCATCAGTATCATCGTCCTCGTCGTCAGTAGATGTAGGGGTAGTAGTAGTAGTAACAGTGGCAGCAGCAACAGCAGTAGCAGTAGTAGTAGAAGTAGCAGTAATGGTGGTAATAGTAGTAGAAGTAGTGGTAATAGTAGTGGTGGTGATGGTGGCAGTAGTAGTAATAGCAGCAGCATTAGCAGAAGTAGTATAGAAGTAGTAATAGTGGTAGTAGTAATGAATATGAAACAAAAACAGCAAAACAAAACAAAAAAAAAAACAAAAAAAAACAAAACAAACACACAAAACAAAACAAAAAACGTACGCCAAACTGATTACTGGCAATCCATCCCACGTTAAAAATGAAATGACAGAATGGGATAAAAAAAAAAAGTAGACTATTATGAATAAAAGTTGGGCAATGGAAAATAATTTCTGTAAATAAAAGAACATGTACAAAAATATTTGCAACAGCAGCAGCCAGATCACCAATGAATGCAGAAACGAACAACAAAATAAAATCTCTTGTATCCGCATACAGTATTTTAAAGTCATAAAACTTGTAAAGACAATAAGCATCGCACTATCTCTTTAATAACGTACTTAAATAACTTGTAAAGACAATAGGCACTGCACTATCTCTTTAATAACGTACTTATAAATAACTTGTAAAGACAATAAGCATCGCACTATCTCTTTAATAACGTACTTATAAATAACTTGTAAAAAACAATAAGCACTGCACTATCTCTTTAATAACGTACTTATAAACAACTTGAAAAGACAATAAGCACTACACTATCTCTTTAATAACGTACTTATAAACAACTTGTAAAAACAATAAGCACTACACTATCTCTTTAATAACGTACTTATAAACAACTTGTAAAGACAATAAGCACTGTTCTATCTCTTTAATAACGTACTTATAAACAACTTGTAAAGACAATAAGCACTGTTCTATCTCTTTAATAACGTACTTATAAAAACTTGTAAAGACAATAAGCACTGTACTATCTCTTTAATAACGTACTTATAAATAACTTGTAAAGACAATAAGCACTACACTATCTCTTTAATAACGTACTTATAAATAACTTGTAAAGACAATAAGCACTACTATCTCTTTAATAACGTACTTATAAATAACTTGTAAAGACAATAAGCACTGGACTATCTCTTTAATAACGTACTTATAATAAATAACTTGTAAAGACAATAAGCACTGGACTATCTCTTTAATAACGTACTTATAAATAAATAACTTGTACAAGACAATAAGCACTGGACTATCTCTTTAATAACGTACTTATAATAAATAACTTGTAAAGACAATAAGCACTGGACTATCTCTTTAATAACGTACTTACCGGTATCTTCTTTAAATGAGGCGAATCTGCACCTCTATACGTCCCACTGGTCGCAGGTCCAACTGAAAAAAGTACACGGAAGCTGTCAAGAACTAATCAAGAGGATATCAAACAGCGTACACTTTCTATCATATGGAATTCAGTTTGTTGCTAGCTATAAAGATTGAGGGAAAACACGATCGAAACCAAACAAGCCAAACACACACACACACACACACACAACTCTCTCTCTCTCTCACACACACAACACACATACACACACACACTTACACAAACGTGCAGTCATTCGCACAGAAGGACAAACACTCCATGCACGCGTATATTACATGTATACATGCCACAAGTCCAAACGTACACATATGCACATACCAACAACCACACAATCACGCACGCGCGCGCGCACACATACACACACACACACACACACATCACACACACACACATTCACACAAGCTACACACACACACGACACACACAACACACACAGCGCAAGGTTTATTTTACATTTTTATGAGTGACGATCCCCAG
>JAPXFY010000018.1:51087754-51092754 GCA_030674185.1 Monoplex corrugatus | reverse complement strand
AATTATTGATACAAACTTAACCCTTTCACGCCCTTTCCCCATGAGTTGCCAGTCTTTGTATCTTTGTAACTACTGATATCTAAGATCACCAGACATGCACAGAAAATGATGCAAACTTAACCCTTTCACTCCCTTTAGCCCTTTTAGGTTTCATCGAATTACTGATACAAACTTAATCCTTTCGTTTCGTCGTCTCATCAACCAATAGCCGTTTCAGGTTTTACCCAATTGTTGATAAGACATTGGTGAATGAAAATGTACAGACTGTCTCTTTGCCAGCTGACACAGAAACAAATTAGACCCAACCAAGAAACAACTGTTCGTTTGTTTGTTTGTTTGTGACCCAATCAAGAAACTGTTTGCTTGCTTGCTTGTTTGTTTGTTGTTTGTTTTTATTCAAAACAAAACAGAATAATGCACAAGACTCACTTCACGACCTTGAGTGCTGTACTGGACGGGTCTACAGACTCAGACGCTGAAGACAAAGGTCAACACAAACTCGCTGACTGACATACTGACGATGGTCGTAATAACACGCTGGCCTTGAGGGCTGGTGCACTAAAGTAATTAACCCTTTCCCTCCCTCTCTCCCCACCATTCGCCATTAACCTTTCACTCTCTGACGATGATCATCAATAACCCTTTCACCCCCTCGCCCCATACATCAGTAACCCTTTTCTCCCTCACCTTATCTATACCATAAACTTTTCACTCTTTTTGCTATACTCATCATTAATCCTTTTACTCCCGTTCTGTATCAAACCGTTAACCCCTTTCGCTCTTCCATATACCCACCATTAACCCTTTCACTCCATCACCCCCTCTCCAACATTTAACCCTTTCACTCCATCACCCCTATCCATCAACAACCCTCTGACATCCTCTTCCTACAGGAAGCTGGAAGATAGGGCGAGGGGCTGAAAGGGTTAACGTCGGATAGCCTGAGGGAGTGTAAGGGTCAGGGAGAGGAAAGCGGGTACACAGTGGGGGGTGAGGAGTGGGGGGGAGAAGGATGGGAGATGAAGGGATTAGTGTGAGCCCGCTATCCATATCCCCCTGGGGACCGTGCTTTGATACGGTTGCTGGAATCAGGTGGCAATCAGCAGATATACACAAAACTACTGCAAAGGGACGGGGAGGGGATTTGGGGGGCAGTGGGTACAACGCTTGAGGAGGGTGGGAGATGACACCGACAGAGAGGGAATAGAAAAGACAGGGAGGTTGAGGAAAGAGAGACGCGACACAGACAGCAATGTGAGAATGGAAGGGGGGGAGGGTTGAAGAGAGAGAGAGGGAGAGAGAGAGAGACGAGGGAGAGAGGGAGGGAGGGAGAGAGAGACAGAGAGGGGAAGAGAGAGAGAGATGCACATTTATGGTGCGCCTAACATGTGAGAGAGAGAGAGAGAGAGAGAGAGAGAGGAGAGAGAGAGAGAGAGAGACTCAAGAGCACATTTATGGTGTCCCTAACAGTGTTGAGAGAGAGAGAGAGAGAGAGAGAGAGAGAGAGAGAGAGAGAGCACATTAAATTTTTTTTTATGGTTTCCCTAACAGTGTTGAGAGAGAGAAGAGAGAGAGAGAGAGAGAGAGCACATTATGGGTCCCAACAGTGTTGAGAGAGAGAGAGAGGAAGAGAGAGAGAGCACATTTATGGTGCCCCTAACAGTGTTGAGAGAGAAAAGAAGAGAGAGAGACAGACAGACAGAGAGACAGAGAGAGCACATTTATGTGTCCCTAACATGTTGAGAGAGAGAGAGAAAGAGAGAGAGAGAGCACATTTATGGTGTCCCTAACAGTGTTGAGAGAGAGAGAGGATAGAGAGAGAGAGAGAGAGAGAGAGAGAGCACATTTATGGTGCCCCTAACAGTGTTGAGAGAGAGAGAGAAGAGAGAGAGAGAGAGAGACTTTATGTCCTAACAGTGTTGAGAAGAGAGAAAGAGAAGAGAAGACAGACAGACAGCAGACAGAGAGAGAGAGAGAATGCACATTCATGGTGCGTCTGACAATGATCTAGGTACTTAAAATTCTACAATACAAAAGAAATGAATGTGTACCTGTAACACACGTTCACCAATATTTCCTATTAACATCCTGCACACACTCAACAACATCCACAAACAAGACAATACAAGAACGCACTAAATCAGGATAGGGTAGGGTCAGTAATTGACACCTTAATTTAAACAGAATGACTCACTGAAAAGGTGGGCTTTAAGTTGGATCTTAAAAGAGGAAAGGATACCAAAAACAAAAAAAAAAAAAACACGAAAGAAAAATAAGAACGCGTATTTAATACAACAACACAAGACAGGCGCAAATTTTCGGTCAACTGGCCTTTGTCAAGCGTAAGATTAAAAACAAACAAACATCAGATACAAAAAATAGGAGAAAAAGACCGAAACTTCCCTGCTGCTCGGTCCAATGGGAGAAAATGAATAATTTCTTGAGAAGTCTTGTATTAAATACGCGTTCTTCTTCTTCTTTCATGCTTTTTCTGGTTCCTGTTTGCTTGAACGCGGGCAGTCACACTTGTTTTAGATTTAGAGGAAAGGTTAGGCAAATTTCTCAGATCAAAGGGCAGATTACTCCACAGAAAAGGCCCAAAATGGGCAAAAGATTGGAAAGCATGAGTTTTTCGTCTGTAACGAGGGGTTTTGAAAAGCCGTGTATCAGAAGAAAAGCAATGAGTACAGGAAAGCGAACAAACATGAAACAGTTCAGAGATATCAGCAGGAGCAGTACCACAGACAACATTGTAGTACATACAGCCTGGTATCTAATACGTTGTTGAATAGGAAGCCAGTGGAACGTACCAAGCATGGATGTTGAACTCTCACAACGAGAAGCTTTAATAACGAGTCATGCGGCAAAATTTCGAGCTTTCTGTAGAGATTGAATGGCAGACAAGGGAGCACCAATAGGAAGACTTTACAATTATCTAGACCAGAACGATCATTTCATGCTAATTTCTCAAAAAAAAAAACCCCAAAGCCTGATTGATACCTTACTGCTCCAGACAGCTAGCGTCCTTGATATACAAACTAAGGCTTAAGTCTTGGAAAACAAAATAACAGAAAATGTACGTATCTGTTCAAAAGCATTATCAATCCACCATCTGTTCTTTAAATGTCCTATCTTACTTACGACATACAGAAATAACAATATCGATTTTTCGTATACTGACACTAGAAATATTCTTTTTACAACAAATGATATTATTTCGGTAGTCCAGCTGATTCTCAGATCCCCCGTCGGCAGATTGTTATGAAAAGTTAATTAATTGTTGTATGTTATTATTTGACATTGTTATTTCATTGTTCTGAGTTATCAATTGCAATTGTTCCCTTTCTTAAATTCAAACTCCCACTCGCCATTCCCCCCCCCCCCCCTTTTTTTGTGTGTATGTTTGTGTTCTTTGTGTGTGTGTGTGTGTGAGAGAGAGAGAAAGAAAAGAGAGAGAGAGAGAAACTGAAACTGAAACTGAAACTGTTTATTGTCATTACCCGAAAAGGTCTTTTGACAAGGGGGATAACAATTTTCCAGTAGTGCGACACATAATCCACTCTTTGTATGTGCGCAAATTCTTCACACATAATCAAAAAAAATATCGAACATCCATTCCTTGAACAGTCGAACATATTCAAATCATATATAATGAACAATCATCCATTTTACCACTACTACATAATGCAAAGAAAACAACAACAAAAAAATATCAGAACAATGTTCCCACATTCAGGCCAATAATTTGTCTAGGTTTAGACAAACCAAAATCTTTTTCACACACCCACACCCACACACACTCACACGCATCCATATATGCTCACACGCGGGCGCGCGCTCGTGCGCACACACACACACATCAAAACTGTAATATGATGAAACATCTGGGCTAGACCACCCAAACCTTACATTTAGTGATAATAATATAATCTTCACATAACTGCCCCAAAATACTCTGTTAACAAGGGACATCACTATGCCTTTTATTTATTTGTTTTTTTTGTTTGTTTGTTTTTTTGTTTTTGTTAACATGTATAGTAGACCCTTAAGTGTCTATATACCCTTTCAATATCCACTTCTAACATATTCTACAAATATACCATTATTTTCATATTATCAGCTACTCTTAAATTATCGGCAAACAAAGCAAAATAAAGCAAATGAAAACAGCTCTTTACAAAACAGAGTCTATAATAAAGCGGCTTCTTTTGGAGTTAACGTGATATAGCCCACATCAGTCAAAAGAGATTAAATTAATCCCAGTATGATATTGTCTAGCACTATTGTCGGGCTTGTAAGTGTTTATGTCTTATTTTTTGTGCTTCCGCAATGTATAGTGCCACTGATTTGATTATGACTTCGTCATCAGATGACAAAATAGATACAACATCTTGTCTTTTGGCCATGTCGGATTCAAAAACTTTGCATTTTCCACGTATTGTGTCAAAAATTTGGCATTGGAATAAAAAGTGTTTTTCATTATCGACATTGTTTCCACATAAGGGGCAAGGATATACTGTGGACGTCCCAGGTTGAAACCAATTTTTATTTGCATTGAAACCAAGTGTTCTTAATCTAAATCTTGCGTAATTAGTTCTTTGCCATTTATCCGTAACAACACTGAGATATTTTTCGGTTTGAAAAACATCTTTAAATGAGAAGAGAGAGAGAGAGAGAGAGAGAGAGAGAGAGAGAGAGAGAGGAGAGAGAGAGAGAGAGAGAGAGAGAGAGAGAGAGAGAGAGAGAGAGAGAATGCACATTTCTGGTGCGCCCAACATTGTTCTAGGTACTTAAAATTCTACAATACAAAAAGAAATGAATATATACCTGTAAAACACGCTATGAAATACTAAGCTGAATCCACCAGAATAATCGGAGCATTGTTGAGACGAGCTGCAAACATGTTAAGTTTTCATATGAAAAGCTGGGGACTGAATTGGACGCATGGGATCTGAGTCCTAGAAAGAGTCAATTATCTTCCTTCTTCGTTGTACAGTGTG
>JAPXFY010000018.1:51080254-51085254 GCA_030674185.1 Monoplex corrugatus | reverse complement strand
CTTCTTAGAGTCTTGTTCATCCTCCACACACGTCCCCTTTCATTTTCGTCTCTCTTCCCCCCCCCCTTTTTTTTTTTTTTTTCTTTTTCTTTTATATCACCCTCTGCCCCACTACACTTTCATCTTCTTCTCATCATCATCATTATTAAGTGCCCTGCCGCGTGGCGATGTCGATCATGGCCCACCATATTATCTATCCCTTGTTGCCGCAAGCACAGCTTCCACCCTCTCTGTCCTCAGCCACCCTGCAAGTCCGTCCAATATTTTCTGGGTTTACCTGGTGTTCTCTTCCCCCCCCCAGCTTTCCTGTTGTGAGCAGGTGCTCTAATTCCCCTTTTCTCATAAAATGGCCTACAAATGTTGCCTGTCTTTTCCTAATCTTCCTTATGAATGATCTTCTTGTGTCTGCCTCCATCAACACTGTCTCGTTTGTTTTCTTTGCTGTCCATGGAACTCTCAACATTCTTCTTAGAAACCACATCTCGGCTGCCGAAACCATGCAAAACGTATTTTACAAGTGTCCGCACGGGTTTTATTTGGTCGGTTGTATAGTTTGTTTGGTTTGTGTTTTAGTTGGTTTTGTTTTGTTTTATTCGTGATTTTGGTGGTGGAGATGGTCGTCGTCGTTTATCGATGGATTCTGACCAAATCTGGACCCAATATATATGCAGTTTAATACACGGTGCTGTAAGTATGAGGTCACACTAAAAGTGGTCTCTGAAGGGAGATAAGTACGATAGTTGGTATGGTTTGACAATTCTGTGTCTTCTTCTTCTCCCACGACTTTTATCTGGAGGGTGACAGAATGGTCTGGTCATCTTGTTTCCTCTTCTCCTCCTACTTTTCCAGAAGGGAGATAGAATGGTTTGGTCATATTGGTTTGATCACAGTCCTTCTTTTCCTTCTCCTATTTTTCCTCTCTGAAGGGAAAAAAAATATGGTTTAGCCATCTTGTTTTTTCTTCTTCTTCTCATACTCTTCCTCTCTGAAGGAATATTTATGATGTGCCACGTTTTTTTTCTACTCCTATTCTTCCTCTCTGAAAGGTGATAATATGGTTTGACTATCTAGGTTTGGACATGTTCTTTCTTCTTCGTCTGCAACTCTTTCTCTATAAAGGGAGATAATCAGCATGGTTTGACCACACAGTTTCTTGCTCTTCTCCTCTCGTAATGAGGCTCGGCTACATACAGCAGATTTCTGGCACTGCACACACAGGCCTAGTATGCCTCAGGCTTGTTCACGGTTATTCGCCTATGGACTTTCCTGCCTCGTTGCCATTATTACATGCTTGGCTGCTTGGCTGGCTGGCTGCTGGATGGTTGGCTGTTGCTGTTTGCTCTGTCCAATACACTATCTACTGAACTGTTAATCTGCCAATCATTTCCCATAACTGAATCAGCTGTACTGTACCTTTACTCATCCCAACATTTTGTTGTTGTTGTTTTTATTCATAAGTGAATGAATTCTACTGAACCGCCAGTTTTCCCAACATCTCTTATTTATAACTGAATCAACTCCACTGGGCTGTCAGTGAGTCTTCCCTTCACTTCTTATCTATAATTTACTCAATTCTGCTGAACCATAAGTCTTACCTACATTTCTTATCTGTAACTTACATTCTGCTTAATTTAACTGTAAATCTTCCAGATATTTCTCATCTATAACTTAATTAAACTGAACTGCAAGTCTTCCCTACATGTCTCTTAGCTTTAACTTAATTATATTCAAGTCGATCCAACTTTTCTTATCTATAACTTAATCAATTATACTGAACTGAAGTCTTCCCCAACATTTCTTACTTGTAGCTCAATCAATTCTATTGAACTGTTAGTGTTCTGAACATGTTTTATTTATAACTGAATCAATTCTGTTGATTCTGTTTAGTGTTCTTGAACATGTTTTATTTATAACTGAATCAATTCTGTTGATTTTGTTAGTGTTCTGAACACTTCGTACGACTGCATCAACTTACCAGAGAAACAGAGAAACGGATAGCCAATCAGCCACAGAAAAACTGCGACAGATTCGGTGTATTGATAGGTGCATGGGTATCTACGTGCACACACATACATTTCTTCTGTTTTTTGTTTGTTTGTTTGTTTGTTTTGCTTTGTTTTTCTGGTTGTGTTGTTGATGTTCTTTTATCTAACGACACAGGAAGGCTACTGATCGAAATTCTGACATGCATGTTTCAAGTCTGAAACTGTCCTAGAAATTTGTTTGAATGATAAACCTCTGCGCGTGGGCATGCACGCTCGCGCTCTCTCTCTCTCTCTCTCCCTCCCTCCCTCACACACACACACACACACACACACACACACACACACACACACACACACACACACACACACACACACACACACATACACACATATTATGTCTCTTTCTCTCTCTCACACACATACACATTCTCTCTCTCTCTCTCTCTCCTCTCTCTCTCTCTCTCTCTCATATTCGTTTAACACTATTGGCAGGTTTATTTCTGTGTAACGCACATACGACTGGGAAAGGATTGGATGTAAAACAGAACTTATTCATTTAATTTCTTACCATCATATATCAAAATGTTTTGTTCTCTCTCTCTCTCTCTCTCTCTCTCGTTCGCTGATTTTCAATATACCCTGCTGACGACTTGAAGGGTGTATGGTGAATAAACACGTCACAGCAACAGACTTTTCACAGATGCTCAGGAAAACTTCCTGCTTGATTTCAACTTGTCGAGGGCAGTTTACTTTAGCCTTTATTTCAACTGCTTTTTTCCCCTTTGGATTCGTTATTTAATCTGTCTCTGTCTCTCTCCTTTGGTTTCTTTATTTAATCTCTCTGTCTCTCTCTCCTTTGGATCCTTTATTTAATCTCTCTGTCTCTCTCTCTTTTGGATCCTTTATTTAATCTCTCTGTCTCTCTCTCTTTTGGATCCTTTATTTAATCTCTCTATCTCTCTCTCCTTTGGATCCTGTATTTAATCTCTCTGTCTCTCTCTCTCTTCTTTGGATCCTTTATTTAATCTCTCTGTCTCTCTCTCCTTTGGATCCTGTATTAATCTCTCTGTCTCTCTCTCTTCTTGGATCCTGTATTTATCTCTCTGTCTCTCTCTCCCCTTTGGATCCTGTATTTAATCTCTCTGTCTCTCTCTCCTTTGGATCCTGTATTTAATCTCTCTGTCTCTCTCTCCTTTGGATCCTTTAGTTCATCTCTCTGTCTCTCTCTCTTCTTTGGATCTTTTATTTAATCTCTCTGTCTCTCTCTCTCTCTTTGGATACTGTATTTAATCTCTCTGTCTCTCAGTCTCTGTCTCTCTCTCCTTTGGATGCTTTATTTTAAACACACACACACCTCTCTCTCTTCTGTGGATTTTTATTTAATCTCTCTCTCTCTCCTTTGGATTCTTTATTTAATCTCTCTGTCTCTCCCCCTCTCTCTGTGTCTGTCTCTCTCCTTTGGATTCTTTGATCTCTCTCCCCCCCCCCCCCCTCTCTCTCTCTCGCTATGCACAAGATCTTTTTATCCCAGTTCTTTTCTACTGTCTTTCTGTATTAAGTACAACACCTCTCTCTATCCGCTTTCCTCTCTACGTCACGCCCCCCCCCCCTCCGTCTGAACTTCTCCCCCCCCCCCCATCCTCTCCTCTCTCTTTACTCTGCCTGTCTTCCTATATACACCCCGATGACCAATCCCAAATCTTTTTTTTAATTCCACATTTTTCCCGCCTCATCTGTACAAAAACACTCATGTCAATTTGTAACCCCATATGCAAGCTTGTTTCAGCGCATGACTTTGTGAGACATTCATACAGGCCACCATTTGGTCATTAATGACCTACCACCTTTCCATACATCCCTTGGTCTTGATGCTTGTGGTCCTTGTTCTTTCTGCTTGCCTTTCTTTCTTCTTCTCCTTCGTCTGCATGTCTAAAACCCTAGTATAATCTTTCTTCCTTTTAGTTTTAATAAACGAAGTTCGCTTTTAGGTTTGTGTGCGTGCTATTATGTTAAGAGTGCCAGGGACTAGCTGTAAGGCAGGTCTAGTAGCGCAATGTTACTACCCTTGAGTAATGATAAAATCTTTTCAAATTTCAAAACTTTCTCTGTCTTTCCCAAATGCTGTTTCCTCTTCTATTTCTTTCGCTCCATACTTAGCCTACTTGTTTCTTTGTTAGTTTTTTTTTTCCTACTCAAATCCCTTTTTCTCTAAAGACGTCCTCAGAGATTAAACAATCTCCCACCAACAAGGCTTAGCTTTCTGTTGTTTGAATCAGAGAAAGCTTTCAACTGTTCTCTTATCTGCTCGTTTTCATGCGAACAGGCCTGAAAATACATTTAAAAAATATCTGCATTGCTCCATTTTTGACACGCTTACTCGTCGTCTGTAAAGTACAGAGAGAGAGAGGGGGGGGGGAGAGAGAGAGGAGAGAGAGGGAGGGTGAGAGGAGGAGAAAGAGGGAGAGAGAGAGAGAGAGAGCAAGAGAGAGAGAGAGAGACAAATAGACAGGCAGAAAGACAGAGACAGAAGACAGACAGACACAGACACAGACACAGACAGAGGCGGGCGGGGGGGGGGGGGGTTGAGGGGGAGGGAGGGAGGCACACAAAGATAGGAAGGCAGCAGAAGATTAAGTTTTGAGTTTTTTCAAGAAGGATTTTCATCAGACTCGGACTGTGGTGTGGATAAAGAAAGAGAGAGAGGAAGGGAGAGAAAGTGTGTGTGTGTGTGTGTGTGTGTGTGTGTGTGTGTGTGTGTGTGTGTGTGTGTGTGTGTGTGTGTGTGTGTGTGTGTGTGTGTGAGAGAGAGAGAGACAACAGACAGACAGACAGAGGGATGAGAGAGAGAGAGACAAACAGAGAGAGACAAACAGACAGACAGAGAGAAAGAGGACAGACAGGGATGAGAGAGAGAGAGAGAGACAAACAGACAGACAGACAGAGAGAAAGAGGGAAGGAGGGAGAGAGGGCGAGGCACATAAAGATAAGAAAGCAGCGGGGAAGAGAGAGAGTTTT
>JAPXFY010000018.1:51040254-51075254 GCA_030674185.1 Monoplex corrugatus | reverse complement strand
CTGTACTCTACGCTTACTATCAATATATATCCTGGCGTCAACCAGGCCTAAGAGATACAGACACCTGCGGTGCTGGTCAGAAGATTTGAGCGACATCCTCAATGACGTATCCGTGAAGTGGATGAGACTCGACTGTGTGGTCCCACAGTCTTCCCAATGAGCCCATAGCACGCCCAACTCTGGGTAGGAGGCGATTAGAGCCGAAAAATCCCACAATGATACATTTTTGAAGGGACTGATGGGGATTCGAACCCACAACCTTCCAGTCGGTCGTCCGTTGCGCTAAACACTACACCACGGCGACTGGTGGCGCCAGGATATATGTATTATTACGAAGGTAAGCGCACAGCATCCGCCCAGTCACGCAATCTCATTCTAATCTAAGGAGCTTCATGCCTACATCGTCTTCACCCATTCTCATCATCATATTATTGTGGAAAAGCTGTCACAGATTCAATGGCTTTTCATGTCCTGCTGTCATGGTGACCTCAGTTTCGGTGGGTTTGAAATTTACGTCAGGGAGCCAAAATGACCTGCGTGAGGGCAGTGGTGCAGATACGGCGAGAAGATGGGATGGAAGATGATAAAACAAACGTCGGAAGTACAGAGTATACAGGATATGCGAATGAAAAAAAACCAAAAAAAAACCCCCCAAAAACCCCCCCCAAAACAGAGAACATGTCAGAAGAAGGAAGGAAGAGAACTGATAAAGGAAGACACAATACAAAAATGCACACACTGACACACACGCATTACAAGCACCTCTCTCTCTCTCTGTCTGTCTCTCTATCTCTCTCTTTCACATGCACGTACGCGTACATTGCAAACACTTCCGTCTCTCTAAATCACAAAGACACAGACACATCAATACACACACACACATACAGAGAGAGAGAGAGAGAGAGAGAGAGAGGAGAGAGAGAGAGAGAGAGAGAGAGAGAAACTATATCCTTCTTTGATTCACTACGGAGATGGCATAATTATTAATAAATTGAAGTTTATTGCACACACACACACACACACAGAGAATGAGAGAGAGAGAGAGAGAGAGAGAGAGAGAGGACAGACAGAGAGAGGGAGAGAGAGAGACTTAGAGAGAGAGAGAGGGAGAGAGAGAGACTTAGAGAGAGAGAGAGAGAGAGGACTTAGAGAGAGAGAGAGAGAGAGAACTATATCCTTCTTTGATTCATTACGGAGATGGCATAATTATTAATGAATTGAAGTTTATTGCACACACACACATACAGGGAGAGAGGAGAGAGAGAGAGCGAGAGGGAGGAGAGTAGAGAGAGAGAGAGAGAGAGAGAGAGAGGAGGAGAGAGAGAGGAGAACTATATCTTTCTTTGATTCATTACGGAGATGGCATAATTATTAATAAATTGAAGTTTATTGCACACACACACATACACAGAGAGAGAGAGAGAGAGAGAGAGAGAGCGAGAGAGAGAGAGAGAGAGAGAGAGAGAGAGAGAGAGAGAGAGAGAGAGAGAGAGAACTATATCTTTCTTTGATTCATTACGGAGATGGCATAATTATTAATAAATTGAAGTTTATTGCACACACACACACACACACAGAATGAGAGAGAGAGAGAGAGAGAGAGAGAGAGAGAGAGACAGACAGAGAGAGAGGGAGAGAGAGAGACTTAGAGAGAGAGAGAGGGAGAGAGAGAGACTTAGAGAGAGAGAGAGAGAGAGACTTAGAGAGAGAGAGAGAGAGAGAACTATATCCTTCTTTGATTCATTACGGAGATGGCATAATTATTAATGAATTGAAGTTTATTGCACACACACACATACAGGGAGGAGAGAGAGAGAGAGAGCGAGAGAGAGAGAGAGAGAGAGAGAGAGAGAGAGAGAGCGAGGAGAGAAAGAGAGAGAGAGAGAGAGCGAGAGAGAGAGAGAAAGAGAGAGAGAGACGGAGATAGAGACAGAGAAACACTCACACAAACACTCGCCACAGTTACAAATCTTCCATCCCCTCACATACACGGCTCTTTTTCTCAACCTCCTAAACCCCCTCCCCCAATCATATCCACGCCCTCTCTCACATACACACATCTCCCTTTACTCCCCCCCCCCCCCCAAACATCCACCACTCATGCATATCCCCCTCCTCTTCCAGTTGCCATTTGATAACTTTCTTCTTTCTAATTTCTATTCATTCAATTATTTTGAAATGTTATAGATATTACCCACACAGGTCACCTTGCATTATCTGTCGTTGCTAATCTACTTACACTGAAACAACAGAATATATGATATGCAAAAGAATTAAAAAATGAAACAAATATAAGCACAAAAGTATTGCCCTACTCCCCGTTCTTCTGTTTATTTGTTTACATTTTAGTTTTAAACTGATTTAAGTGAATAGACATTGGACCAACCAACATCACACACACATCCATTCACCCACCCACACCGCATACACATAGAGACACCCACCCCACACCACACACACACACACACACGTAAAGACATCCACACCACACACGCAGACACCCACACAATACACAGACACCCACACTCCACACAAAGACACACACAAACACAAAGACACACAACCCCCACACAAAGACACACACACAGAACCCACACCCTACAAACACACCACATACACAGATACCCACACCACACACAAAGACACACACACCACATGTATACAGACACCTACACACACACACATAAAGACCCACACCACACCACACAGACAGGCAGACAGACAGACAGACAGACAGGCAGACAGACAGACAGACAGACAGACACACACACACACACACACACACACACACACACACACACAACACACATACACACATACAAAGAAACTCACCCAACACCTGGTGGCCTGGCCGTCTGTACATTTGTCGGCCAGCATCTTGGCCCCGATGCTGACGTCAGAGATGGACTTGTTACCTGGGCGCTCCATCAGCACCATCTGGATCACCCTCCCCTCGTTCAGGTGAGCGTCAAAGCACGTGTTCCAGTCTGGGTACAGCGTACGCTTCTTTTGCACCAGCTGGGTACCCCGACCTGCACGTAAGTGAGGTATATATAAATATACATATGTTATACCTTCTCTCTCTCTCTCTCAGTTTAAAAAAAGAAACTAAACAAATAAGGTCAAGGTTTAAGCTGTACACGAGTTTTATTTCTTAACATCCTGACAATTCGGCGAGGTATACATGATGCAATGTAGCTAACGAGCATAGCTAAGGAATGAGTTCAATTAAAAAAAAAAAGCAAGGTCAGGATTCAAGCTACGTAAATCATACTTCTCTTTCACGTCTCAACAGTTAACCCTTTGACTCCCGCACCCTGTCTATGAGTATGTTGCATTGTCAACCATGCCAGGAAAGCAAAAACTTAACCCTTTGGTTCCCTCGTCTTATCCACAAAAAGTTGCGTTCCAGCAAATAGGAATCAATTAACGTACAAAATTAAAATGAGAACGCGCCTTTGATATCCAAAACAAAGACAGCCTCAAATTTTCGGCCAACTGGCTTTTGTCAATCGTATACAAAAGACAAAAAAGAATAGGCACACGGAATTTAGTGGTATAAACAGTAGCAAGGCTTTCCTGATGGTTTGTTGCGCAGGAGAAAAATATGATACGATGTAGCTCAGAAATTAATTTAAAAATGCGCAGGAGAAAATATGATACGATGTAGCTGAGAAATTGATTTTAAAAAAGCAAACAAACAGTCCGCCACCAAAAACCAAAAACCAAACACACACACACACACACACACACCCACACCCACACACACACACACACAAACACATACAAACACCACACACACACACACACACACACACACACACACACCACACACACACACACACACACACACACACACACACAACCAAGTGAGGGATCAAGCTGTAAAACACAATTTTTCGTATTTTTCTTAATATCGTATCAACGTAGTTGTAAGGTTCGTTATCAAAGTAAATCATTATGTATGTTGTCATCATCATCATCATCAGGTGCCCTGCCGCATGGCGTTGGCGATCATGGACTTCCATCTGTCTCTATCTCTCGTTGCCCCTAGCATCTCCCCCACCCTCCTCGTCCCCAGCCACTCTGCAAGTCCGTTCAGCATTTTCTCCCTAGGTCTACCTGATGCTCTCTTTCCCTCCAACTTTCCCGTTGTGAACAGGTGCTCCAAATCCCCCTTCCTCATAAAATGGCCTATAAATGTTGACTGTCTTTTCCTAATCTTCCTTATGAGTGATCTACGTGTGTCTGCCTTCATCAAGACTCTCTCGTTTGTTTTCTTTGCTGTCCATGGAACTCTCAACATTCTTCTTACAAACCACATCTCGGCAGCCTCAATCTTGTTCTGGCTTTGCGTGTTGACTGTCCACGCCTCACATCCGTACAACAGTATTGGTTCTACATAACATGTATGTTGTACGCTGTATTATTCAGACCAATGTTTCAAATTTCGAACAGAAATACTCATGTGATTACAATGTATCATTATGAAAATTATCGCTTATATTCTTTCAAAGGGGGCGACGGTCTCATACTGATTAAACATCGCATTTTCATAACAATTCAGTTGCACAGCAACGTACACGTTATTAATATCACTGTGGTTATTATTAGTGTTTAATTAACCCTTTGACTCCCGCACACTGTCTAACAGCATCCTGCATTGTCAGGACCTGGCCAGCTCATGGGTTTATGTGCAGGCTTAAGGCTTGTGCCACGGTACGGTCACCATACACATGGCACCTGTGACGTTAGTGCACATGGAATTCGTTCCGAGCGCGGAGAAATTGAAACGAAACTGCATTGCCAGTCATGCTAGCTACGCAAAAACTGGTGGACAGGGTGAGGGAGTCAAATGGTTAAGTTTTTGCAGTTGGTGGACATCGTGCGGGAGTCAAAGGGTTAAAGCTCAGCCGACAGCTCAGAACCATCTCGGGGCTATAGCTATCTCAAAACAAAACACTGTACAATCCAAACATATCGATGACCCTGGGAGAAAGAAAACCTGGCAAAGAAAATTAGGTACATATATAACTGCAGTCACGCAAATAAGCTATCGACATATATGTCCCTGGTGATGGCCACTCCGCAGAATTTATCACCACGGGGATTAAACAAAAACAATCCTGAATACAAAGACATAAACATAACTATGCAAAAACATGCATAAAAAACTGGCCTACAGCACCTAAAGCTTGCCACTAAGCAGTTCATAGTCTCTTAGAGCTAAAACAGCTATTGATGTATGTGCCCAATTATCAAACCGAACAGAAAGTATTTGTAAGGCTTTATCGAAAACAAAGGTGAACAAACCAAAAAGGCAGGCAGAAAATGAGAAAGGAAAAGATCATAAAAGTAAAGGATCAAGTCAGATTTTATAAACAGAGAGTGAATAAAAGAGGAAATTTCTAGCACACAAGTAAAAAACAAACAAACCCAGAGATCCAAAACAAGTGCAACTGCCCGCGCCCAAGCAAACAGGAACCAGAAGAACAAGAAAACCAATGTAAGCGTGTATTCAACAAAACAAGACAAGACAAGCGCAAATTTTCGGTGGCCTTTGTCAAGCGCGAACACACGGTCACAAACAGACCACAAACACCACACAACGGATAATAAAAAGAGGACTAAAAACTTCCCTGCCGCCTCGTCCAGTAGATAAAAAGGGACCAAATAGAAAACCCAGAGACCCACGGGGGTACAGAAGTCAGAGGCATTCAACTCATCCTGTACGTAAACAACGCATCAAACACAACACAAGCACAGGCCTCCATCCGACTACCAATACGAGCAATATGCCCATATTACAAAATCCGAAACAAGTGTGAATGCCCGCGTTCAAGCAAACAGGAACCAGAAAAAAACACGGAAGAAGAATATGAACGCGTATTTAATACAACCAGACAAGACAGGCGCAAATGTTCGGCCAACTGGACTTTGTCAATTTTTTGGTCAAAACTGAAAAAGCCAGTTGGCCGAAAATTTGCGACTGTCTTGTCTAGTTGTATTAAATGCGCGTTCTGATTCTTTTTACGTGTTCAATATTACAAAGTTAAGAAAACAAGTATAGGCGATCATCTCAACCTGCATATGAGTACATGCTGGCGGTCCATAAGCCCGAGATAATAGGTAAGATAGAACAGATCTCATTTCCCTATGGTTTGTTTTCTGTGGCTCGGTCCCACAAGCTCTTCCTCATTACTTTACTTCCCCAACCCTAAAAAAGGAACAGGTACCAATTCACAGCTAGGTAAACTGCAGCATCGTGCACAACAAAGTTTTAAACGAATCGTACTCCTACTCGTGCAGTCAGACTAGAAAGGAGTTCAACCTCTGCCCCAACCTGGCATTCTTCATTTGCTACTATATAAAAAGGCACTGCATACAAGCGATGCAAAAGACACTCTGAACGGCAAATTCATCAGTTGTGGTATTAACACCACGAATTTGGGAGATACTGCCCACAAGAGAGTAAGCTGGTGACAGCATGCAAGTCTGTACAATCAGACTTGAACAGATTCCTTCCCCTGAGTGCCTACGGAAGAACACATGACTCCAGCACCAGTCTTGTACCTCACATGAAGACCCACGCCGGGCGACGTGGAGCAGTATACTTATCCATATGTCGGATCGATGAGAGTTTCCATCGCCATTATCGTCACATTAGTTAACAAGAAACACCACGAGGGTGCGGACGAGATCCGGAGCACCAATGCCCCACCATCCCCGGGACATCCCCTCCCAAAGCCCCCGAAGCCAATCGACAGCCTCCTCCTCATGGAAAGGGGGGGGGGGGGGGGGCGCCCATGCGCCCCAAGACCCATCCGGACCCAGTCATCAGTTATCGTGTTCACAAACCAAATGGCAAGTTGGGGAGATGAAAAACTTCGGGGCACCATCATCGTTACGTTACGATATGTTTCATTAAAATGTACACTGAGATCCGCCTCTTATATCTCCATTCTCAGTGTATCTGTCCCTGTGTCTCTGTCTCTGGTAAACTCCGAAGCATGGCCCTTTTTATTTCAAAAAGAAGTTACGTGTTTGATCAAATAGACAGTCACTGATTCAGTAATCAGATCGAATGCTTATTCTTTATTAGTTTACTTATTCATTCCCCTTTCTTTGTTTAGTTTTTCTTTTTAATGTTTTATTTTCTTTGTTTTTTTCTCTCTTTGTAATCTGTCAACGCTGAGCGGGTAGTTAATTTTAGATCTATCAATGTTAAAAAAAATAATTGAAAAACCATCAATGTTCACTAAAAATATCTTTTTGTTCGCTTACGCTGAACAAGCACTCCCAACTTAGACCGATTGCTAAGATTTATCGCCCCTGCGACGCATCAATCGGAATTTCCTGCCGAAGTCCCTTTCTCCAAGGGACTCAAGTAGATTTGGGACATCTTGTGACTTCAGCTGCAGCATCCCTAGGAACCCTGATTATCTGCACTAATGGGGCAGCGCGGCTCATCACAGCTCACTCTTTGGATGCCGTAGAGAACAAACACACTCGCGCACACGCGCGCGCACACATACACACATGTAAGCGCGCGCGCACGCACAAATCCGCTCACACACACAAACATACACACAGACACACACTCTCAGACACACACACACACACACTCACAGAGAAAGACAGAGAGAGAGAGAGAGAAAGAGAGAGAGAGACAGACAGACGGACAGAGACAGAACGAGGCACACACACACACATACACACACAAGAGAGAGAGAGAGAGAGAGAGGAGAGAGAGAGAGAGAGAGAGAGGAGAGAAGAGAGAGAAGAGAGAAGGAGCGAGAAAGACAGAGACAGAGAAGTACACACAGGCACAGACAACACACACAACACACACACACAAACACATACAAACACACACACACACACACCACACACACACACACACACACTGCCACTGCCGAATACGACTACTAAACAAGCAAAAAACACCACAGGTAAAAACAACAATCCAGCCTTCCATCTCGCTCCAGAGTAACAGCCTTAATTTAATCGACATCATAATCAGACATTCCTCTCTCATCACCTGAAGCAACCCACCTTAATTAATGGCTTTGATTTGCTTTTTTCACGCATCTTTGTTCTTTATTATAGCTGGTACAGGTTAACCCCTTGACTCCCGCACCCTGTCACCAGCATCCTGCACTGTCAACCATACTCATCATCATCAAGTTCCCTGCCACATGGCGTTGGCGATCATGGCCCTCCATAGTATGCATCTATCCCTTGTTGCTGCAAGCACATCTTCCACCCTCTCTGTCTTCAGCCACTCTGCAAGTCCGTCCAGTATTTTTCCCCTGGGTCTACCCGGTGCTCTCATTCCCTTCAGCATTCCTGTTGTGACCAGGTGCTGTAACTCCCCTTTCCTCATAAAATGGCCTATAAATGTTGCCTGTCTTTTCCTAATCTTCCTTATGAATGATCTTTTTTGTCTGCCTCCATCAAGACTGTCTCGTTTGTTTTCTTTGCTGTCCATGGAACTCTCAACATTCTTCTCAGAAACCACATCTCGGCTGCCTCAATCTTGTTCTGGCTTTGCTTGATGACTGTCCACGCCTCACATCCGCATTAACTGATAGGCATTTGTTGGTAAGAATGCTTTTCATCTTCTTGAATGCTGATTTGGCTCGGCCGATTTTGCTGGCTATTTCTGATGTGCATCTGCCGTCTGGTGAGATGATCATTCCCAGATATTTAAACTTATCAGCCTGTCTGTAAGTTGTGCCGTTTGCTGCTATTTTGCATTAGGGGATTTCATGTTTTTTAATGATTACCATGACTTCAGTCTTCTTGCTATCTAGCTCCAACTATTTACTTTCGCTTTCTATTTGTATTATATTCACAAGGTTTTGTAAGTCCCTTTCATTTTCTGCAATTACCACGGTGTCATCTGCGTATCGAATGTTATCTATTTTCCTCCAACCTTTAATCCAGGGTATTCTTCTAGGTTTCTAATGATGTTTTCGATGTAAAGTGAAAACATCTGGTGACAACACAAAACATGCTAGCAAAGCAAAAACTTGACCCTTTGACTCCCTCACCCTATCCACCAGTTTCCTGCAGGAAGTTGGTGGATAGGGTGAGGGAGTCAAAGGGTTAAGTTCTTACAGGAGTCAAAGGGTTAATTACAAGTCAGTCCCTGTCTGCATGCTTGCAAGTTTTCAGCAGAAAATTACATTAATGTTTTATGGGTAGGATATGGAACATTCCTGAAATGTGGGGTATTTATCGACGCCACAGGCTTACATTTCTGCACGATACGTGTTCGGACATTTAAATTATACATGTATAACATGCACTTTGTGGGATGTGTGTGAGTGAGTGTGTGTGTGTGTGTGTGTGTGTGTGTGTGTGTGTGTGTGTGTGTGTGTGTGTGTGTGTGTGTGGTGTGTGTGTGTGTGTGTGTGTGTGTGTGTGTGTGTGTGTGTGTGTGTGTGTGTGGTGTGTGGGTGTGCGTGTGTGTGTGTTCGTTCGTTCGTTCGTTCTTTGATTTAACGTCTTTTCACTATGAGTGATATTAGACGATGTGTGTGAGTGTGTGAGTGTGTGAGTGTGTGTGTGTGTGTGTGGTGTGTGTGTGTGTGTGTGTGTGTGTGTGTGTGTGTGTGTGTGTGTGTGTGTGTGCGTGCGTGCGTACCTGTGTGTGTGTGAGTGAGTGTGAGTGTGTGTGTGCGTGAGTGTGAGTGCGCATGTGTGCGCGCGCGCGCGTGTATATGTTTGTGCATGTGTGTGTGTGTTTATATGTGTATGTATGTGTGTGTGTGGTTGAGTTCGTGTGTGTGTGTGTGCGTGAGTGTGTGTGTGTGTGTGTGTGTGTGTGTGTGTGTGTGTGGTGTGTGTGTGTGTGTGTGTGTGTGTGTGTGGGGTGTGTGTGTTGTGTGTGTTGTGTGGTGTGCGTGTACGCGCGCGTGTATGTGTACGTGCGTGTCTGCCTTCAAGGTGGCAAAGTTTCCCGCCTAGAACATTATAGGGTTAAAATGAACGCTCTGATCAATGTCGTGTGTTAGCCCCTTCGTTCCTTCATCTTATCCACCAAGCTTCCTGCATAAAAACTGGCAGCTAAAGGCGAAGGGAATGAAAGTGTTAAATGGACACTGATAAGGGGCGTGTATATATATACACCACGTGAGCTGTGGGGGGAAATATGTGGCAAAACTCTACGGACTGATTTCCCCAGGCAGACGGCTGCTGTGCTTTATGCGTTTGTCGCACTAGGATTAATGGAAAGGGACACGGAGCGAATCAAATATCTGGGTTGTGGCCAAATGTATCGATTGCTCACAAACCTACCACCTCTGCTGGTACGGGCTATAGCCTACAAACATGCACGTGGACTGTGTGGCTGAGTGGATACGGTATCCGTCTAGGATGCCTAACGCCCAGGTTTGAGTCCCAGCCACACTGGTTCCCCCCTCCCCCCCCCCCTACCCTCCACGAGACTTTGAGCGGTGGTCTGGATGCTAATCTTTCGGATAAGACGATAAACCAGGGCTCCATAAGCAGTACGCACTTAGCGCACATCAAAGATCCCATGGCAACTAAAGAGATGTCCCTGGCGAAACTGTATGAAATCCACTAGGGTAAACAGAAATTTAAGCATACAGGAGACAAAAATAGTAGGGGGAGGGGATGGTGCCGTAAATCACACAAAACAGAGAAAGACTAATAAGCCCAACACAGCACCACTCAGTCCAACACATATAACAGATAAAAACACATATAACGGATAAAATCATATATAACGGATAAAATCATATAATAACGGATAACGGATAAAAATATATAACGGATAAAATCATAAATAACGGATAACGGATAAAATCATATATAACGGGTAAAATCATATAATAACGGATAACGGATAAAATCATATATAACGGGTAAAATCATATAATAACGGATAACGGATAAAATCATATATAACGGATAAAATCATATAATAACGGATAACGGATAAAATCATATATAACGGGTAAAATCATATAATCATAATGGATGAAATCATAACTATTTGTGAATCTGACATACCAGGGTGTGTGTCTGACAAAATAGTATACACACGTATTTGACATTGAAAAAGCGAACACTGCTGCAGTCCAGAATTACCTGTAACCTACGTAATGCATTTTGCATTCAAAGTTAATATTGTCTACAATTTAGACTCTCCTATAATCTAAGATTCCATTGTCTAATATATGCTGATCGCAAATCATATCAATGTCGTTCAGTGTCATCAGTGCGTTGTTGATAATGAATCATTACAGATGTATGTACCCTAAATACCATGTACGCAGAAGAGCACAGAGTCTACCTGACGATCAACTGTTCGGACTCGTTAATTGTGAACAGGTGAAAATATCCCCTATAATGACAGACTGTGATGTGTGTGTGCTTTTCTTATTTCTTTTCTAAGTATGCAATTTGTCTATACACATACAGACATGAACAGTTTGCAGAGATGATGTTGCCAATGGCACGTGAGTGTTGTACACGTTATACTGAACTGATGATGATGATGATGATGACGACGACGACGATGATGACGATGAGAAAACGATGACAATAATGAGTATGATGATGACGATGATAATAATGATGACGATGACAATAATGAATATGATGACGACGATGATAATAATGACGATGATAATAATATGATGACAATGATAGTGATGACAATAATGAGTATGATGATGACTATGATAATCATGATGAAGACGATAGTAATGAGTATGAGGATGATGATAATGATGACAACGACAGGATGACAATCATCATACTGACGACAACGACAGTTATGATGATAATAATGACAACAACAACGACGACAACGATGACGATAAGGAGGAGTCACACGTCTGCCTCACAAACGACCTTACCTGGTATCTCCACAGCCTCCTTGATGTTGATGGCGAGGAAGGGGTCAGTGAGGACTGGCCCTGAAGGTCCACTGTCCGCCTGCAACAGCTTGACCCGGATGAAACCTACGCCTGGCATGGTGCTGGCTGTCTGAACTTAGCTCCAGGCAAGATGCACGTGCACACTGTCCTCTGCTAGATGTAGAGGGATATCTTCCGTTTTTAATAATAATCAACCCTGGAACTGCTGCGTGTTTGAATTTAGCTCCAGGCAAGATACACGTGCACAATGTCAATGTCTTCTGTTTCTTGGTAAGGGTTATCTCCCGTTTTTAATAATCTACCCTGAAACTGCCGCGTGTCGGAATAAACTGCAGCGTGACGCCTAACTCAACTGAACGCTTGATCTCAACCACCTCTCAGCTTCTCTGTGATGCCTCTCTCAAACTAAATGTTTTAATTGACCGACCTATCAGTTTCTCCGTGTCATTGAACTTGACTGTACTCCAGAGACTGTCCGTGCCTTAGCTCTTGATGCTCTGTCACAGTTTTCGTGCAGAACTTTTTATTCCTTTCAAGTGCGGACTAGGTTCTCCTTTGAAGCAGTGACTGTGAATGTATTCCTGCAAAAGAAAATGCCTCGTTGTTTTGAAAGTGATCTGGAATAGCTGGATAGAGGAACACTACGATAACTTCCTACGAACACTTAGATTGTTGTGCTCAACACACGAATTACCTACCTCCAGAAAAACAGGCGTTTCGTTAATTATCTTAATAAAACTTGAAGATTATCTATACTGAATTCGGGGTACCTGAGAAACCTTCAGTAAACAGGATACCTTGGATAACATGTGACGAATTCTGGAAAAATCTGCACTTCACTCTCTTCATTAACTGAATATTTACGAATTATTTTAGAATTATTCGCTAAAAACCGACATCTGACCGAACTTTTATATTCTGAAGCTTTTCCAAGAATTATGTGGTATCTTGAAAATCGCACACAGGATTAGTACACGTTTTCGTGAACAAGATTAGAGGAATATGAGGCTTGTAAAAGATTAGCCACGTACACGTCACACCCAAAACACACACAAAAACACACACACACACACACACACACACACACACACACACACACCACACACACACACACACACACAAGTGGCACAAACTTGTACTTTTTCAAAGAATAAACAACACCCACTTGATCACGTCAGTGTACTGAATCACAACGCGCTGTATCGTACACAAGTTGTCGAGTATCAAAGTATTCTCACAAGAGTTTGTTGAGATAAAACGTTTCACCATCACAGAAACATAAAAAGTCACACAGTTGTATCGTTTTTAACTTCTCACGACCTCTGCACTCTCGTCGCAGTTATCTGTTTCCTCCTTCACTGAGACGGGATCACTGTGCCCATGTTAACCTGAAACAGAAATAAGCTGACATGATAAAAATGAAGGAAGTTGGGGGGGGGGGGGGGAGAGAGAGAGAGAGAGAGAGAGAGAGAGAGAGAGAAAGAAAGAGAGACAGAGAGAGAGAGACAGAGACAGGCAGAGACACACAACAGAACAAAAAAGAGAGTCAGAAATGTACGTAATGACGATGAGTAGAGAGACAGACAGGATCAGCCAGAATGAAACAGAAAAAGCTGACATGATAGAGATGAGGAATGGAAGAAGAGAGAAAGGAGAGTGAAGAGAGAGAGAGAAAGAGGAAGAGATTTCAAGAATTTTTATTTGAGATAGTTTAAATAAACAATGCCCTCTAGCCTACTGTCTTTTTACTTCCAGCCCTCGTCTGAAAGAGGGAAGATACAGAGAGACAGACAGAGAGAGAAGGCAGAGAGACACGAAAAGAGAGAGAGAGAGAGAGAGAGAGAGAGAGAGACAGACAGACAGACAAGAAAGAAAGAGAGAGAGACAGACAGACACAGAGAAGAGAAAAGAAGAGACAGACAGACAGCAGACAGAGAGAAGAGGAGGAGAGAGGGGGGGGAAGAGAGAAGAAGAAAAGAGAAAGGATGTGAAGCGAGACTAGAGAAAAGTGAAAACAAGAACATTTATTTGAATAAGTTAAAAACAATGTATACTAGTGTTTTAATGCAGCCTCGTCTGAAGAGGTCAAGTACACTACAAGAGACAGGGAGAGAGAGAGAGAGAGAGAGAGAGAGAGAGAGAGGAGAGAGAGAGAGAGAGAGAGAGAGAGAGAGAGAGACAGAGAGAGAGAGAAGAGAGAGAGACAGACAGACAGAGAGACAGACACAGAACAGAGATACAATGGGATTATTTCATTCAGGAAGTCTCGGATTTCTAGCCGATAGGAACGGTTAGAAGGAAAAGCATTCTTTCCATTTCAAACATATTTTATGTAGGCTAGATCTAGGCTCATACTCTGATGCGGGGGGGGGAGGGGGGGGGAGCAACAACACATATATAGGAATAAAACACATGACGTAAAGTCAATACTGATGCCTCCATTAGGATTTACGCCAGACTGAATTTGAGCCAGAAGCAAGAACAGAA
The DNA here is from genome assembly GCA_030674185.1 of Monoplex corrugatus. Classification (NCBI taxonomy): domain Eukaryota; kingdom Metazoa; phylum Mollusca; class Gastropoda; order Littorinimorpha; family Ranellidae; genus Monoplex; species Monoplex corrugatus. The sequence continues at coordinate 51,060,852 of JAPXFY010000018.1, read as the reverse complement.
AATGTGGAACAAAACAGCTCTGACACACGTGCAGCGTGACGTCAATTTTACATTCCATCAGAGCTTTAAAACTAACACATGCAGTGAGACGTCAATTTCACATTCCACCAGACTTTTAAACTAACATATGCAGTGTGACGTCAGTTTCACATTCCACCAGACTTTTAAACTCACACATGCAGTGTAACGTCAATTTAACATTCCATCAGACTTTTAAACTAAGCTTAGCCCAAAAATCAAACTTCAAGAACCTATTCTATTTTCAAAGCATTTCATTCGGTGACAAATACACATAAACATATACACAAATGCACATGCGCGCACGAGCTAGGGGAAGGAGGAACGAAATAGTTCTCTTGAACTGTGTGCTGGCAATTTCAGAATAACTAGTATGCTGTTCATACTAAGATGTACAGAAGAACATGCATCATCATTTTTCACACCAATTTCGTCAGAAACGATGCAGGCATACTGAAGTTGGTGCAGGCTTTGACAATTATCACCCGCTTCTTGATCTGTCGACCTTAGCGGCAGACTCCATTGAGGATGTCACGAAAGATGGTCTCTGTGTATCACGGCGGGTGACGTGACCAAATCTCGCAAGCTTGCGTCTTTCACAGTGGTTCCTGTGGGCCCAACTAAATGCTGATTGTGTTCCGTGTATACTCATTTGCATTATATTGATGCAGATCACTCGCTCCAGGTAAGATAGATCGATCGACAGACAGACAGACAGATAGACAGACAGATAGACAGATATTTATATAAATATAGATAGATAGACAGATAGATAGACAGACAGATAGATAAATAGATAGATAGACAGACAGATAGATAGACAGATAGATAAATAAGACAGACAGACAGACAGATAGATAGATAGATAGATAGACAGACAGATAAATAGACAGACAGATAGATAGATAGAAATCAGTGCTACGTTAAGTGCTTTCAAGCTACTTAAAATCAGTATACCCACAAGCTACTTCTGTATCTCCCTCATGCTTGCAATTTCATATTGCCATGTTTGCTTGTATTAAATCACACAGTACGTATGGATGACAACGCATCCCACAGACACTCCAGTACAGAGAGACGAAGCAGGGACACCAGGGATCAGGGACGACAACTAAGGCGAGACAAGGATACTCTATCGTACCATCACCATCACCAACTGGGATGATACTACCAGACAGCGCATGCTGTGCTGTCCTTGACTGTGCACGCAGGGCACAATCAGATTTGAACAGCACACAACAGCTGCCACTCAACAGAACAGGGACAGACGGAAGCAGAACGAACACCAGGCCGCGGGACCCATGCCCATACTGTTAGTGTTATTGTTGTCATTGTTATTTCTGTTTGAAGCCCAGCGACTGCGTAGTCATATCAGGGCTGTAACAGTTTCAGAACATACACAATACTTCAGAACGAAAAAAGAAAGGAAAAGAAAATTCAGGACATTTATCAATGCATTCATCCACATAATCTAAGGAGATGTAGTTTCAGGACATACACAATACTTCAATAGGAGAACGAAAGAATAAAAAAATGAGGTACACATATCACTGCACTCGCGCACATAATCTAAGGAGATGCCCCTGGCGCTGACCACTCCGTCCAGATCATCACACAGGGGATTTAAAAAAAACATACCTGAATACAAATTTAAACATAACTATGGGCACAAAAAATATATTATAGATAACGTAAAAACGGGCATGAATTGCCTAAAATCGCTTCCGCATGTCACGTTTCCCTAGAACAAAAAATGCACTTAATACATGTATCCAATTATCAACCCTGAGAGAAAGTATATTAAGACTTTATCGAACACGTACAGGTGAATGGACCAGCAAGACAGAAAATGATAGGAAGAAATGACAGAAAGCAAAGGAACAAGGCAGAAACAAAGAAAGTGAGAGAAAAGAGGAAATTTCTAGCACAGAATTTCCAGAAGGTGGGGATATTCTTTGTATACAGTAAGAGCCCCCGGCATCCGCACGGGGGGGGGGGGGGGGGGGGATCCTTTCCCATGCAGCGCCTGCGAAAAAAAAAAAAAACGAAAAAAAAAAAAACATGTGCCTCTTGGACTGGTCTTGTATTCACACGAAGACCCACACCAGGCGATAAAGACCAGTGTGCTTACTCATCCATCGAATTAACAACTGCTAACAGGCATCTTCATTACGACTCACACACCAGTGGGTTAAAGAGAGTAGTCCAACGTGATCATCTCCAGGTTCAGACTTCAGACTTGCTTGCTGACCTACTTACTTACTTACTTACCTACTTACCCATCGATGATTAATGAAACATCGGCTTCACCTAGTTGATAGATGGCTGAGCATTTGGGCACTGACTAGGGGGGTGGGGGGAGGGAGGCTGGTTCTGTCATGTGAGACGAGTTTATACAGAATAGCTAGTTCTGTTGTGAGTTTGACCTTTAATTATTCATTTATTTACTTTATATATTATATGTTCCTTTTTTGAAGGTAAGACACACACATACACATGTCATTTACATGTAACCAAGATTATTCCAGTGGTAGGCTGATAAAAATACCAGTATAAAATATAGACTAGTAAAAACATTAGTCTAGGTAGGAGGCCTCAGGACCTGGCCAGCTCATGGGTTTATGTACAGGCTTAAGGCATGTGCCATGATCACCATACACGTGGCACCTGTGACGTTAGTGCATATGGAATTCGTTCCGAGCGCGGAGACGTCGTCTTGATAAACTGAAACTGAAACTGAAACCGAATTAACGCCAGAGTCCATCATAATAATCATCTGCACAACTGCTAACAGGCGTCTTCGTTACGACTCACACACCAGTGGGTTAAACAGAGGGTGGTCCATCGTGATCACCTCCACGTTCAGACTTCACTGCACCTAATAAACAGCTCCCATCCATCCTTTTCCTATGCATCAACATGACTGGACATGATACTTCGCTCTCTCTCGCTCTCTCTCTCTGTCTTTCTGTCTCTGTGTGTATGTGTTTCGTTCTCTCCTCTCCCTCCCTCTCTCTCTTCCCTACACACACACATATTAATTTAATGATCCTTCACCGATAATACAGAACGAGTCACAGTCTGATGAGAATAAGGTGTGAGATGACTTTCAAGAGGTAAAGAGAGGGAGAGAGAGAGAGAGAGAGAGAGAGAGAGAGAGAGAGAGAGAGAGAGAGAGAGAGAGAGAGAGAGAGAGAGAGAGACAGATGGGGGGGGGGGGGGACTGAGGGAAAGACAATGAGTAAGCGAGGGGAGAATGAGAATGAGCGATGGATTAATTTCCGCTGCCAAAGGTTGAGAGAGTTTAGTCAGTCGAGCTTCATATGACAACATGTCCTCACTAAGTGCCAGGCACTAATCAAACTGACTATTCATATGTACGAAATATGAGAGAGGAGAGGAGAGGAGAGGAGAGGAGAGGACAGACGGAGCGGAGTGGAAAGAGAAGAAAGGGAGAGACAGATTGATTAATTAATTCGATTTTTACGTCAGCACCTGACTTCTGTGATATGGATGACGGGGATAACCATTAAGAGAAGCGGAAGAAGCAGGTATAGGAATCCACTCCTTCAATGATACTATCCGAACGCAACTGAGCTATTGAAACTAGAAAAACAGAAAAACAGAATCAGAACGCATTTGTCAAGCGTGAATGTAAGATCACAAACAAACACCAAATACAAAATAAGGAGAAAAAGACTGAAACTTCCCTGCTGCTTCGTCCAGTGGGAGAAGAGGACTGAGCTATTGAGGCAAGAGACACAGAACAAGAACAAACATATTTCTTTTTTTTTTTTTTTTTTCGAAGGTGGTGATATGGGCACATTAATGCTTTTTTTGCAGTCAGCCCTCGTTCATGGAGAGTCTACACTAATACAGTACAACATTTTAATAGAGAATCGACATCAACACCAATGAACCATAATAGTATAAATACTACAACATAATACAAAACTGGAATATTAGTAATACTCAGAACTAGAGGTATAGAGGGAGGAACCGGAGAGAGAGAGGGGGGGGAGAGGGAGGGAGAGAGAGCGAGAGAGAGAGAAAGACAGACAGAGGGGAGAGAGGGAGAGAGAGAGGAGAGAGAGAGAGAGAGAGAGAGAGAGAGAGAGAGAGAGAGAGAGAGAGAGAGAAGAGAGAGAGAGAGAGAGAGAGAGAGAAGGAGAGAGAGAGAGAGAGAGAGAGCAGCAGCAGCAGCAGCGTTAAAACATGTAGGAACTATCGACGAAAGAGAGACAAAGAGACAGAGAGAAACAAAAACAGAGAGAAAAAGAAAAAGAGACACAGACAGACAAGCAGACTAACTGTCAAGACAGTCAGAGAGCTAGTCGTAATAATAATACTAACACGGTTCGGCACTAATTCAGAGAAGGAAGTTGCTGAAAGGGAAAGTCTCTGACATCGCCTTCAGTGTGGTGATTATTCCTTGATATAGTCGTACTGAGCGCAGGCGATAGAGACTGACAGAAGTCATGTTCTATGGAACCATACACGCTTATTGACAAAAACCATTCATCTATTGATTCTAATTCTCTCATATATATAGACATACAGGGGGATGCAAAAGTAGGTATACAGTTATGAAAAAAGAAAACACGTACAATACTCATTGCATTTATTATACAAACAAATGAATATTGCATATACATGTAATAACAAGCACAGCCTTAATCCCTCAGATACTCAAACTGATTGCCGTCGGTATTCACACACTCCTCTAATCGAGAGCGGAATTAAGCATTATAATAATGATGTGATACTTACTGTATACCTACTTTTGCACTCCCCTGTATATATATATATATGTGTGTGTGTGTGTGTGTGTGTGTGTGTGTGTGTGTGTGTGTGTGTGTGTGTGTGTGTGTGTGTGTGTGTGTGTGTGTGTGTTGTGTTGTGTTGTGTTGTGTTGTGTTATGTTGTGTCGTGATGTGTCGTGTGTGTGTCGCGTTGTTGTGTTGTGTTGTGTTGTGTTTAGGAAAAAAACAACAACAACAAAAAACAAGAACCATCACCAATAAGACTAACATTTGTACTATCTCAAAAAGAGACTCTGCGAAGACTCCTGCAGCTTGGAATGGAAAATAGTCGTATTTTTCCCAATATCAGAGGGAAAAGCAAACCTGAAGAAACAGAAAAGAATTCAACAGTAGACGAAAAGACAATTCAACGTAGACGAAAAGACAATTCAATAGTAGACGATAAAGACAATTCAATAGTAGACGAAAAAGACAATTCAATAAAAGACGAAAAGACAATTAATAGTGACGAAAAAAAATTTCTAAGTAGACCAAAGACAATTCAATTAGACAAAAAGACATCAATAGTAGACCAAAAAGCAATTTCCAATAGTAGACCAAAAAGGACAATTAATAGTAGACAAAAAGACAATTCAATAGTAGACGAAAAAGAAATTCACAGTAGATGAAAAAGGACATTCACAGTAGACGAAAAAGATTCAATAGTAGACGAAAAGACAATTCAAGTAGATGAAGGGATGTGGAGAGCAGAACATTTGTGTTGTAGTGGTGGATGATTTTATTTTATTTTTACGGATGGGTAGGATTGATCCGGGTATTGGGGGCGATAGGACGTAATCTATTAATGGTGTTGGGGTATGTGTCGCGACGGATACGGTTTTTTGATGTTCTTTGATGTGGTTGTGTGGGATGTTGGTGCGGTTAGTTTTGCGGGATGGACGTATTTTTTCATTTGTCCACGGACGTTCAATGGAGAGAGACATTACACTAAAATGTAGCATAGGCTGTTTCTGTGGAACTGATACAAAAAACAGCAACAAAACTGATACAAACACAGGCTAAAACTGACATAAAAACATACATAAAACTCATACAAAAACAGACATAAAACTGACACAACACACAACACAACAAAACTGATACAAACACAGCTAAAACTGACATAAAAATATACATAAAAATGATACAAAAACAGACATAAAACTGAACAAACACACAACACAACAAAATTGATACAAACACAGGCTAAAACTGACATAAAAACATACATAAAAACTCATACAAAAACAGACATAAAACTGACACAAAAACAGACATAAAACTATACAAACACAGACATAAAACTGATACAAAAACAGACATAAAACTATACAAACGCAGACATAAAACTGAACCAAAAACAGACATAAAACAATACAAACACAGACATAAAACTGATACAAAAACAGACATAAACCTGATACAGACATAAAACTGATACAAACACAGACATAAAACTGATACAAACACAGACATAAACCTGATACAAACACAGACATAAACCTGATACAGACATAAAACTGATACAAACACAGACATAAAACTGATACAAACACAGACATAAACCTGATACAAAAACAGACATAAACCTGATACAGACATAAAACTGATACAAACACAGACATAAAACTGATACAAAGACAGACATAAAACTGATACAAACACAGACATAAAACTGATACAAACACAGACATAAACCTGATACAAAAACAGACATAAACCTGATACAGACATAAAACTGATACAAAAACAGACATAAAACTGATACAAACACAGACATAAAACTGATACAAACACAGACATAAAACTGATACAAACACAGACATAAAACTGATACAAAAACAGACATAAACCTGATACAGACATAAACCTGATACAAATACAGACATAAAACTGATACAAATACAGACATAAAACTGATACAAACACAGACATAAAACTGATACAAACACAGACATAAAACTGATACAAACACAGACATAAAACTGATACTAAAACAGACATAAACCTAATATAGACATAAAATTATACAAACACAGACATAAAACTATACAAAAACAGACATAAAACTGATACAGACATAAAACTATACAAACACAGACATAAAACTGATACAAAAACAGACATAAAACTGACACAAAAAGACATAAAACTGATACAGACATAAAACTATACAAACACAGACATAAAACTATACAAACAGACATAAAACTATACAAACACAGACATAAAACTGATACAAAAACAGAGATAAAACTATACAAACACAGACAAAAACTATACAAACACAGACATCAAACACAGACATAAACTATACAAACACAGACAAAAACTATACAAACACAGACATAAAACTATACAAACACAGACATAAAACTGATACAAAAACAGACATAAAACTGATACAAACACAGACATAAAAGTGATACAAAAACAGAGATAAAACTATACAAACACAGACAAAAACTATACAAACACAGACATCAAACACAGACATAAAACTATACAAACACAGACAAAAACTATACAAACACAGACATAAAACTATACAAACAGACATAAAACTGATACAAAAACAGACATAAAACTGATACAAAAACAGACATAAAACTATACAAAAACAGACATAAAACTATACAAACACAGACATAAAACTATACAAATACAGACATAAAACTATACAAACACAGACAAAAACTATACAAACACAGACATAAAACTATACAAACAGACATAAAACTGATACAAAAACAGACATAAAACTGATACAAAAACAGACATAAAACTATACAAAACACAGACATAAAACTGATACAAAAACAGACATAAAACTATACAAACACAGACATAAAACTATACAAACAGACATAAAACTGATACAAAAACAGACATAAAACTATACAAACACAGACAAAAACTATACAAACATACATAAAACTATACAAACACAGACATAAAACTATACAAACAGACAAAAACTATACAAACACAGACATAAAACTGATACAAAAACAGAGATAAAACTATACAAACACAGACATAAAACTCTACAAACACAGACAAAAACTATACAAACACAGACATAAAACTGATACAAACACAGACATAAAACTGATACTAAAACAGACATAAACCTGATACAGACATAAAACTGATACAAACACAGACATAAAACTGATACAAACACAGACATAAAACGGATACAAATACGGACATAAACCTGATACAGACATAAAACTGATACAAACACAGACATAAAACTGATACAAATACGGACATAAAACTGATACAGACATAAAACTGATACAAACACAGACATAAAACTGATACAAATACGGACATAAACCTGATACATACATAAAACTGATACAAACACAGACATAAAACGGATACAAATACGGACATAAAACTGATACAGACATAAAACTGATACAAACACAGACATAAAACTGATACTAAAACAGACATAAACCTGATACATACATAAAACTGATACAAACACAGACATAAAACTGATACAAATACGGACATAAACCTGATACAGACATAAAACTGATACAAACACAGACATAAAACGGATACAAATACGGACATAAAACTGATACAGACATAAAATGATACAAACACAGACATAAACGGATACAAATACGGAATAAAACTGATACAGACATAAAACTGATACAAACACAGACATAAAACGGATACAAATACGGACATAAAACTGATACAGACATAAACTGATACAAACACAGACTAAAACGGATACAAATACGGACATAAAACTGATACAGACATAAAACTGATTACGCTAGGTACGACCTCAAGACCTTGCCATTATCTGAGAAACTGAAACCGTTGTGTCGTGTCGTGTCGTGTCGTGTCGTGTCGTGTCGTGTCGTGTCGTGTCGTGTCGTGTTGTGTTGTGTTGTGTTGTGCTGTGTTGTGCTGTGTTGTGTGTGTTGTGCTGTGTTGTGCTGTGATGAGTTGTGTTACTGGTTGTCGTCATTATGATGGTTGTGGTGGAGGCGGGGTGTTGGTTATGGTGCTAATGGCGCTGTTGTTGCAGTTGTTTTTCTTGGTGGTGGTGGTGATGTTGTGTGCGTGTGTGTGTGTGTGTGTGCGTGTGTGTGTGTGTGTGTGTGTGTGTGTGTGTGTGTGTGTGTGGTGTGTGTTGTGTGTGTGTGTGTGTGTGTGTGTGTGTGTGTGGTTGGTCTTTGATTTAAAAGTGATTTATAGACAATCAAGAAACAAAAAAAACCCTAAGAGAACAGAGGAAACTTGGAAATGGTTAATCTTCAGGAAGAAGAAATGAACAAACAAAACAAACAAACAACAGCAAACAAACAAAAACAAAAAAAACAAAAAAACTGTGCCGAAGACGAGAAAGAAAATTCGCAAATGACATTATCATAATTAACGATTGAAACAGTAAAATTAGCTAACCATAACATTGAACATGAGAAATAACGGCGCATTAAAGATATTCGCTATAGGATTTTTTGACAGGCTAACAAAAAATTCATATGTTAAGGATGGTGAGGCAAATATGTCAGAAACTGTCTTCGTTGATAGCGTAGGTATATGTCGTTTTACCCGAGCGTGTGTGTGTGTGTGTGTGTGTGTGTGTGTGTGTGTGTGTGTGTGTGTGTGTGTGTGTGTGTGTGTGTGTGTGTGTGTGTGTGTGTGTGTGTGTCTGTGTGTGTATGTGTGTGTGAACGAGTGAGCAAGTTGTGTGTGCCTGTGCGTGCGTGCGTGTGCGTGCGTGCGTGTGCGTATGTGTGTGTGTGCATGTGCGCGTGCGTGAGTGTGTGTTCGCACTCATACACACGACGCACGGCAAGAAAGGAGTCGATCCAGACAAAATCCTATAGAAATATCCGCTTTCACAGGTAAACAGAAATACACGCAAACAGAAAGCAGAAAATTCAGGTGGTGCTGCACTGCTGCCTCGCGCTCTTCGGTGAGAGAGCGGACTGAATTTCACATAGTAAATCCATCAAAAACCAAAAAATGACAGCCTTACACATTAAACATCAGGAAGAGAGTTCTTGAATATTATATAGAACCAATACTGTTGTAAGGTTGTGGGGCGTGGACAGTCAACAAGCAAAGCCAGAACAAGATTGAGGCAGCCGAGATGTACACTACGCACAAAAAGTTAAGGATCACTATGAGAAAACAGGTGCGTAATAAACTCAGTTCGCTACTGTTATTTATTTCTCAGTCCAGCCAAATTGTTATGAATTCTTGTTCAGCTGTAAGTGGGCGATGTTGTGTTAGTGCGAAAATTGCACGGGATTCTCTACTACTGAGCTTGGCCGCAAACGGAAAAGCGGAAACTTGCGAAAAAGGACCTTGTTTTGGACCTTTCTGCCTGAACACATTGCACAAGCCAGATGGAAAAACCATTATGCACGTGCAAGCACTGCTGTTTATGTGTGAGATGCTGTCTCTTGCTTGGCTTTATAAGAAGACATTCCACCAGTAGTAGGCCTGATCTGACAATGCCTCCACGACGAAAATTGAGCGAGTTTGAGAGGGGACGAGCTGTTGCATGGTTCCAAGATGGTGTTCCCAAGCGAGAAGTGGTCAGGCGACTTCAGGTGTCCATCTCGGTCATTGTCAGACTGATTCAACGCTTCACAACCACTGGGAGGGTCCATGAAAGACGCAGATCTGGTCGACCGAAGAAGACAAACCCACGTGAAGATCGTCTCATTGAAGACAAGCCTTGCAGACAAGAACAGCCTCTTCCAGCATCATTCGAAGGCAGCTAAGGGTGGCTACTAACATCAACATCAGCCAGCAGACCATACGGAACCGCCTTCATGGGTTTAACTCCGTTCTCGTCGCCCAGCTGTACGGCCACGCTTAACTCCAGCCCATAGGGCAGCACGCCGCGCCTTCTGCAGACGTCACGTGAGGTGGACACGTCAGCAATGGTCCCAGGTCCTGTTCAGTGATGAATCACGCTTCACCATGAACCACAACGACGGCCGACTGAGGGTCTGGAGGCGCCCAGGGCAACGCTTTATTGACACCACTGTCCAAGAAAAGGTGGCCTTTAGTGGAGGTTCTGTAATGGTCTGGGGGGCCTTCAGCCTTCACCACAGAACACCCTTGTATCATGTACAGGGTAACCTGACTGGCCTCCGATACCGGGATGAGATCCTTCGACCGCTGGCTGTGCCTACACTGCAGCACATGGGACCGACGGCTGTCTACCAGGATGACAACGCTCGCCCCCACAGGGCAAGGGTGGTCAACGACTTCCTGCAGCAGTCTGGAGTCAACAGAATGGAGTGGCCAGCATGCAGTCCCGATCTCAACCCGATTGAGACCCTCTGGGATGAGCTGGATCGCAAAGTGAGGAGCAACCACCCCCCTCCCAGGGATGCCCAACACCTAAATAATAATAATAATAATTACAATATTTATATAGCGCAAAATCTTGATAAAATCAAATCTAAGCGCTGAAGCAGACACACACGCAAGCATGCACGCACGCACGCACGCACACACACGCACGCACACACACACACACACACACACACAACACACACACACACACACCACACACCACACACACACACGCATGGCTATAAATGGGGAGAAAGAATAAAAGCAATAAAAGCAAGAATAAAACCAATGGAAAATTATAGAGAGCATAGCATATACAATTATATATTATAACCATGTGATTCCCTCCGAGCGGAGACAGGCTGCAGAGGGGGGGGGGGGGGGGGGGGGGGGGTTGAGTGAGGTTAGGATTTTATGCGGAGGAGAAAAGGTGAGTTTTGAGAGCGGACTTGAAGGAGACAAAAGTAGGTTGCTGACGGACTGAGAGAGGAAGTTTGTTCCAGGAGAGTGGACCAGAAACAGAGAAGGCTCGTGGACCATAGGTATTGAGCTTAGTGCGTGGAAAGCGAAAAGTCAGAGGATCGGAGGCAGAGCGGAGGGTACGTGAGGGAAGATAGATCTCAAGTAGGCTTGACAGGTAATCGGGGGCTGCGTTATTGAGGCTTTTGTAGCACATGGTGTCTAGTTTGTACTGTATGCGCTTTGATACAGGGAGCCAGTGAAGTTGTGCCAGGAGAGGAGATATGTGGTCAGCTTTTTTCTTTTTGAGTACAAGGCGTACAGCATTGTTTTGAATGCGCTGTAGGATGTGAATGGTGGAGGCAGGAAGACCAGACAGGAGTGAATTGCAATAGTCAATGCGAGACATTATGAAGGAGAGAACGAGTTTTGCAGTTGTTTCGACAGAGAGATACTTCCTGATCAGCCTTATACGATGGAGATGATAGTAGCAGGATCTGGCAGTTTGAGTAACAAAGTTGTTCATGGAGAGGGTAGAGTCAATGCAGACACCAAGGTTTTTAGCTGAATCAGAAATTGGGACTGATGTGTTACATAATGGGAGAGAAAGAGGAGGCAGCTGAGAAAGTTTCTGACGGGTGCCAATGAGGATAGCTTCTGTTTTGTCGTCATTAAGCTGAAGTCTATTGTGTGTCATCCAGTTCTTAATGTCCGAGTAACACTCAGTGGTGCGAGTCAACAGGCACTGTATATTATCAGGTGAGTCACTGTCTTGAAGTTGGGTGTCATCAGCATAGAAGTGGTGTTTTATAGAATGGGAGTTGATGATGGTGGACAGGGGGGAGGTGTAAAGAGTGAAAAGAACAGGGCCAAGGACAGATCCTTGTGGAACACCACAGGTCAGGTATGCGGGTTGAGAGTAAGTGCTATTGATGAGAACGGTTTGTTTTCTGTTGGATAGGTATGAAGTGAACCAAGACAGAGCAATGTCAAAGATGCCAAAAGTATGATGAAGTCTAGAAAGGAGAATACCATGATCAATGGTATCAAAGGCTGCAGACAGATCAAGGAGTGTGAGGAGAGAGACTTTGCCAGTATCAGTTGCAAGGAGGAGATTGTTGAGAATGTGTAGTAGGGCAGTTTCAGTGCTATGGCACTGGCGGTAGGCTGACTGGAAAGGATTGAGGAGATTGTTGATAGACAGGTGAGAGTTCAGCTGGTTGAGGACGACTTTTTCAAGGAGTTTTGACAAGAAAGAGAGATTAGAGATAGGCCGGTAATTTTTCAGTTCATTTGGATCTAAATTGTGTTTCTTGAGGAGAGGGTGAACAATAGCAGACTTGAAAGAATCAGGGACAGTTCCAGTTTGAAGAGAAGTGTTGATGATGTCAGTGATGAATGGGAGGAGAGTAGGGAGACAGTCGGCGTAGAGAGAACCTGGAAGAGGATCCAGTTCGCAGGTTTTGAACGACATGGATCTGATTGTGTTGAGAATTTCTTCTTGTGAGACTGGGTAAAAGTAGTAAGATGCTACCAGATGCTGCAGGCTGAGTGGCAGGCGCTTCCACAGAGGATCTTCACCAACCTGGTCAACTCGATGAGGACTCGCTGCGTCGAGTGCCAGAACAGCCATGGCGGTTACACGCATTACTGAACTTTTGGGAGCATCAGAATGCCCTGTCTTGTGATTTCAATGACTTTGGGAAATCAAATTTCGATACGTACCCACTTTGATCAATGTACACACCAAACGATTGCTCGAAATTGAAGGCAATTGTGTATCGTTATCACTAAAGCATGGAATTAAATGTTTGCCAAACTTCAACGCATTGGCTTTCTTATTTTGAAAGTTATGAATTTTTGTGCAAGTGATCCTTAACTATTTGTGCGTAGCTTAGTTTCTCAGAAGAATGTTGAGAGTTCCATGGACAGCAAAGAAAACAAACGAGACAGTCTTGATGGAGGCAGACACAAGTAGATCACTCATAAGGAAGATTAGGAAAAGACAGGCAACATTTGTAGGCCATTTTATGAGGAAGGGGGATTTGGAGCACCTGGTCACAACGGGAAAGCTGGAAGGAAAGAGAGCACCAGGTAGACCCAGGGAGAAAATGCTGGACGGACTTGCAGGGTGGCTGGGGACGAGGAGGGTGGGGAGATGCTAGGGGCAACGAGAGATAGAGACAAATGGAAGCAGGGCACCTGATGATGATGATGAAATCCATCAGGACACACACACACACACACACACACACACACACACACACACACACACGCACGCAGGCACGCACGCACGCAATCAACACCACCACCACTAAGAAGAAGAAGAAGAAGAAGAACTACTACTATTACTACTACTACTACAATAACATTTTTCATAACAACAAAAAAATGTGTTTAGAGTTTTCTTAACCGCTGATGATAAATAGCACTAAAGATGCGTATTAGGCGACTTTCTCTTTCTCACTTTTTACGCGTGTACGCCTGTTCGTTCGAGCGTGTGTATGTCTGCGCGTGTGCGCGTGTGTATGTGCGTGCGTATATCCGAACGTCCGCACGTGCTGCCAAGCGTGCGAATGTTGGTATGTTGTGCAACATGTATCTGAGCACTTCACAGCCACTGGTGCCAATCATAACAAGCAGGCATGTCGATAACACACGCTATGCGGGGTTTTTGTTACAGCATAATTGGTTGGCAAACGAGTTCAACGTGCTTCTTGGTTGTCAGATGCATGAACCTGTCTGCATAAATAACACATACACACACAGACACACACACAGACACACACACACACACACACACACTAACACACACACACCACACACACACACACACACACTCTGTCTGTCTGTCTGTTTGTGTCTGTCTGTGTCTGTCTGTCTGTCTCTCTCTTTGTCGATCTGCCTCTCTCTCTCTCTCTTCTCTCTCTCGCTCTCTCTCTTTGTCTGTCTGTCTTTGTCTTTGTCGTCTATCTCTCTGTCTGTCTGCCAGTCTCTCTTTTAGTCTGTCTGTCTGTCTGTCTCTCTCTCTCTCTCTCCTCTTTCTCCTCATTCCTCAAAAAACCGTATTACCATGTGGCCATCTGTGAAATACATCACTAGCAACTCAAAATTCCAGTTGATATAGCGCAAGATTTGTGCATGCCACAAGAAGAGCCGCTTGCTGCATTATGGATGCCATGTCGGGCTGTGTCGTAACATCCAGTGGGTAAAGTGTGCTTTCCTGCTAAAATCTGCCATTTGTTATTCTGGACATACTATTTACAGCTCCGGAACTACAGTGACAATTAATAAGAAAGAATATTATGCTGTTTTCTCGTATTTCTTTCCCGTTCCATCTCTGTGAGGCTACCTTCCACAGGAGACTCCGCACTACACTGCTTGGAGGAGGTTGATCAGCAGTGCTAGTTCTGGAAAAGATTTAGTATAATAAGGACACTACCGACAAAGCCCCCAAAGTGGGATTTATTCGTTTAGCCGCTGAGCCAAATCTGATGAGCTCATCTCCTGGTGAGAAGGTCCTCAACGACACCCGCAACGAACAACCAGTTTATCTTGAAGTCATACAATCCAGGCACG
The DNA here is from genome assembly GCA_030674185.1 of Monoplex corrugatus. NCBI lineage: Eukaryota > Metazoa > Mollusca > Gastropoda > Littorinimorpha > Ranellidae > Monoplex > Monoplex corrugatus. Next base: position 51,045,634 of record JAPXFY010000018.1, on the reverse strand, counting down.
GGTTCGGAAGAATCGGATTTTAAAGTCATCAAGAGAACAAGGCACGACTTGTTACTGTTTTTGTTTCTTTGTTTGTTTGTTTGTTTGTTTTTGTATAAAGCCCAGCCGACTGTGTAGAGCCATATCAGGCTATAACCGTTTCAAAACATACACAGTACTTCAAAAGGAAAAAAAAATAAAGGAAAAGAAAATTAAGTACACATATCAATATAATCGCACACATAATCTAAGCAAAGGCCCCTGGCGCTGACCACTCCGTCCAATTTATCGCACAGGGGATTTAAAAAAAAAACCTGAGTACAAATATAAACATAAATAAGGACACTAAAACATATATAAAAAACTTGTCTAAATTACTAAAATTGCTTCAGCATTGCTTCATTTCTCTAGAGCCAAAAGTGCACATAATACATGTACCCAATTACCAATCCTAAGAAAAAGTACGTAAGACTTTATCGAACACGTACAGGTGAATGGACCAGCAAGGCAGAAAATGACAGGAAGAAATGACAGAAAACAAAGGAGCGAGGCAGAAACAAAGACAGTGAAAGAAGAGAGGAAATTTCTAACACAGAATTTCTAGAAGGCGGTGTAAGGAAGTCAAGATATACCCTGAAAATACACAGAAGTCTATAAGTGGATGATATTGATCCGTGTGGTTATATTCCAGTCTTCCCAACTGAGCCGTCAGCACATCAATTAGCCAGAGCAGAACACTCCCACTGAAATAAGGACTGATGGAGATTGGAACTCCCAACCCTTCCAGTCCTTTGTGATAAACATTTAAGGTCACGACGACCGGTTTCTTCTTTCAAACTTATTTTTTAGTGCGGTGTTAGGTGTCGTCAGCAGAAAACAACTGACGGCTCGCCATTATGGAGAACCCCACAAAACACAATTAATTCTCTTTCAACATTAGTACGAGCGTCTTTCTCGTATACCGCTTTCTTTGCCCGACAAAATCAATAGAAAATAAAATCTGATAACAAAATAAAATCTGTGTTTTTACCATGAAAAAGCTTGTCATACAAATATGAGAGAAAATGAAACTGACTTTTTAACACATAAAGCTTCTTTTACAAATAGAATTTTTTTTTACCACGAAAAACTTTTCTAACAAATATGAGAGAAAACAAAACTGATTTTTATCATGAAGAGCTTGTCTTACAGACATAACAGAAAACAAAAGTGTTTTTATCACGAAAAGCTTGTCTAACAAATATAAGAGAGAAAACAACAAAAACAACAACAAATGTTTCTCAAAAAAAAAGCTTGTCTTACAAATATTATAGAAAATGAAATTGATTTTTTTATCATGGAGAGCTTATCTTACAAGCAATGACAGAATGACACTGCTTTTATTACAACTTATTTAAAAAACAAACAAACAAACAATGACTCTGGTTTCATTATGACAGCTTATCTTTAAAAACAAAACAAAGAAAGAAAGAAAGAAAGAAACAAACAAACAAGACTATCTCAATCAAAACGATCTGTGTTTTTAAGCAACTGCCTATTTCTAAAACAGCACTGTCCTTTTTGTGGATGGGAAAACCATGTTATCACTTGGATGGTATCGAGTTACCGCAGTGAACAACTCAAGGGGCTGTATTCCCCACAAGGGGACATAAAAAAGGATAGTTGCTTGCTTCGAGGTCGTGCGATGTTTAGGTAATTTGTCCTCGCGATATGGGGACGTTATCTCTATGTCTTGTGTATGTGTATGGTGTGTGTGTGTGTGTGTGTGTGTGTGTGTGTGTGTGGTGTGTGTGTGGTGTGTGTGTGTGTGTGTGTGTGTGTGTGAGAGAGAGAGAGAGGTATGTGTGCGTGCGTACGTGCGTGTGTGTGTTGTGTGTGTGTGTGTGTGTGGTGTGTGTGTGTGTGTGTGTGTAGAGAGAGAGAAGAGAGTGAGTGAGAGTTGTGTGTGTGAGTGAGAGAGAGGTGTGTGTGTGTGTGTGTGTGTGTGTGTGTGTGTGCGCGCGCGCGCGTGCGTGCGTGCGTTGGCGCGTGCGTGCGTGCGTGTGTGTGTGTGTGTGTGTGTGAGACAGACAGACAGACAGACAGAGACGGGGGGGGGGGGGGGGATCCCTTACGTAATTCTACACTGACATCACCAGAGCAACACTACATTAAGATGGACAGACGTAAGAAGTCCAGTTTTAATGCAGACCCAGGATTCGAACTCTCAACCACTGGCAAGTGAACCCGACGCTCGCTAAGCCAACTGAGCTACTGACACCCGCTGTCATCTGTTCTCAGCAAACGACGGCTCGTGAACCTTGGGGCCATTCAGTACGGCCTCACATCGCTCCAACATCACACCTTTCACACATCAAGCTTCAAACACCTCATGCCGAAAGTATTTATTAATATATTATTTTCATCCTCTGGCTTTTTCGTTCTTTCCCTCCTCCCCTTTTCCCACCACCCTTCTTTCTTCCCTCTCCCGCCCTCCCATCCCAATATGTTCACACGAATGTCTTCCACAAATGATTTCAGACACCAAGATCTAAACAGGACATAACATCTACAGCCATGACTCGTGCAGTAGTTTGTCAACAGACTGGTGGCCAGTTTGACTAGTTACGTTGATGAGACGACAGTACTGGCATCAGTACACAATTTAGAATATTTGGAGGGGGGTGGGGGGAGAAAAAAGAGACACCACCACCACCATCACACCTTGACCGCGACGGGAGAGTATAGTACAGAGACTCTGGACACAGGCTCCCGTGGACAAAGATCGTAATTCTGACCACACATAATTCTGACCACACACAGCAACACTTTCAGAACAAAAAGCAGAGAAGCTTAGGAAATCATCCAAAGTGACATACAGGGGGGTGCAAAAGTAGGTATACACTTATGTAAAAAGAAAACACGTACAATACTCACTGCATTTATTATACAAACAAATGAATATTAATTACATATACATGTAATAACAAGCACAGCCTTAATCCCTCAGATACTCAAACTGTTTGCCGTCGGTATTCACACACTCTTCTAACCGAGAGCGGAATTAAGCATTATAATAATGATGTGATACTTACTGTATACCAACTTTTGTACCCCACTGTATATCTGTGAAGGCAAAACATTGGATACAGGAACTACCCCCGACCTCGACTGTTCAAAGCTGCATCCCATAACACAGGAGATACCCCAATGTTTCTTTTAATTTGTTTTTTGTTTGTTAAAGTTTTGCTTTGACTGTGAAAGTCTCTTTCTTTCGTCTTTTTTTTTCCTGCAAATATATGAACATGTACACATCTATATCTACATGAGTCATACGTACAGTTTTTGTTTATACGTTATTAATAATTTGTAGAGTTGTAGAGTTGTATGTCAATAATAGAGGTGTTGTAGCAAAGAACACACACACACACACACACACGTATGTACGTACGTACGTACGTACGTACATGCATGCATGCATACATGCATACATACATACATACATACACACATACATATACATACATACATACATACATACATATATACATACATGCATACATACATACATACAAAGATACATACATATATACAGACATACATACATACATACATACAAACAAACATACATACATACATACATACATACATACATACATACATACATACATACATACATACATAATTCCACAAATTCAAACACGACACAAGCACATACAATCTCGTGTCTCGTACCTCTAACTGAGGAGGACATAAGCCTCAACGAGACGGTCTGCATATTACACTAGTACATAATTCTAACCTCAACGAGATGGTCTGCATATTACACTAGTACATAATTCTAACCTCAACGAGATGGTCTGTATATTACACTAGTACATAATTCTAACCTCAACGAGATGGTCTGCATATTACACTAGTACATAATTCTAACCTCAATGAGATGGTCTGTATATTACATTAGTACATAATTCTAACCTCAACGAGATGGTCTGCATATTACACTAGTACATAATTCTAACCTCAACGAGATGGTCTGTATATTACACTAGTACATAATTCTAACCTCAACGAGATGGTCTGTATATTACACTAGTACTAATTTTTAACCTCAACGAGATGGTCTGCATATTACACTAGTACATAATTCTAACCTCAACGAGATGGTCTGTAATATTACACTAGTACATAATTCTAACCTCAACGAGATGGTCTGTATATTACACTAGTACATAATTCAACCTCAACGAGATGGTCTGCATATTACACTAGTACATAATCTAACCTCAACGAGATGGTCTGTATATTATACTAGTACATAATTCTAACCTCAACGAGATGGTCTGTATATTACACTAGTACATAATTCTAACCTCAACGAGATGGTCTGCATATTACACTAGTACATAATTCTAACCTCAACGAGATGGTCTGTATATTACACTAGTACATAATTCTAACCTCAACGAGATGGTCTGCATATTACACTAGTACATAATTCTAACCTCAACGAGATGGTCTGTATATTACACTAGTACATAATTCTAATCTCAACGAGATGGTCTGTATATTACACTAGTACATAATTCTAACCTCAACGAGATGGTCTGCATATTACACTAGTACATAATTGTAACAACCTGATGGATGTGATAATAGTATATATGCTCACTGCACGGGTATGGCACAGTCAAACGGAAGGCATGTACAGCACATCAAGTGACCTAACACTAAAGCCTGCACCTGAAAAAGGAAACATGCTTGAATCAACAATTCAGAATCTGTATTTTCAATAAGCGACATACAGGTGGTGCGGTTTGTTTGTCTGGTTGGTTGGTTGGTTGGTTGGCTGGTTGGTTGGTTAGTTAGTTGGTTGGTTGATTGGCTGTTGGTTAGTTTGTTTCTGTCTGCCTGTGCCTGTCCGTCTTTCTCTCTATCTTTCTTTGTTCGTTTGTTTGTGTTTGTATTTGTCGTTCGTGCGCTGCAATTTCCGAGTGCAATCGAATATACGAGTGAGCGAATGGGCTGTAATGCATGTGGTTCTTTCTTTCTTGTTGTTTTTGGTTTTTATGCCACTCATCATCATCATCAGATGCCTTGCCGCATGGCGTTGGCGATTACGGATTTCCATCTGTCTCTATCTGTTGTTGCCTCAAGCATCTCTTTCACCTTCCCTGTCTTCAGCCACTCTGCTAGTCCGTCTAGTATCTTCTCCCTGGGTCTACCCGGTGCTCTCTTTCCCTCCAGCTTTCCCGTTGTGACCAGGTGTTCCGAATCCCCTTTCCTCATAAAATGGCACATGAATGTTGCCTGCCTTTTCTTAATCTTCCATATTACTTGTGTCTGCTCCTTACGGTAGTCAAACTATTTGGGGGTGGGGGGGTGGGGGTGGCATCAAGTAAAACCAATTTATTGGGAAGGT
>JAPXFY010000018.1:51010254-51027754 GCA_030674185.1 Monoplex corrugatus | reverse complement strand
ACAAAAACAAAACAAAAATCAAACAAAACAAAACAGCCAACCAACCAACCAACCAACCCCCCCCCCACACACACACAAACACCCCCCCCCCCTAAAGGCTGCACACACAGAGGAACAAGTCCCCCCTCCCCTCTCATCGTTCATCATCATCCATCATCTCCTTCCTTCCCCACGTGCCTGAGATGGTTGTTTTATCATCTGACTTGGGTAGTGACGTAAAACTTCAATGAAACACCGGGGGGGGGGGGGGGGGGGGCAGTGCGGAGGTAGTAGGCCTACATGCCGAACGGTAGCTGTATGCAGCAGAATTCATCATATTACGTACAGGGTCTTCTGCCTGCACTGGTTCTTTCACATAGACCGCGAATGAAGAGAACAGATGGTCAAGCCACGTTGACAAATCCCTTTTTATACAAAAAAAATAATTACAGAAAATCCTTATTTTGCAAAAATTACCACAGTCACTGAGATCTTTGTTTCTCTGACATATCGGCGAATGAAGAGAACAAAATGGTCAAGCCATTCTGCCAATCTCCCTTTTTATATAAAAATCATCATCATCATCAGGTGCCTTGCCGCAAGGCGTTGGCGATAATGGCCTTCCATCTGTCTCTATCTCTTGTTGCCTCAAGCATCTCTTCCACCTTCTTTGTCTTCAGCCACTTTGCAAGTCTGTCCAGTATCTTCTCCCTGGGTCTACCTGGTGCTCTCTCTTTCCCTCCAGCCTTCTCGTGGTGACCAGGTGCTCCAATTCCCCTTTCCTCATAAAATGGCCTATAAATGTTGCCTGTCTTTTCCTAATCTTCCTTATCAATGATCTTCTTGTGTCTGCCTCCACCAAGACTGTCTCGTTTGTTTTCTTTGCTGTCCATGGAACTCTCAACATTCTTCTTAGAAACCACATCTTGGTTGCCTCAATCTTGTTCTGGCTTTGCTTGTTGACCGTCCACGCCTCACAACCGTATAACAGTATTGGTTCTACATAACACTCAAGAACTCTCTTCCTGATGTTAATTGATAGGCATTTGTTGGTAAGAATGCTTTTCATCTTCTTGCATGCTGCTTTGGCTTGGCTGATTCTGCTGGCTATTTCTGATGTGCATCTGTCGTCTGGTGAAATGATCGTTCCCAGGTATTTAAACTTATCAACCTTACAGGAAACGCTTGTCCAGTAAACCTTCTCACGGTCACTGAGGTCTTGAAGAAGCATCTGATAATACAAACCTGACGTGAAGCGAGGATTACGACAGACTGTCACAATGGTAAAAACAGAATGGAAATGTTGCTACAAGTTCTTGAGAAAGTGCTATTAATACACCATCCCACAAAAGCGCTAGTTGTGGGCTTTTTTGTTGTTGTTGTCCAAGTTGACCTTGACCTTAACGCCACGACTTTCCAAACTCTTGATTCGCGACTCCTCATGGATCCACACCTTTGATTCCCCCACCCCACCCCCCCAAATAAAATCTATCCAGAAACAGCTGAGAAAATATGGCTAACATTTATTGGTCACAGCCTCTCCTCCCCCCCCTCCTTCTATCGTGTCGATATGAAATGATCCCCCCCCCCCCACTCCACCTATCCCAGTTATATTCTTAAGAAGCCAGAATGAACCGAACAGATGTCACATAATTGGTATTTTGTTGCTTGTGCTGTTTTTTGTTTTTGTTTGTTTTGTGTTTTATTCGATTGGTTTGTTTCATTTTTTCCACTCATTTATTTCAGATTTATTTATGTTTTAAATCAATTTATTTATTTGTCTATTGTTACATCGGAGTTTCATCATTTTATTTTTCCACCCATTTATTTCAGTTCTATGTTTTAAATTAATCAATTCATTTATCTATTATTACATTGGGTTTCCTATTGTTACATCGGAATTTTTACACATGAAATGCGGGTTCCTGTACAAAAGAAGCATGTCCCTATAGAACGGCGTTCTCTCTCTCCCCCTCCCTCTCTCTCTTTCAATCTTCTTCTTTTTTTCTGTATGCATTATTTTTGTGTATCTATGACAGTGGATTTTATAAACAGTTTTTCTAGGGACAAACACTTTTGCTGCCGTTGGCCCTTAACTGTCCGCAAAGCGCATGATGCACACGGAACCTCGGTTTATGGTCCTATGCTCATCCAAAACACTACCAGCACTAGGCTAACAAAAGGGTAGGCCGGGGGGGGGGGTTGTAAAGGGGGAGGGGGGTTAAATACCTAATCCGACAGCCAATCGAACCTGTGTTTCTCTCCTGGGCGGGCGCTACTCCTGTGGATGGTGGGTGCTATTTATTGTTATTGTTGTTTAAAGCCCAGCCGACTGCGTAGAGCCATACCAGGGCCATAACTGTTTCAAAACTTCAACACGTAAAAAAGAAAAGAAAATTAAGCACACATGTCAATGCATTCGCGCACATAATCTAAGGACATGCCCCTGGTGTTGCACACTCCGTCCAATTTATCGTACATGGGATTTAAAAAACACACCTGGATACAAATTTAAGCATGCCTAAGGAAACCAAAACATGCATAAAAACAGGCATGAATTACCTAAAATTGCTTCCGCATATCTCATTTCCCTAGAGCCAAAAATGCACTTAATACATGTACCCAATTATCAATCCTAAGAAAAAGTATGTAAGACATTATCGAACACATACAGGTGAACGGACCAGCAAGGCAGAAAATGATAGGAAGAAATGACAGAAAGCAAAGGAACATGGCAGAAAGAAAAAAGTGACAGCAAATAGGAAATTTCTAGCACAGACTTTCCAGAAAGGTGGGGATACTATTTATACTGAAAGATCCCCAGGCATCCCACGTGGGGAGGTTGGTAGTGCAGTTGCTACTGATGCTGCGTCTGTTTTAGTTCATAAACACGAAGAGGTGCAGGGATGTTTTGACCTGAAAGGCGAAAACAGATCCAAACCTGTAGGTTTTCCCAGCACAAAAGACAAGTGCTGCAGTGGTTATACTATTCGTTTTCTATGAATAATCCAGACAGTAGACTGCAGAGTCAGACAGACGAAGACATAAAGTCTGTCAGCTCTTTTCTTTTGTCTACTGGCGCGCCGTCTATTTGTCTGCCATTTCTACAGCTTCTTCCCACGGTCTTAACAGCAGACATGTTGATTCTGATTAATGCAACGCAAAGGAAAACAAGTAGGCCAAGATAAAAAAAAAAATCTAAGTCAAAGTGACTGCTGGCACTCAAGCAAACAGAAAACAGGACAGGCGTAAATTTTTAAGCCAACTGGACTTTGCCAAGCGTACACAAAAAAACAACACAGGATAAGTACATAAAACTAAGGGGAAAACCCAGTTTTCTGCCTACCCTAATATTTCGTTGATGGGAGAAAATGGAACCAGTAAAATACCGGGTTTGGATTAAGTTCAAGAGGGATTCATCGCTCTCGGGCGGTTTCCATAAGCGCTCTGCCCAATTCTGCTGGCAAGCATCCGGCTGACTCCTTCAGCCCGCGCAAAGCAAAATACGCTGGCATGGTTTTGAAATGGAGAAGGGATGCGGAAGAGACCTATGAAACACTAAGCTGACACAACGTCAGAGGTTTTAAGATGGACAGCCAACAGGCCAGTGTTTATGTTGCGGGCTGGGACTGAACTCGAGATATCAAACCTTGAGTCCATGGTTCCATCCAAAGAACCAACCAGCTCCCTTAAAACACTTAAAAAATTTGAACACTAACATACACAAATCAGAAACACACGAAAACAGACACCGTGTATTCAACTGACGAAACAAAACGGGGGCAAATTCAAGGCAACAAGCCTCTGTCAAGTGTACATGTTAAACAAAATTAAGAAACAAATTCACAATATTAAGGACAAAAACAACAGAAATAAAGAAACAATTCACAATATTAAGGACAAAAACAACAGAAATAAAGAAACAATTCACAATATTAAGGACAAAAACAACAGAAATAAAGAAACAAATTCACAATGTTAAGGACATAAACAACAGAAATAAAGAAACAAATTCACAATATTAAGGACAAAAACAACAGAAATAAAGAAACAAATTCACAATATTAAGGACAAAAACAACAGAATATAAAGAAACAATTCACAATATTAAGGACAAAAACAACAGATAATAAAGAAACAAATTCACAATATTAAGGACAAAAACAACAGAAATAAAGAAACAAATTCACAATATTAAGGACAAAAACAACAGAAATAAAGAAACAAATTCACAATATTAAGGACAAAAACAACAGAAATAAAGAAACATTCACAATATTAAGGACAAAAACAACTGATAAAAAAGAAACAAATTCACAATATTAAGGACAAAAACAACAGAAATAAAGAAACAAATTCACAATATAAAGGACAAAAACAACAGAAATAAAGAAACAAATTCACAATGTTAAGGACATAAACAACAGAAATAAAGAAACAAATTCACAATATTAAGGACAAAAACAACAGAAATAAAGAAACAAATTCACAATATTAAGGACAAAAACAACAGAAATAAAGAAACAAATTCACAATATTAAGGACAAAAACAACAGAAATAAAGAAACATTCACAATATAAAGGACAAAAACAACAGATATAAAGCTAACTTCTCAGGCGTGTTGGCGAAGTTAGCTAATCTTTTGTTTAGTTGATTGAACACTGGCAGTCGATCTTATTCAGACTGCATACTAACAAACACATTATTATATTTAACACTAACAAACACATCAAATAAATTCATCTCCCACCACCCACACAAGCGCGCGTTAAACATTCAAAGACGAACAAACATACACATCATTCAGAATCTGACAAATCCCAGAGGCTGTCACTGTTCACGCAGAAATACATGAAAAGAGACCAAGAAGGCGTACGTTTTTTTGTGTGTGTGTGTATGTTGTTGTTTTTTTTATATATATATTTTTTTTTAATAACTGACGAAACGAGACAGGCGTCAATTTCCGGCCAGCTGCCCTTTGACATCGTTCTGTCCTAAACTAAATGGACTGTTTTTCCCCCTTACAATTTATAAACGTCAGTTGACCGAAAATTTCCATGTCTTGTTTGGTCAATTCACATACACGCGTTCTTAACCTGTCGACTCTCTCGCCCTGTCCACCAGCATCCTGCATTGTCAACCTTGCTACCAAAGCAAAAACTTCATCCTCTGACTCCCTCACCCTATCCACCAGCTTCCTGCAGGAAACTGGTGAATAGGGTGAGGAAGGCAAAGAATTCAGTTTTTGCAGTAGGTGGATAGGGTGCGGGAGTCCAACCAAGGTTTAATCTTGTTTACGTGTGTTTGTGGACTTTCTGTTTTAAACAAACCTGTAGCAAGCTTGATATTAGCATTACCTTACAGGTATTCACAAATCATCATCTTACAGGAATTCACAGGTCATCATCTTACAGGAATTCACAGATCATCATCTTACAGGAGTTCATAGATCATCATCTTACAGGTATTCACAGATCATCATCTTACAGGTATTCACAGATCATCATCTTACAGGTATTCACAGATCATCATCTTACAGGTATTCACAGATCATCATCTTACAGGAATTCACAGATCATCATCTTACAGGAGTTCATAGATCATCATCTTACAGGTATTCACAGATCATCATCTTACAGGTATTCACAGATCATCATCTTACAGGTATTCACAGATCATCTTACAGGAATTCATAGATCATCATCTTACAGGTATTCACAGATCATCATCTTACAGGTATTCACAGATCATCATCTTACAGGAATTCACAGATCATCATCTTACAGGTATTCACAGATCATCATCTTACAGGTATTCACAGATCATCATCTTACAGGAATTCACAGATCATCATCTTACAGATATTCATAGATCATCTTACAGGTATTCACAGATCATCATCTTACAGGTATTCACAGATCATCATCTTACAGGAATTCACAGATCATCATCTTACAGGAATTCACAGATCATCATCATACAGGAATTCACAGATCATCATCTTACAGGAATTCACAGATCATCTTACAAGTATTCACACATTATCATCTTACAGGTATTCATAGATCATCATCTTACAGGAATTCACAGATCATCGTCTTAAAGGAATTCACAGATCATCATCTTACAGGAATTCACAGATCATCATCTTAAAGGAATTCACAGATCATCATCTTACAGGAATTCACAGATCATCGTCTTAAAGGAATTCACAGATCATCATCTTACAGGAATTCACAGATCATCGTCTTAAAGGAATTCACAGATCATCATCATAAAGGAATTCACAGATCACCATCTTAAAGGAATTCACAGATCATCATCTTAAAGGAATTCACAGATCATCATCTTACAGGTATTCACAGATCATCATCTTAAAGGTATTCACAGATCATCATCTTACAGGAATTCACAGATCATCATCTTAAAGGAATTCACAGATCATCATCTTACAGGTATTCACAGATCATCATCTTACAGGAATTCACAGATCACCATCTTACAGGAATTCACAGATCATCATCTTAAAGGTATTCACAGATCATCATCTTACAGGTATTCACAGATCAATTCATCGGGTTCTCTGGTTCCGTCGATAGAGTCATGAATAAAAGACCTAACGTTTTGAGTTCAACACCAGCTCACAAAATACAAACCATCACGTTAAACGTGTTAATTTGAATAGTTGTCAAATTTTGTCTTGCACAACATCTAGGTCCATCACAATAATAGCTTGTGTACAGGATTCTGCGGGGTTTTTTGACAAGTTCCAAACATTACTAGCAGAATTGGATGAAGCGCATATGGAGCTATCCAAAAGCAATTGAACTCTTTTTGCACAAATTCCAACAAATAGAACAAAAACTGACGAATCGAAGCTGACAACAACATGACTACGAAAACAGGTCTGACCGGTAAACCTTCCTTTACAGTCTGTACTGACGATGAGACGATTCCAGAAAAATGGGATTCTGCTACCATTTTGGAAGAAATAGCTGGAACACATCAGTGTCTGCTGCAACTGGTAGCGTTTGGCATTTTCACACGGCGTCGTAAGATGGAGACTGTTTTCGATCTCATCTTCCATTACTTTTCCCTCCTCTCCATATGGCCTCAGTGCATTTACATGCTGCTATCGAGGTTTTTAGCGATTGGGCGAAAGTCTTTTACCGCTATGCTGCCAATTGTGTCAGTGTTGTATCTTAATATATGTGTGTGTGTGTGTGTGTGTGTGTGTGTGTGTGTGTGTGTGTGTGTGTGTGTGTGTGTGTGTGTGTGTGTGTGTGTGTGTTGTGTGTGTGTGTGTGTGTGTGTGTGTGTGTGTGTGTGTGTGTGTGTGTGTGTGTGTGTGTGTGTGTGTGTGTGTGTGTGTGTGTGTGTGTGTGTGTGTGTGTGTGTGTGTGTGTGGTGTGTTTTGTGTGTGTGTGTGTGTGTGTGTGTGTGAGTGTGTGTGTGTGTGTGTAGTGTGTGTGTTGTGTGTGTGTGTGTGTGTGTGTGTGTATATATATATATATTATTGTGTGTGTGTGTGTGATGTGTGGTGTGTGTGTGTGTGTGTGTGTGTGTGTGTGTGTGTGTGTGTGTGTGTGTGTGTGTGTGTGTGTGTGCGTGCGCGCGCGCGCGCTCCTGCGCGTCGCGAATTTGGAGAGAAAAAAAAAAAGACCAGAACTTCCCTGCTGCTTCGTCCAGTAGAAGTTTTGGTCTTTTTTCTCTTAATTAATTTTATGTATCTGTTGTTTGTTCTGTTGTGATCTTACAATTACGCTCTTGACAAAGGCCAGTTTGGCCGAAAATTTGCGCCTGTCTTGTCTGGTTGTATTAAATACGCGTTCTGATGCTACTATGTTCATGCTTTTCTGGGCATTAAGTAAGTTACGTATTTTGGATTGTGGCTAATGTGGGTCAGAGTTCGAGTAAAGTCTGGAATCGTGGATCTGAATTAAAGGAAACATAACTCTGATGGATTACAGCCACGCTTCCCTCTTCTGGCCCGCCAGCCTGCCCTCTTCCCACCTACCCCCAAACACTTCTTGACATACAAGAACAGACTTAATTACAGAGGTGAACGTGAGGCGGGGGGGGAATGAAAGAATGACAACTCAGTTACTGTTCTTGATATGCAAATCATGATTTAATTCCTGGAAAGCAAAACACACGCAAAATAGATGCATATCTCTATACGCCATACCTATCCACCATTGTTCTTTGAATGCCCAATCTTATCTATTCTAAAAGGAAAAGAAATTTGGATTTTTTTTTTTTTTGAAAACATCATCGGATCTTGTTAAACACCATGTAATGAGATAAGCGATATCCTTTCCTACGAAAATATTTATCTTGTTCATATTGTTCAGCTAAGGCTTAGATCTCCCGCTGGCAAACTATTATAAATTGTTACTTGATTTAATTTTCTCCCTTCTGCTCCACCCCTTCCTTTTTAATCTCTGGTTCTCACAAGAAAAAGAAAAAAAAAAGGGGGGGGGGGGGGGTAGGAGACAGAAAAGTAAGACAGAAAGAGGGAGAGAGAGAGAGAGAGAGAGAGAGAGAGAGAGTGAGAGAGAGAGAGAGAAACAGAGTGTGTGTGTGTGCGTGTGCGCGTGCGTGAATGTGTGTGTGTGTGGTGTGTGCGCGTGAATGGTGTGTGTGCGCGTGAATGGGTGTGTGGCGAGTGTGCGTGGGTGTGTGTGTGCGTGAATGGGCGTGTGTGTTTACATGTAAAATCACAACTGTGAACAGACATAAAATAAAGATTTTCCTTTCCTTCCTTCCTTCCACCCCCCATCTCTGGTTTTGAAAAGCGCTTGACCATTTGCCACATGAAAGCCACAAATTTATTACACTTTCATTTTTTATAACTTCTTTCGCGTTGTATGTGTTCGTTTTCATCTATTTCATATAACATGCTAATATATTATGTGCAGAGTAGCAAGAAGCGGCTGTAAGACAGGTCCAATGGGACCTTATGCAACTATCAGGGGAAGGGGTATATTGTGCTCAAACCGGCCTGCTGCTTTTCTGCGATACAACTAACATTGGGTAATACAGTGTTTGGAAGTTTCGAAGCTCTGTCTGTCTGTCTGTCTATCTGTCTGTCTGTCTCTTGTTTCTCTTGTCTCTTTCTGTCTTGTCTCACTTCTTCTCTCTCCCTTCTCTCTCTCTCTCTCTGTATGTGTCTCTCTCTTTCTGTCTTGCTCTCAATCTTTCTCTCTCGTCTCTCTCTCTCTCTCCCTCTCTCTCTCTTTCTCTCTCTCTCTCTCTCTCACTCTCACACACACACACACACACAGACACACACCACACTCGTCTGACATCACTCATATGAAAAGACGTGAAATCAAAGAACGAACACAAAGGAACAAACACACACACACACACACGCACGCACCACCACACAACACAAACACACGCACACATAAACAAAACACACACACACACAGACATACTCATCACACACACACACACACACAGACATACTCACAACACACACAAACACACACACGCACACACACACACACAACACGCGTACACAAACACGAACACACACATACCCATCCACCCACCCACACAACAAACCCCCCCCCCCACAACCCTCCCAACCTCCCCTCCAACACACACACCCTACCTTTACACCAACAGCAAAGGCGCACACAAGAAGTCAAGACAGGTAGAGATGGAGAGGAGGAATTTAGCAAAGTGAACATAAAACCGCGGCACCGGCAGGAATTGATACAGGAGCAGACATCATCAGACAGGTAAGAGTGATGGAGGGAGAGGGGTGGGGGTGGGGTGGTGATTGGGGGGTGGGTGGAAGAGGGGTGGTGAGGGTGCAGAAGGGGTGGAAACTGACATTGCTGCACGCTTCTTCCCTCAGTCACCGGTGCATGCACAGTGATAAAAAAATAAAAAATGCTGCATAGCCCGGTTTCCTATCTCGGTGTCTGTCTTTTTCTCTCTTTGTCTCTCCAAAACTAACCCGAGCTGAGCACAGACAGACAGAGAGAGAGAGAGGAAGAGAGGAAGAGAAAGAGGGAGGAAGAGGGAATGGGAGGGAGATTAGGACAGAGAGAGAGAAAGTGAATGAGAGAGAGAGGGAGAGGGCGAGAGAGAGAGAGAGGAGGAGAGAGAGTGAGAGAGAGGGGGAGAGAGAGAAAGAGGGAGAAAGAGAGAGAGAGAGACAGACAGACTGACAGACAGACAGAGTCGGAGAGAGAGAGAGAGAGAGAGAGAGACAGAGAGACAGACAGACACAGAGAGAGGAGCAGAAGAGTGACAGAAAACCGAAATAAGAGACAGACAAGTACACACACAAGTACATGCATGCTAACACACACACACACACACACACACACACACACACACGCACGCACGCACTTTTAACACACACACACACACACACACACACACACACACACACACACACACACACACAACACACACACACACACACACACACACAATAACCACTTAACAAACCACTACTCGGGTTGAACGGGGTGGGAAAGGGTCATTGAATATTTCATAAGACAAAGAAGAAAACTATCTCTGTGATTATGTTATAAATATCTTTTTTGGTGGGTCAGTGCACTTGTGATCGTTTCAGCGCACTTACGCCTCCACGGATTTTTCGCCGTGGATTCTTGCCCCCATGATTATTCTCTCGTGGATTTTCGACCCCAGAATTCTCATCCCCGTGGATTTTCGCCCCATGAATCTCATCCGTGGATTTTCACCCCATGAACTCTCATCCCCATGGACTCTCAACCCATGAAATCTCATCTCAGTGGATTTTCACCCCATGAACTCTCATCCCCATGGGTTTCACCCCATGAACTCTCCACCCTTATGGTTTTTCACCCCGTGAACTCTCACCCCATAGACTTTTATGCTGCGGACTCACTCACCTTGTGGATTTAACCAAGTGGACTTTTTGTCCTAATACGCATTCTTATTCTTTTTTCGTGGTTTTTTTTTTTTTCTGGTTTATGGTCAATTCAGTTGAGGCAAGCGTCCGCAAGACAATAAATCCATTATGTGACGACAAGCGACAATCAAAGTGACAATAGTGAAGAGAGTATCCGACTGCACGGTGTCAGGTAAGTTCCTCGAACTATCTCTGACAATGATAATGACAGCAACGGTGACATTTTCCAACGGTATATTTTCCAACGGTAGCAGTTATTAGCTAAACCTCTCTTTCAAACCTGCCGTTGGGTGTCTACACATGTGCTTAGAACTAACAATACTGGAAAAAGAAACATATCAGTAAATCACCTATATTAAGACATAACACTTAGGAAAATCAAAGACAAACAGCATTTTCTGTCCTTTGAGAGAGACACAAGGAGAAACGTAGGTAAGAAGACAAACAGAAATTTTTGGCTGGGAAACGACGATGAATGGGCCAAAGGGTAATACTACCCTGGTTTTGGTTTTATTAAAAACCGATCAAAAATCAATATCATGACAAAAACAAAATCCACCAGGTGAAAGATCACATTGAAAGCAACAGTTCAGTATCAAAAAGGAAAATTGACCCCCCGCCCCCCCCAAAAAAAAAAAAAAAAAAAAAAGTGAGATACTGGGTTCTGGCTGTCAACCCTCGGTATATTCACAAAGAACTGAGAGAAGGCACAACAGGAGGTCGTATGATCAGATTATTATTTTCAGAGTTTAAAGCCCAGCCAACTGCACAGAACCATATCAGGGCTATAACAATCTCAAAACACACACACACAACACCCCGTAGACCTAGGAGAAAAAAAAACACTTCAAAAGAAAATTAAGCACACATACCAATGCATTCACGCACATAATCTAAGGATATGCCCCTGACGTTAACCATACCGCTCAATTTATCACTTGGGGGTGGGGGTGGGGGAGAATTGAATGCAAATGTATTCACACAACTAAGTGCATTAAAATATATATATATAAAGCTGGCCTAAATTGCCTAAAATTGCTTCTGCACATTACACTTCCTAAGTACCAAAAAGTGCACTTTATCAATGTATCCAACTATCAATCTTAACAGAAAGTATGTAGGGCTTAAAAAACACATACAGGCGAATGGACCAGCAAAAGCACAAAGTGGTGGGAAGAGATAACAGAAAGCTAAGGAGCTAGGCAGAAACAAACAGCGAGACAGAAAACGGGAAATTCCTAGCACAAGATTTCCAGACGGTGGGGGTTACTATTCACACTGAAAGTCTCCGGCATCCCCACTGGAGGATATGATCAGATGATGACGATGCTGACGAGAAAAAGAGGAAGCCGACGAGGAAGTCAAGGAGAAAATTTCTGTCGTTGGACACTAATAGGAGCTATCTTTATTTTCATTCCACAATATTCCATGCTAAGAGCCCGAAAGACTAAATAAACCACTAAGTACACCAGTCCAGGAAACAGAGCGGCCAGGGCACGGTGACTCAGCATCTGCCTATATCAGGTGGGATTCCTGAATTGCACCTGAAATACCTCACAAGCAGAGAAACAAAACATACAAGAAAACAGGGCGGTAAGGGCACGACGACTGTGCACCTTCCTGACCAGGTACATTCCTTGGAATATCCAGGTAAAAAAGCAGGTATCACACACACACACACACACACACACACACACACACACACACACACACACACACACACACACACTCTCTCTCTCTCTCTCTCACTCACTCACTCTCACACACACATATAATACACACACACTCACTCACACACACACACACACACACATACATACTCGCACACGCACGCACGCACGCGCCCACACACACACACACACACACACACACACACACACACACATTATCAGCACGGAGCCTTACACCAAGCTGACCTCGATAAGCTTCTCGAAATACCCTGCTAAGTGAAAAAGCAGGGACCACACAAGAAACAATAACCAGGGCAACAACAGGAACCGAGACGGTACCCCTGCTGATTCTAGTTACGTTTTCTGAAGCGACTCAAGGTGGGAAAACAAAGACAGCGGAAAATGGGGCGGCAACGACACGGAAACTGACACACCTGGTCTCAGATATACACAGGCAAAGATCTCTTGAGATCTTTGAAACTGCCCGGGTCTACCTACTGACACTGTTACCAGCAAACTGCCACATGCTCTAACACATGCGTTCTACATTTACCTGTTGTGGAGTGATATACTCCAGGCAGAATACCTAGCCAAGCTTTCGAAACCCACCCCCGAAATTTTCCAGCAAGTCAGTTGCTAAGACGGAGCTGAACACTGGCAGGACGCTCAAACCATACAAATAATCTTTTTTTTTTCCTTCGACAAAGCATCAAGCTACTAAGCAACCATCCAAACATACATCAATATAAGACAGAGCCTGGATCTCAATACAGATTATAAAGGATATTATACTACTACAATATTAGAAGTTCATACGCCTTCAGCCCAGCCGACTATTAGACCCATATCAGGACTAACACAACGTCAAAAACGACAACCAGGTTAAAATAAAAGACAACAGTTAAAAACCATGCTCACTGTTAACCTTACAAGTCTAAAATGCAATTTAACAAAAACATACTCAGACGTAAAATCGTATCAGGTGAAACGTATTGATCTCTTGTAAAAACTGGAAAATTGCACCAGGACGGACGCCTCGGAAGAGAACCTATACTACTGTCTAGGTCATAACATAAAAACACAACGGAACGGAATTCCATGATCTTTATGTCGGGCTGTGCAATGTTATAATAGGGAAAAAATGGATCCAGAACTTTCCTCCTATAAAATATACTTTTTCAATTCTTCCCTGCGATTTTCCATCCTAAAAAGATTGTCCTCGGAAATCTTTCTCTACCGGAAGCAGGATTCGCAGTGACGGAGGCTGATGCAATCTCTCACAGGACGTCGCTGAAGTTATCGTTAAGGAAGTAAAACCTAAAGATATTCGGTATTGGCAATTACACGGCAATTTCCTCTTCAGGCATTCCATCTTGCTGCTCTCCTTCGGCTCTTTCGCCCGGCGATACCCACGATAGTACAAACGAACAGATAAAAAGGGGATGGTACCGGCAATTTGATGGGCCTGCTGTCACAGCCAAAGTGCTAGGGTTAAAACAGGCATATTACAAAAACTCAGTCTAGGTTCCACGCCTAAAGCATTCTGTCATCCAGTAGGTGCATAGTTTTGGCCAAGCCAAAACAGCATTCAAGAAGATGAAAAACGTTCTTACCAACAAATGTCTATCAATTAACATCAGGAAGAGAGTTCTTCAATGTTATATAGAACCGATACTGTTGTACGGTTGTGAGGCGTGGACAGTCAGCACACAAAGCCAGAACAAGATTGAGGCAACTGAAATGTGGTTTCTTGGAAGAATGTTGAGAGTTCCATGGACAGCAAAGAAAACAAACGAGACAGTCTTGAAGGACACAGACACAAGAAGATCACTGATAAAGAAGATTAGGAAAAGACAAGCAACATTTCTGACATTTTATGAAGAAAAGGGAATTAAAACACCTGGTCAAAACAGGAAAGCTGGAGGGAAAGAGAACACCAGGTAGACCCAGGGAGAAAATACTGGACGGACTTGTATGGTGGCTGAGGACAGAGAGGGTGGGAGATGTACTTGCAGCGACAAGGGATAGATACATATGGAGGGGCCATGATCGCCAACGCCATGCAGCAGGGCACATGATGATGATGAGATGCACAGTAGGTACTTTTGCATACTGGTATAAAAACGACAGAACTGATCACCGCCTAAAGACCCAGAAACACAGCAGGGAACCGGCTCTTTTGATGGGTGGTCATATGGTAACCTGGCTATGACTCTTTGGCATCGAGACTGCAAGGAAAGAATTTGGCAGTGTGTTGGATGGAGAGCTGGCAGAGACACAGAATACAATAGCGACAGAGAGAGAGAGAGGAGAGAGAGGAGAGAGAGAGAGAGAGAGAGAGACAGAAAGACAGACAGAGACAGAGACAGAGAGAGACGGAGATAGACAGAGGAGAGAGAGAGAGAGAGAAAGAGAGAGAGAGACAGAGACAGAGAGAGAGAGAGAGAGAGAGAGAGAGAGAGAGAGAGAGAGAAGTAAAGGTGAATAAGAATAACAACAACATGGTCAAATATTATAGCAATCTTCCTTTAAAACAACAGACACAATGACGTGAATGAGGAAAACGAGAAGTAAAGGTGAATAAGAATAACAACAACATGGTCAAATCATTTTAGCAATCTTCCCTTTATAAACAACAGACAGAATGACATGAATGAGGAAAGCGAGAAGTAAAGGTGAATAAGAATAACAACAACATGGTCAAATATTATAGCAATCTTCCCTTTTATAAACAAAAGACAGAAGGATATTAATGAGGAAAACGAGAAGCAAAGGAGAATATGAATAACACAACAACATGGTCAAATCATTTTAACAATCTTCCTTTTCACAAACAAATTTTCATCATCATCATCATTATCATGTGCCCTGCCGCATAGCGATGGCGATCATGGCCCTTAATATGAATCTATCCTTTGTTGCTGCAAATACATCTCCCACCCTCTCTGTCTTCATCCACTCCGCAAGTCCGTCCAATATTTCTCCCTGAGTCTACTGGTGCTCTTTTACCCGCCAGCTTTCCTGTTGTGACTAGGTGCTCTAATTTCTCTTGACTCATAAAATGTCCTTTAAATGTTCCTTGTCTTTTCCCAAACTTTTTCACTAATGCTCTAACTCTTTTTGTGTCTGCCTCCTTCAATACTTTCTCGTTTGTTTTCTTCGCGGTCCATGTCGACACGTAAAGTCTGGACAAGATTGAGGCAGCTAAAATGTGGTTTCTGAGAAGAATGTTAAGAGTTCCATGGACCAATTATTATAGAAATTCCAAATGTTGTACTTCTCAAGGTCACCGTGACCTTGACGTGACGTGGTGCATCAACGATGATGGTAGACTGTCATGACAGTGAAAACAGTTAATATTGTATATATATATATATATAAAAAAAAAGTGCCAAAGTTTGGAGTTAAGGTTTGCAGTTTGTTCGAGACGGATTCATCGCACTCGGACAATTCCATACGCGCTCCATCCAAATCTGCCAGCAAGTATCTGGCAGACTACGAAACCTGCTCAAAGCCGTATGCGCTAACAAGGTCCTGAAATGGGAAAGGGGGGGGGGGGGAGGGTGTGGAAAAAGAAGGGCTTTTGGAACGTTAAGCTGATCTCTCCAGAATGATGGAAACATTACGATAAGCAGGAACAGGCCAGGTTTGGGGAGTGTTTTTGTTTTTTGTTTTTTGTTTTTGTTTTACTTTAGTTTGGTTTGGACTGGGTTTTTTTCCCTCGGTTGAGGTTGACCTCGAGATATGAGATATTTAGAGCCTACAGATTAACATCGTGTCTTCTAATCTTATGCATTCGACTAACGCGTTTTTGGACGGGGGCGTTCATACACACACGCATGCGCGCGCGCGCGCACACACATACACACACACACACACTCACTCACACACACACACATACACACACACACACTCACACACACACACACACACCATACACACACACACACACACACATACACACACACACACACACACACACACACACACACACACACACCGACCGGGTAATGTAAAATAACGTCCTCCTTTTCTTTTTTAAATGGGGGAGGGGGGGAACAGGATAATAAAACAGACCACCACCACCACCACTACCACCATTGACAACAAGGACAATCAGATCAGATGTCAGCCAACATCATTGTTCGGGTGTCTTTGCAGTCAAGTCATTCTCGGAATCCGGAAGTCCCTGCACTTAAGCGACCTGCCAGCGTGCTCACTCTCTCTCTCTCTCCCTCTCCCCTACCTCCCTACAGAGAGAGAGAGGGGGGAGACAGAAAGACAGACAGAGGAGACAAAGAGAGAGAGAGAGAGAGAGAGGACATAGAGACAGGAGACAGACAGAGACAGAGAGACAGACAGGGACAGAGAGACAGAAACAAAGAGAGACGCACACAGAGAAAGAGACAGACAGAAACTGGAAGCAGACAGAGAGAGAGGAGAGAGAGGGGAGAGAAGAGAGAGAGAGAGAGAGAGACAGAAACAGAGACAGAGTGAGCGAGAGACAGAGAAGAGAGAAGACAGAAACACAGAGAGACAGAGACAAAAGAGAGAGAGAGAGAGAGAGAGAAGAAGAAACAGATAGAGACAGGGACAGAGTGAGAGAGACACAGAGACACAGAGGCGAGAGAGAGAGAGAGAGCGAGACAGAAAAGACAAGAAGAGAGAGAGACAGAAACAGAAAGCAGACAAGCCAGGACAGAAACGAAGACAGAGAAGAGAGAGAGAGAGAGAAGAGAGAAGAGAGAGAAGAGAAGAGAGAAGAGAGACAGACAGACAGACAGATAGCCAGACAGAAAGAAGAGCGAGAGAAGACAGACAGACAGACAAGCCAGACAGAAGGAAGAGCGAGAGAGAGATAGAGAGAGAGAGACAGACAGACAGACAAGCCAGACAGAAAGAAGAGCGAGAAGAGAGAGAGAGAGAGAG
>JAPXFY010000018.1:50997754-51005254 GCA_030674185.1 Monoplex corrugatus | reverse complement strand
GGCGGTGGAAGATGGAAGCTGAGATGGAAAGAGAAAGAGAGAGAGAGAGAGAGGAGTGGGGGGTGGGGAGGCAGACAGAGACAGAGGCAGAGAGACAGACAGAGGCAGAGAGACAGACAGAGACAGAGAGACAGAGACAGTGTGAGTCTCTCAGAGGGACAAAGAGTCTTTGAGAGAGAGAGAGAGAGAGAGAGAGAGAGAGAGAGGTGTGTGTGTGTGTGTGTGTGTGTGTGTGTGTGTGTGTGTGTGTGTGTGTGTGTGAGTGAGTGAGTTTATGTGTGTGTGCGTGTATGTGTATGTGTGTTGTGTTGTGTTGTGTTGTGTGTGCGTGTATAAATCATCATCATCAGGTGCCTTGCCGCATGGCGTTGGTGATCATGGACTTCCAATATATATATACATATACACGCACACACAACACAACACAACACAACACAACACAACACAACACAACACAACACAATAATTCACACTCCTTCATCAGAGGCTACGGCCTAAAACGAATAAATCATCTAAATGTCTGTGCGCGCGCTCTCTCTCTCTCTCTACCTACATACCTACCTATACCTCTCTAGAAGACGCAAGGGATGTGTGAAGGGGAAAATGTCCATGATCTTCCATATATAAATGTGTGTGTGTGTGTGTGTGTGTGTGTGTGTGTGTGTGTGTGTGTGTGTGTGTGGTGTTGTGTGAGGGTGTGTGGTGAGCTGTCCTGAAGAGAGAGAGAGAGAGAGACAGACAGAGCAGACAGACAGAGAGAGACAGACAGAGAGAGAGAGAGAGAGAGATTCAACTTTTAAAGCGAAAAATTACAGTCACGCAAACTGACATGATGCAATAAACTATACAATAATTTTGTTTGTTTGTTTGTTTTGTTTTGTTTGTTTGTTGTTCGTTCGTTCGTTTTCGTTCGATAAAACCAGAAAACAGAAACGAAAATTAGCTGAATTCTTTCAAGCCACTGAACTTATCATAGATAGATTAAAAAAAAAAAAATCACCCCCTTAAGACAGTGTGGTAAGTTTTAATTCTACTCTTTTTATTTTTTTTCATTTTATTTATTTTTTTATATTTCCTTCACGAGCAAACGTTTGCAGCCGGACAATTCAACATGCACTCCAGAAACATCCAAGCATCTAATCTAAATCTATCCGTAATGAGTCCTGGGCGATTCAAACCTCGGCAAAATCCCATGCTCAGGCAAAGTCTAGACTGAGATAAAAGGGACTAGATATCCAGGTTACATAAAAAGCACTTCAACTACAAAGCCAGAACACCAGCACGATTACGACGCTCGGATGAGCAAGTTAACCCTACACTCCCCGCACCCTATCCACCACCACCACCACCACCACCATCCAAACGCACTGACTTGGCTCTCAGAAAAAAAAATTCAGGTAAGTTACTGTTGTTACCGTCAGTCTAAACGCTTAATTAATTAAACTTTCAAGCTGCAGCTACGTACACTGAATATTATGAGAAACGTTGAAATTGTCCTGTATTAACCCTTTTGACTCCCGCACCCTGTCCACCGGCATCTCGTATTGTCAACCACACTAGCAAAACAGAACCTTAACCCTTTGACTCCCGCACCCTATCTACCACCAGCTTCCGGAAAAAAATTTAACCCTCTGACTCCCTGACCCTATCCAACAGCCTCCTGCAGGCAAGCTGGTGGATAAGGTAAGGGAGTCAGAGGGTTAACTTTCCGCTTTACTGTCATGGTTGACAAAACATGATGCTAATGGATAGGTTGAGGGAGTCAAAGGGTCAGGGAGTCAAAGGGTTAAATTTTTGCTTTGCTGTTATGGTTGACAAAACAGGATGCTAGTGGATAAGTTGAGGAGTATAAGAGTTAACAGCTCACGGTGTGGTTTTTTTTCTTTCTTTTCTTTCTTTTTTTTTTGTTTTTTTGTGTGACTTGCCAGTGAACTTCGCAACCCAGATTTCGAGTTCACCACAGTACAAGCCAGCCCGCCCAATTACTGACCTAATAACAACGATGATAATGTTCTATTTGGTACAGCACACACAGCCCATACCAAAAGCAAAAGTATGCTCGCTGCACCTACATAGCAGTAACAAAAAGACAATGCAGGGGGTGAGAGAGTTGCCATGTCCATGTATTAATGCAATATAAACATGGTCGGACAAACCAATGCAATTTACACATACTTCATTCAAAATAGACATACAGAAGAGAGAATAAACAAAACAAAAAACAACACATACACACACAAAAAACGAAGATAGACAAAGACAGAGAAAAAAGACAGAGATAGAGAGAGACAGAAACAGAGCTGGTGAGACAGACAGAGAGGTAAAGACACAAACAAAGAGACAGACAAAGATAGAGACATAGAGATAAACAGAGACAGAGAGACAGAAATATACAGAGAGAGAAGACACAGTGAGAGGGAGGGACAGAGGGAGGAAGGGAAAGAGAGAGAAAGAAAGAAAGAGACAGACAGACAGATAGAGACAGAGACAAGAGAAGAGACAGAGAGAGAGAGAGAGAGAGAGAGAGAGAGAGAGAGAGAGAGAGAGAGAGAGAGAGAGAAGGATTTCTTTATGCATGTAGTTAGTATCGAGCAATGGTTACGAGAGAAGCTCCTTGAGACTTGTACAGCAGGAGTTCTCACATATATACATTAGTATGCTTTACGGAATTAGACACCGAAAGCAGAATGTGGCAATTTCACACTCAATCCTTGCTCTGACAAGAAGCCGATGCAGTTTTCGCAAGACTGCTTTTACATTGCGCCATTTACTCTCCCGTGGGACAAGTCGAGCTGCACTGGATTACACTTTGAATAGCATCTTATGAGAAAGCCCAGTTAACCCTTTGACTCCCGCTCCCAATCCACCGACTTGCAAAAACTTAACCCTCTGACTTCCTCATCCTATCCACCTGCTTCCTGCTGCAGGAAACTGGTGGATAGGGTGAGGGAGTCAAAGGGTTAATTGCAGGAAGCTGGTGGATAGGGTGAGGGAGTCAAAGGGTCAAGTTGTAGGAAGCTGGTGGATAGGATGAGGGAGTCAAAGGGTTTAAGTTGTAGGAGCTGGTGGATAGGGTGAGGGAGTCAAAGGGTTAATTTGTAGGAAGCTGGTGGATAGGGTGAGGGGGTCAAAGGGTTAAGAGAGGGTGACAGCAGTCTGGTCTGGATGGAACGATGGACACAGACACACATGGCTTGTCTATGGCATCATCATCATCATCATCATCATCATCAAGCGCCTTGCCGCATGGCGTTGGCGATTATGGACTTCCATCTGTCTCTATCTCCTGTTGCCTCAAGCATCTCTTCCACCCTCCCTGTTTTCAGCCACTCTGCAAGTCCGTCTAGTATCTTCTCCCTGGGTCTACCTGGTGCTCTCCTTCCCTCCAGCTTTCCCATTGTGACCAGGTGTTCCAATTCCCCTTTCCTCATAAAATGGCCTATGAATGTTGCCTGCCTTTTCCTAATCTTCCTTATGAATGATCTACTCGTGTCTGCCTCCATCAAGACTGTCTCGTTTGTTTTCTTTGCTGTCCATGGACCTCTCAACATTCTTCTTAGAAACCACATCTCGGTTGCCTCAATCTTGTTCTGGCTTTGCTTGTTGACTGTCCACGCCTCGCAACCGTGCAACAGTATTGGTTCTATTTAACATTCAAGAACTCTCTTCCTGACGTTAATTTAGAGGCATTTGTTGGTAAGAATGCTTTCCATCTTCTTGAATGCTGTTTTGGCTTGGCCGATTCTGCTGGCTATTTCTGATGTACATCTGCCGTCTGGTGAAATGATCGTTCCCAGGCATTTATATTTATCAACCTGTATCAAGGTTGTGCCGTTTGCTGTTATTTTGCATGAGGGGATTTCATGTTTTTTACTGATCTGTGGCAACAGCAGAAAGAAATGGGCGGGTTTAGCTTCGTCGGTTTGCGCTGCGTCAGAAGAAAGAAACGGGCCAATATCGTTTTGAGTTCTACCTAGTTAGAGATGAAGCGTTTTGCGGTTCAGATGTAACGAGCTGTCGTGTATCGTTCTACGACAAATGAAATCCTATCCTTTTTTTTTTCACTCAGTACAAATGATATACATGGGAAAGTCTATACACAATTTCTCACTAAACGATTACTTCCTTGAATACACATTTCTCACTAAACGATTACTTCCTTGAATAACCTATGTTCAATAAAACTCAAGATGTCTCAAATGTAGTCCCAACCTGCAACACAAAAACTTTCCTGTCCGCTGCCCGTTATAATGGTTCAATCCTTATAATGATGTCGCTAAGTTCCGATTTCCTATTCTCCGCATCCCTCCTTACAAACCTTGCTGGCAAATAGGGTTAAGCTGCGCATGTGGAGTTGCCCATGTGCAATGAATTCCCTTTTGAGAAGGACAAACTGAATATAAAAAAAATGTGATTTTAAACCAAATGTTGAGGTAAACCGAATAAGCAGGGCGCTGAAAGAGAAAAAAAATGTTTTTATATTTATTCATTAAAACGAAAACAAAAAAAAAAAAAAAAAAAAAAAGAAAAAAAAAAGGTCAGCGCTGCTAAAGAAGAACTGAACTCAGTAGTGCAGAGACACAATAACTACAGACACAACACCAACGACAATATTCTGACAACAATCACGACAATACTCTGGCAACAATCAGTGAATTCATTCCCAGCAAAAACACAGTACTCGCTGTGGTGCAAATCAAACCATTATATTCCAACCAAACTATTATATCTTCCATCAACTTTCTCTGTAAACCGATATCGCGTTTAAACAGATTTCAGGCCAGAAAACTAAACTGTAAAGACGACCTGGACCGAAAAAAAAAACCCCAAAAAACACGACCTGATTATGGAAAGATAACGTGCGCAAATACAACCAGGGCCGGGGTGAGAAAATCGCTTAAAAGGGCAAGATAAGGAAAGCGAAAACAAAGCAATCAGCAAAATGAAAATAATGTTAATGTGTGCAAAATCAACTCAGGACGAGAAAAAAAAAATTCTGCAAAACATTAACCAACTTCTACTTTAATATTATCGGCAATATTTTGGAAAAACAAAATAAAATACTGACTGTGCAACGGAGGATTGAGCGTCAGTCTTCATATCAGCGAAAAAGCCTTTAAGTATTGGGGGAAAGGGGAGATTTCAAGAGGGTGGGGGGAGGAAGAAAACAACACGTGCACACACCGCGCGCGCACACACGCGCGCGCACGCACGCGCGCGCACACACACATACACACACAAACACACGTGAACTGATCTAACATTGAGAATTGAGGCAGTACACGCACACTACTACCAATACTACTAGATCTACATTGTGCAGAACAACAATTACTACCACCACCACCAAACACTGGTACAACAACCACACAATTCCCAACACCCTGCCATCACCCCCATCATCCGAAAAAGAACTGTAGGGAAGCAAAAACCGAACAGACGAATAAGCGAATAGAGAGAGAGAGAGAGAGAGAGAGAGAGAGAGGAGAGAGAGGGAGAGAGAGAGAGAGAGAGAGAGAGAGAGAGAGAGAGAGAGAGAGAGAGAGAGAGAGAGAGAGCAGGCCGGGGGACCCCGATTCAGGAAGAAGAAAAGTTCCAATTAGCTTTCAACGTCACATCCACAGATAACGAAACTCATCAACCGCACTTACCTCGCTTTCCAGAACCTCTAATCCTCCCAAGAAATAACCAGAGCCAGACTTCATTTCCATCACTCCCATCCGACCAGTAAAATGTATGAAACGTAAAGCCCAACACGTTTGCCTATCACCACTATACTACCAAAGAGTATAGTACTTTGATACTACCACCACCACACAGCCTTCCGCCTCAAGAAACGAGCACGGTACAACATTAAGGGGAGAGAAGAGCAACAAGCGATGGCTAAGATGCTGACGGCAAGAGCAAGTCAGTCAGTCAGTCAGTCCACTGACTGCTGCAGCGGTGTAGAAGACGAAACAGAACAAGCCGGTAAGGTGAAAATCTCTCCCGGTATCCCTCTGGCTTATGAGGTAATACTAGATGGTCAGGCCATGCTGATTTTTTTTTTTTTGGGGGGGGGGTGCTTTTCCTTTTCACAAGAGAGAGAGGAGAGAGAGAAAGAGAAGAGAGAGAGAGAGAGAAAGAAGGATAAAAGACAGAGAGAGTGAGAGAGAGAGAGACAGACACAGAGAGAGACAGAGACATACAGAAAAAAAGAGAGAGTGAGAGAGTGAGAGAGAGAGAGTGAGAGAGTGAGAAGAGTGAAGAGTGAGAGAAACCTATGGTCACGCTCCTTCTATCAGGCCCCTGTAATCTGGATCAGCTCCCTGTCTCTGTCCGCCACTCGCGACTCTCACTTCTTCAAGTCCCTCTGAAAACCATCTTTCCAGTCCCTCTCATGATACTTATAAAAACTTACACTACTTCCCAAATCCCTGTATGTCTTTTGAGCTTGAATGTCGCTGGTGGTGTGTGCGTGTCGCGCGTGTGGTGTGTGTGTGTGTGTGTGTGTGTGTGTGTGTGTGTGTGTGTGTGTTGGTGTGTGTGTGTGTGTGTGTGTTTGGTTGTGTCTGCGTGATACCTGTAAGCGCTTAGGCTCTTGTTTCATCGATTAGCGCTATATAATGCTCTTATTATTATTTATTATTGAGAGAGAGTGAGAGGGAGAGAGAGAGCGGGGGTGTTTCATATGACTATGAATTGTGCTGCGTGAGTATGCATGCTGCGTGCGAGTGTGCGCACGCGTGTGCCGCTGTTGTGTGTTGTATGTTGTGTGTGTAATATATGTGTGTGTGTGTGTTGTGTGTGTGTGTGTGTGTGTGTGTGTGCACGCGCGCGCGGGCGTGGGAGCGTCTGCGTGCGTTAGCATCTTTTTATTCTTGTTTGTGACTGGAGAGACTGATTCATATCGACCAAATTATCACCATCGAACAGATTCAGGAACAACGGAATGAAAGGAACAAAGACTTTAGTGTGTGATAAGACTGTGGAGAGAGAGAAGAATGGACAGACAGAAAGATATGAGAGAGAGACAGACAGACAGACAGACAGACAGACAGACAGACAGAGACAGAGACCAGACAGACACAGAAACAGACAGATAGATAGACAAATAAATAGTTTCAGTTTCAATGACACAACACAGAAACAGACAGATAGACAAATAAAACAGTTTCGTTTCAGTTTCAGTTTCAATGACACAACATCATTCCTCACTTAGAGACTGAAAAACAAATTCCCAAATTCGCACCACAGACAGACCGACACAGCAAACCTGTCCACACACCGATTTGAGCCATCCTCAACGTACCCCCTTCACCCACAACAGAAAAACCGAGACCAGCAAGTCAAGGGAAAAACCTCAACGTGTACAAGAGAACGCTGCCACACAGTCCGCCAGGTGAGGGAAAGACAAGGTTAACCCTTTGACTCCCGCATCCGATTCACCAGCATCCTGCATTGTCAACCGTGCTAGCAAAGCAAAAAAGTAACCCTCTAAACTCCCTCACCCTACCCACC
>JAPXFY010000018.1:50977754-50992754 GCA_030674185.1 Monoplex corrugatus | reverse complement strand
GTACACATAACAATGCATTCGTGCACATAATCTAAGGACATGCCCCCGGCATTGACCACTCCGTCCAATTTATCGCACAGGGGATTTCAAAAACACACCTGAATACAAATATAAGCATATCTAAGAACACCAAAACACAAACAAAAGCAGGCATAAATTACTTAAACCTGCTTCTGCATATATCACCTTCCTAGAGCCAAAAATGCACTTAATACATAATACATGTACCCCATTATCAATCCTAAGAAAAAGTACGTAAGACCTTTATCGAACACATACAGGTGAATGGCCCAATAAGGCAGAAAATGATAGGAATATATGACAGAAAGCAAAGGAACAAGGCAGAAACAAACAGAGTGACAGAAAAGAGGAAATTTCTAGCATAGAATTTCCAGAAGGTGGAGATACTACTTATACCAAAAGAGCCCCCGGTATCCCCACGTGGGAGTTCTCTACGCTTAAAATGACGGGAGAAAAGAATAAGAAAAAAAAAAAGAAGTCCCCCCCCCCCCCCCCCCCCCCACTAGCCCAACGTTTATATAAGAAAGGAAGGATAAAAGAACAGAGGAAAAGAACTATCCAAACAAACAAGAAACCACATGATCTGGATGATTCAACTTCTTCACGCCACAGCATTCGTTCAACACAACCAACACCTGCAAGCAGCAAGTCAGTAAAGCAACTCCTGACATACACGGGGCTGTTGTGCTCTTCCATCAAAGGGGTGTGGAGGCCACTGATGTTAGGGGGAAGCGGCAATTAGCTGACCTGCTACATCAAACGGACTCTCTGACTGCTTGTACACCCCTGCCTGCCTGTTTATGCCACTGGCTCCCACCCCCCTGCCGTCCTCTCTTCAGTCCTCCCAAATAGAGCAACTTCACGAAACGAACTGGCTGCGGTCCCAAATAAACACTTGTCCCATTTTCAGTTTCAAATTCTTTGCCGTAGAAGGTGTCACAATGCGGGAATGATACCATTTGCGCTGCACCACAAATGCTAATGATTGATAGAATACGGGATTGATACCATTTGCGCTGCACCACAACTGCCATGGGATGAGAGAATGCGGGACTGATACCAATATGCGCTGCACCACAAATGCCAAGGGATGAGAGAATGCGGACTGATACCATTATGCGCTGCACCACAAATGCCAAGGGATGAGAGAATGCGGGATGATACCATATTGCGCTGCACCACAAATGCCAAGGGATGAGAGAATTCAGGATTGATACCATTTGCGCTGCACCACAAATGCCAAGGGATGAGAGAATGCAGGATTGATACCATTTGCGCTGCACCACAAATGCCAAGGGATGAGAGAATGCAGGATTGATACCATATGCACTGCACCACAAATGCCAAGGGATGAGAGAATGCGGGACTGATACCATTGCACTGCACCACAAATGCCAAGGATGAGAAGGAATTGCGGAATTGAATACCATTGCGCTGCACCACAAATGCCAGGATGAGAGAATGCGGGACTGATACCATATGCACTGCACCACAAATGCCAAGGGATGAGAGAATGCGGGACTGATACCATATGCACTGCACCACAAATGCCAAGGGATGAGAGAATGCGGGACTGATACCATATGCACTGCACCACAAATGCCAAGGGATGAGAGAATGCGGGACTGATACCATTATGCGCTGCACCACAAATGCCAAGGGATGAGAGAATGCGGATTGATACCATTTGCGCTGCACCACAAATGCCAAGGGATGAGAGAATGCGGGACTGATACCATATGCGCTGCACCACAAAATGCCAAGGGATGAGAAATGCGGGACTGATACCATTTGCGCTGAACCACAAATGCCAAGGGATGAGAGAATGCGGGACTGATACCATTTGCGCTGCACCACAAATGCCAAGGGATGAGAGAATGCAGAACTGAACCATATGCGCTGCACCACAAATGCCAAGGGATGAGAGAATGCGGGACTGATACCATATGCGCTGCACCACAAATGCCAAGGGATGAGAGAATGCGGGATTGATACATACGCGCTGCACCAACAAATGCCAAGGGATGAGAGAATGCAGGACTGATACCATATGCGCTGCACCACAAATGCCATGGGATGAGAGAATGCGGGATTGATACATACGCGCTGCACCACAAATGCCAAGGGATGAGAGAATGCGGGACTGATACCATATGCGCTGCACCACAAATGCCAAGGGATGAGAGAATGCGGGATGATACCATATGCGCTGCACCACAAATGCCAAGGGATGAGAGAATGAAAAACAACAATAACAACAACAACAACAAAACCAACAACAAAACCGTACGCCTGCGCAAGATTTACATGCTGCAACATCTCTACATGTACGAGTCTCAGTCTGAGATGCACTAAAGCACTGTGAAGTACGTTAATTTACGACAAAACAAATTGGTCAGTGTTTCTATCGTCTTTTGCTTTTATTCCATGTACATGTACTAAAGTGAATTTGTTTACTCAATTTTCAGCTCTGATCTCTCTCTCTCTCTCTCTCCCTGTGTGTTAGTGAGTGAGTGAGTAAGTGGGTGTGTGTGTTTGTGTGTGTGTGTGTGTGTGTGTGTGTGTGTGTGTGTGTGTGTGTGTGTGTGTGTCTGTGTGTCTCTGTCTGTGTGTCTGTGTGCCTGTGCATGAGAATGTGTGCGTGTGTATGTATTCGTGACTGTGTATGTGTGTATGTGTATGATTGAATCAGTGAGGGTTTTATAGAGTTTTTGTTGTGGTTGTTGGTTCTTTTTCGATCGATCAAGGAATGAGGTGGATATCTGATTACAAATCATTTTATACAGCGTCTTTAATGTCCCACCTGTCTTCATTATAGCGGTGGGGGCTGACAAATACTTCCTTAACGTGCGTCTGCCTTTGTCTCTTATGTTTTCGTGAAGCTCTTAAAGCTCTTGTAAAATGAGACAATGTACAACTAATCATCATCATTATCATCAACATTATCATCATCATCATATCATTATTACCAGTAGTAGTAGTAGTAGTAGCAGTAGCAGCAGCAGCTGTAGTAGAAGTAGCAGAGCAGTAGTAGTAGCAGCAGCAGTAGTAGAGTAGTATATAGTAATAGTAATAGTAGTAGAGGTAGTAGTAGTTGTCGTCGCTGTCATCATCATTATCATCATCATTATCATCATCATCATCATCATCATTACAATGTGAAGCGCTTAAAACGTAAAATGAGACCATGTACAAGTAATCATCATCATTCATCATCATCATGATTGTTATTATCATCATCATCATCATCGTTGTTGTTGTTTTATTATCACTGTTGCCACAAGGCAGTTTTAAGGCTTCCGGCATCTCCAGAGATGTGTATGTATACATAAACCGTTTAAGCCGCACATTATCAGCCATGGTAACAGACAGTACACAAGCCTAAGAAGACACAGTTCTCAGTCTGATATGAAATTAGCGCATTTCAGACACCGCGATCAACTTATTGTCCGTTATTGATGAAATAACCTAGGTGGACCCTCAGGCTGTCTGGACTGATGTTTCTAGTGCTGGCATGTTAAATCCACCACTGATTGCTGATGGTGAGTCTGTGTCTCTTTGTCACTGAAGTACAGTGGAAGGGGGAAACAGTATCCTAAGTATATGCATTCCCTTAGAATTCTCACTGACAATACCAAGAGGGAGAGCGACACACGTACAGAGAGTGGGAGAGAGGGAGAGAAGGACAGAGAGAAACAGAGTGAGAGAGAGAGAAAAAGAGAGAGAGAGAGAGACTAAGTGAAAGAGAAGGAGAGGGAGAAACAGAGTGCGAGAGAGAGAGAGAGAGGGAGAGAGAGAGAGAAGAGAGAGAGAGAGAGAGACAAAGTGAAAGAGACAGACAGGCAGAGACAGAGACAGACAGGCAGAGAGAGACAGTATCTCTATATATAGGCAGTTCATTAGAATTACCACAGAAAATGACTTCGGAAAGGGAGATAATATCCCTATGTATAAGTATTTCACACGAGTTCACAACAGTTTAGGAAAATACGACACGAAAAGAAAAGTATAGATCTGTATAATTTTCGTACTTTTACGTTTACAAACTTCTGCTTTCATGATCAAAAACACCTCCATTAAAGACATTCACTTGAGCATTTGACAAACGTTTCACACGTAGGTGATTTTCACCCAGGTGAGACACACCCATAACAGAATCACACCACGCCAGTGTACCAACATCATTCAACGTTCAGACAATGGGACCGTACCGGAAAGTCCATTCCCATGGAAGGCAAGCCGAACAGCACAAAGAGACAGCGATGTCAACGATGATGTTCAGTGATGAAGGTCGGCATGTCTACTACAGTGAACTTACCACAGGTTTGTTAGCTGTGTCTGCCAAAAAGGACTGCAGGCTGCCTCTGGTGCAAACTCTGATCCGTTTTGCTATCTCTCTACTGTGTCTGCAAAAAGGACTGCAAACTACATCTGGTGCAAAGCTCTGATTCGTTTTGCTATCTCTCTACTGTGTCTGCAAAAAGGACTGCAAACTACATCTGGTGCAAACTCTGATCCGTTTTGCTATCTCTCTACTGTGTCTGCAAAAAGGACTGCAAACTACATCTGGTGCAAACTCTGATCCGTTTTGCTATCTCTCTACTGTGTCTGCAAAAAGGACTGCAAACTACATCTGGTGCAAGCTCTGATCCGTTTTGCTATCTCTCTACTGTGTCTGCAAAAAGGACTGCAAACTGCATCTGGTGCCTTTAATCAGTTTTGCTTTCTCTCCAATCACAACTTTTGATAGAGCCATGGACTCAAGATCTGATATCTCAAGTTCAATCACAACCCGCAACATTATAAACTGGCCTGCTGACTGTCCATCTTAATGTTCCCATCATTCTAGCGGTGTCAGCTTAGCGTTTTGTGGGCCTCTTCTCCCCCTTCCCCATTTCAAGACCTTGCCAGCAAAAAGGTTTGTGCAGGCTCAAAAGTCTGCCAGATATTTACTGGCAGATCTGGGTAGAGCGCGTATGGAACTATTCCACTGTTATGATTCCCTCTTGAACCAACCACAATACCACCATAAACTCAAACCACAGCCAGGCCTCTTCCCAACTCTTTGCTCTTCTTTTCTCCACGGCACAATTCTTCTCTTGTCTTGTACATTTCTGGGTGGTAACGGGACGACAGACAGTGTTAACAGGGCCAAGACTGCCAGGGACGTGCATCAGGCTATAGGTTGGAGACAGTACAGACTTGCATTAGGCTGTAGGTTGGAGACAGTACAGACTTGCATTAGGCTGTAGGTTGGAGACAGTACAGACTTGCATCAGGCTATAGGTTGGAGACAATACAGACTTGCATTAAGCTATAGGTTGGAGACAGTACAGACTTGCATTAGGCTATAGGTTGGAGACAATACAGACTTGCATTAAGCTATAGGTTGGAGACAGTACAGACTTGCATCAGGCTATAGGTTGGAGACAGTACAGACTAGCATCAGGCTATAGGTTGGAGACATACAGACTTGCATTAAGCTATAGGTTGGAGACAGTACAGACTTGCATCAGGCTATAGGTTGGAGACAGTACAGACTTGCATTAGGCTACAGGATGGAGACAGTACAGACTTGCATCAGGCTATAGGTTGGAGACAGTACAGACTTGCATCAGGCTATAGGTTGGAGACAGTACAGACTTGCATCAGGCTATAGGTTGGAGACAGTACAGACTTGCATCAGGCTATATGTTGGAGACACTACAGACTTGCATCAGGCTATATGTTGGAGACAGTACAGACTTGCATCAGGCTATAGGTTGGAGACAGTACAGACTTGCATCAGGCTATAGGTTGGAGACAGTACAGACTTGCATCAGGCTATATGTTGGAGACACTACAGACTTGCATCAGGCTATATGTTGGAGACAGTACAGACTTGCATCAGGCTATAGGTTGGAGACAATACAGACTTGCATTAGGCTGTAGGTTGGAGACAGCACAACAGCACTAAGGTCTGGGAGTAACTTCTCCCATACCCTGCTCTATGTTTCTTTTCTTGTGGAAGGTGTTAAGGGTGATCACATTCGCATAATTTGAATTTTTGCTAATTTTGACTCATAATACATCAATGAAGAGTTTCACTTTCTAAAACGATCACAAGTTATCCCCCTTGGCATTTGTAAGCAATAAATTATTCATGATACAGGAAATGTAAACAATTACCCTTGGCCAAAGATGGACGCTGAGACCAATCATCTCCAAAAGTCGATCAAAGAATGAGTAAACTAACCGTTGTACCCACCCACAAAAATTGCACCTGTCCACGAAAAAGGTATCTAAATTTCTAGTGACATTTGTAGTTTTAAATTTCCAGTGACCTTTATATTTTAAAATTTCCAGTGACACTCATAGTTTTCCTTTCACCTCCAAGCAATCAGGTTTCCATAATTTTAAGCTCCAAGGAACGATCCCGTTCTTTTCCCATACACATCAGGGCTGACTCTATTGATAGCCTGACTGTACGTGTGTGGTAGGCACAGACCCCCAGACGCCCTGTGTCTGCGACACACAGCCCTGCCCACTCATTCCAATCCACCCCAACACTAAGTATTACGAAGACAGATTCCCCATCCTACCGCATCCCTCCAGTCCATATCCCTATCCCTTCAACGTATTCCTCTAACCCAATATTAAGCAGGTTAAAACGCTTTGACTCCCACACCCTATCCACCAACCACAAAAACTTAACCCCTTGATTCCATCACCCTATCCATCAGCTTCCTGCAGGACGCTGGTGGATAGAGTGAAAAAGGTCAGAGGGTTAATATCAACCAAAGGACATAACTCTTGAGAGTCACGTAGAAATTATCTCCCAGTTTGCGCTACCCACTCAGCTAGCATAGAATCACACAGACACAAACACAGAGGGTTAAGCTTCTTTTTTTTATTTCTTTTTTTTTTTTGGCTTTGCTTTGCTAGCATGGCTGACAATGCAGGATGCTGGTGGACAGGATGCGGGAGTCGAAGGATTAAGAAAGGTTTTCCTTTCCTCTCTTCCCTCCTCAGCCTCGTCCCCCCCCCCCTCCCTATTTTTGATCCCCACCTCCAGTTTTTTCCCACTCTTTCTCATGTTTCTAACGCCAATTCCGTAATTCCAAGCCTCCTACACATTAAGCACTTTAACCCCCTTGACTCCCGCACCCTGCCCACCAGCATCTCGTATTGCCAGCCATATTGGCAAAGCAAAAACTTAACCCTTTGATTCCCTCACTCTATCCACCAGCTTCCTGTAGAAGAAGAGAGAGAGTCTGGTAAACAGAATGAAAAAAAAAAAAAAAAGAAAACGTCACACACACACACACACACACACACACACACACACACACACACACACACACACACACACACACAACACACACACACACGAGGAACATTCAATGTCTAATAAATAATTTGCTTGACAAGAAAAAGGAAGCAAAAAATCCGACAAAACAAAACAAAACAAAACAAAGCAAAACAAAACAGAAAAAGACTGTCATTTGCTGACAGATCAGACACAAACACAACAACGTCCATTACCTGTCAACCCAAATGAGTATCTTCAATCAGTACTCCAACAGTCTGAAACAGAAAAATATTCAATTTTTTTAAACATAAGTCAACATAAGTGACTTTACTCACTCTCCTGTACGTTGTAGTCTCACTCAATGCAAGACAATTTACTAACGAGTCAATAACTACAAAAAAACAAAAAATACAAAAAAACATGAATGTATATTACAAGACATACAGCGACAATGCACAGAGTCAATCTCTTCTCCATCTTAATAACAATAATATAAAAACAACAAAATAATAATAATATTTAAAAAACAACAACAAAACATTAATAATAATGGTAATAATAACAATAACAACAATAATAATAATAGTAA
The DNA here is from genome assembly GCA_030674185.1 of Monoplex corrugatus. Lineage (NCBI taxonomy): Eukaryota > Metazoa > Mollusca > Gastropoda > Littorinimorpha > Ranellidae > Monoplex > Monoplex corrugatus. The sequence goes on along the minus strand of JAPXFY010000018.1, from coordinate 50,984,853 downwards.
TAATAATAATAACAATAATAGTAACAACAGTATTATACGGCGCCAAATGTTGACTATTCAAATCAAAGCGCACTCACGACCAGACATACGCATACAATCGACAAAGATATCTTACAATATTTAATATTAAAAAAAATCTGCACACACATTCAATAGAAACACGTGCGCAACGCTCCCACACACCACACACACACACACGAGACTACCCAAACACACAAAACAAATAATCCACGAACAAACATCTGCTTGGACATGGTCCCCAACTTCAGAGCTCTGAGCGGATTTCTTAAAACAAAAACAAAACAAAACAAAACAAAATACACGCCCATGTCTTTTACCGTAGTGAGAAAACACTGTAAGCTCAACACTGACGGAAACATGCCAGGCAAGGCACAAAAACACTTCTTATGTTTGATAACGGACGTCTAACAAAAACCATTCTGCAGGGACAGAAAGCCTACAGCAAGAAAAGATAAGGGGGTAACAACAATATCAACCATGGCATCCACTGACGAAGGTCGATAAGTTAACAACAGTGTTGTAATACCCACGGGTATGCCAGCAGCCTCTAGAAAAAGTCTGCAGACTGCTTCTGGCGCAAAACCTCTATTCCCCCATCCCCCTGCCCAAACTCTATTGTCCTCCATGGCCCAACTCGACCCCGCCTTGTCCATTTGTGGGTGGCAACGAGGCGATAGACAGACCTAATAGAGCAATGATTGCCAGAGGCTCGCATTATAAGTTGGAGATTGGTAGACAAGAGCACCAAGACTTGGGCACAATGTCGATAATCTCCATGTAACTTTTCTCCTATCTGACTCTATACTCCTTTCCGTGACGGTTGTGTTAGTGGTACGGGGAGCGGGCAATTGTGGTCATGTAGCATAATTCGACTATTCGCTAATTTTGACTTATAATACGTCAAGGAATAGCTTTGTTACGACAACGCTGGCTCAAACTATCCCCCCTTGGCGATGGTAAGCTATTATATCAATCGCAATAATGGACAATGTAAATAGTTATCCTTGCCCAAAATGGACGCGGATACTGAACATCATCATTCACAATAATGGACAATGTAAATAGTTATCCTTGCCCAAAAACGGACGAGGATTCTGAACATCCTAAAAAGGAAAAGAAACGAAATTTCAAGCGACATTTATAATTTCCCACCTTACAAGTAAGCAGTTACTTAATTCTGAGCTAGGGAAACAATGTCCTCATTTACCCCATGTATAAAACAGATTACGTGATAGGTTCGACAGTGTGTGTGTGTGTGTGTGTGTGTGGTGTGTGTGTGTGTTGTGTGTGTGTGTGGTGTGTGTGTGTGTGTGTGTGTGTGTGTGTGTGTTGTGGTGTGTGTGTGTGTGTGTGTGTGTGTGTGTGTGTTGTATTTTCAGGATCCTTAATGCTCCAATCTCCGACAGCACCCCATCATTACAATCCTCCACACACTAAGCACATCAAAACAGATCCCCCCCCCCCCCCCCCCCGGCCTCACTTTCCTTGTATTCTCCAGTCTCTTTCCCTTCCCTTCTCCTTATGTCATTCACCACCACCACACATAGTAAGCACACTAACCCTTCAACTCCCGTACCCTCTTCACCAGCACCCTGCATTGTCAACCATTAGTAGCAAAGCAAAAACTTAACCCTTTGACTCCCTCACCCTATCCACCAGCTTCACTGAGGAACGGCGATAAGGTGAGGGAGTCAAAGGGTTAAGTTTTTGCAGTCGGTAAACAGGGTGCAGGAGACAAAGGGGTAAAACAGATTCCTCCCCCACCCTCTTTTTTTGTATTCCCAAACACAGTCCCCTTGTCTTCTTCCCCTTCTGTCCTCCCCCCCCCCCCCCCCGCATCCCCACCCCACAAACACACTAAGTACATGTAAACAGAATTTTCTTTCTTTCGAATTGTATCTCCACATTTAGCGTCCTTCCCTAACCCAACACTAAACGTATCAAAACATCCTCCCTCCCTCCCCCCCCCCCATCATTCCCCGTGTGTGTTCCCACTCTCAGACCCTCCTTCCTTCCCTCTTTCTCCCTCCCTCGCACTAAGCGTATCAAAACATATTTCTCTTCCACCCAGACTGAGAATATCAAGACAGATTTCCTGGCTCCCTTCTCTCAAGAAACTTGTCTCTCATGAAGAACAAAAACAACAGCAAAGGATTTGTTGCTCCAAACTTTCTCTTTCTGCAATGCTCTCAATACAGGCACTGTATAACAGCAACCACAGCAACCCATTAGAGGAGCGTCTGGTCTGATCTTACTTCTCCTGCACTGGCTTTAATCAATACTTTGAAAACCTTCAGCTTTTAGCTATAATTTCTTGCTATTGAACAGGAAAATGGACTCTCACACACAAACATGCATAAATACACACACGCACGCACGCACGCACGCACCACACACACACACGCACGCACGCACGCACACACACACACACACACACACAGAGGGTGGCTGAGGACAAAGAAAGGGTGGGAGATGTACTTGCAGCGACAAGGGATTGATTCGTATGGAGGGCCATGATCGCCAACGCCATGGGGCAAGGCACATGATGATAATGATCACACACACACGCGCGCGCGCGCGCACACACACACACACACACACACACACACACACACACACACACACACACACACACATTTTGAGAGAGGAGAGAGAGAGAGGAAGATTTCAAAAGCGTTCTTGGTGAAAATAATTTTGAATGTAAAAGTTTTGAATAGTTTTGCTTTTTTTTATGGTTATATTACTTTTTAAAAAGGTCACTCTTTTTCAGTTCACATCTGAAGTAACACAGAAACAGGGGAGAAAAACACTTGAGTGTCTAGACAAAGAAGCTCGTTTCCCAGAAGACAAAAATATGAAAACAACACAAGAATTAAAGGCAAAACTAGCGATAAAAAAGAAAGAATAAGAAAGAGTAAAAGAAAGAGAGAAAGACAGAAAGAAAGGAAGAAAGAAAGAATGAATGAAAGAAGAATTAGAAAGAAAGAATGAAAGAAAGAAAGAAAGAATGAAAGAAAGAATGAATGAAAGAAGAAAGAATGAAAGAAAGAAAGAAAGAAAGAATGAATCAATGAATGAAAGAAAGAAAAAGAGGGAAGGAATGAAAGAAAGAAAGAAAAAGAGACAAGGAAGGAAGGAAGGAAAAGTTGTAAAAAGCACTGTCTGTTTCACAAAACAAAGCCAGCACAGAAAATAAAACCCAAAACGTTCACCAATCACTAACAGATGACAGAAATGAAACACTGTCCCTTTACTTGTCAACGTATCATCATTTCCCCGTCAAGTCTGATAAACAGAAAAATGAACCAGAAACACACAAAAATAGAAGGAGAACACGTATCTAAGTAACATAACAAAAAGGGCGCAAGTTCTTTTTCTTTTTTTGTTTTTTTGTTGTTTTTTTGTTTTGTTGCCAACTGGCCTTCGTCCAGCGAATACAAAAGACACATTTTCAAGGGTAAACAAAATAAATACATAGATAAATAAATAAATAGATACATAAATAAATAAATAAATAAATAATAGATAAATAAATAAATAAACAAATAAAAAGATAAATAAATAAATAGATACATAAATAAATAAATAAAAATAAATAAATAAATAGATAAATAAATAAATAAATAAATAAACAAATAAAAATAAAATAAAAGAAAGGATTAATTCACAAAACTTAATAATAAAAAAAAAACAGCTAGACTTCTCTGACGTTTCGTCGAGCAGGAGGAGAAACAACAACAACAGTAGCAGCGACGTAGACGACGTCGACAACAACAACAACAACAATAACAACAATAACAGAAAAGGCGTCCATTCTAGACAGAAATGGACATTAGCGTTCAAAGTTGTAAGCAAAATGATCATTTTTGTAATAACTCAAATACATTTCACAGTGAAACCCACTTGGCGCAGAGAGATGGAACACATGCCTTCCAACCTGTGTGCACCATTTTACATGATGCGAATCACGCCAGTGGAAATTTTACACGTGCTTGCTACCTACCTCCAGTCTACCCGACAGCGATTGAGTAATTGACTTTCTTCACAGTTTGGGAAGGTACAGACAGCAACAGGTAAGCGGTGATGGGCACGGCCCTCATAATGCTACTGGCCCTGAGAAAAGTTGGCATGGCCCTCATAATCCTACTGGCCCTGAGAAAAGTTGGCATGGCCCTCATAATGCTACTGGCCCTGAGAAAAGTTGGCATGGCCCTCATAATGCTACTGGCCCTGAGAAAAGTTGGCACAGCCCTCATAATGCTACTGGCCCTGAGAAAAGTTGGCACAGCCCTCATAATGCTACTGGCCCTGAGAAAGTTGGCACGGCCCTCATAATCCTACTGGCCCTGAGAAAAGTTGGCATGGCCCTCATAATGCTACTGGCCCTGAGAAAAGTTGGCATGGCCCTCATAATGCTACTGGCCCTGAGAAAAGTTGGCATGGCCCTCATAATGCTACTGGCCCTGAGAAAAGTTGGCACAGCCCTCATAATACTACTGGCCCTGAGAAAAGTTGGCACAGCCCTCATAATGCTACTGGCCCTGAGAAAAGTTGGCACGGCCCTCATAATGCTACTGGCCCTGAGAAAAGTTGGCACGGCCCTCATAATGCTACTGGCCCTGAGAAAAGCTGCCATCTCTACCATCTCATACCCCTGTTTCCACAGGGTTACGGGAAAATGTTCATTTACCACTCCCTTTACGACGTTCATTGTGATGTTAATATGTACATCGTGATGACAAGTCAACGACCAAGCCCAACCCTCGCCTAGTTCCACAGACACATGCGCACATGCAAACGCGCGTCAATACGTGCAATAACATCACTCTCTGTCTGTCTGTCTGTCTGTCTGTCTCTCTCAGTCACGGAAATACTTAATCAGTCACGGAAAATACTTAATATGTTTAACACATTATGTTAACAAGCTCCCTTTTTCTTGAGAAATCAACAAAAGCGCAATACTACCGACATGAAACGAACGACTATTTTCAATTTCGTCAAGAATTTCTACTGTTCTTGAAAACAACACCTAGTGCCATCACCAACCTCTCTGTGTCTGTCTGTCTATCTGTCTCTCTCTCTGTCTTTGTCTGTCTCTCAGTTTCTCTGTCTCTCTGTCTGTCTGTCTGTCTCTCAGTTTCTCTGTCTCTCTGTCTGTCTGTCTGTCTGTCTCTCTCTCTCTCTGTGTGTGTGTGTGTGTGTGTGTGTGTGTGTGTGTGTGTGTGTGTGTGTGTGTATGTGTGGTGTGTGTGTGTGTGTGTGTGTGTGTGTGTGTGTGAGTGAGTGAGTGTGTGTGTGTGTGTGTGTGTGTGTGTGTGTGTGTGTGTGTGTGTGTGTGTGTGTGTGTGTGTGTGTGTGTGTGTGTATGATACTATCTATACTGTATTGGAAAGCACAATTTCATTCCACTTCATTTCTCTGTTCAACCTCACCTCCTATTCCTTTCTCCCTCCCTCTCTCTACTTAAAGGAAGCACATAAGTGACTGATGGAAGAAGAAGAAGAAGAAGAAGAGGAGAAGGAGGAGGAGGAGGAGGAGGAGGAGGAGGAGGTGGAGTGAAAAATGAAAGTAGACAACAGACGATTCCACCCCCACACCGTGAAAAGCCACAGGTCGTTCAACCGGCCAGACAGGGAGCAGAGGGCATCAACTGATCATGATGAACTGGTCACTTCATCATACCTGTCCACTCTTGTCTACACACGCCTCACTACACCGAGTCTAGAATTTGGCGTTTGTTCAAGAGAGATTCATCACTGCACTCGGGACAATTCCGTTAGAGATTCACTGCAATCAGACAACTCCATATACGCTCCACCCAGATCTGCCAGCAGTTATCTGGCAAGACCTTTTGAACTTGCTGGCAAAAAGCCCTATGCACGGGAAAGGTCTTGAAATGGGGAGGGAGGGGATACTGGGACCTAGGAGATGCTGAAACACTGAAGACAATGGCAGTCACTGAGGTTATCAAAAGACGTTGGGAAAACACTGAAGAAGACATCTGAAGACACTGGGGGACCTAGAAAGATGCAGAGGATAAAGCAAGACAGTAGTGGACACTAAAGGATACTGGGAAGCAGAGGAAGACATTGCAAGTCATTAGAGGACACTGGAAGAAACTGCAAGACCATGGACGATATTGGAGGATACGGAATGAAACTGGGGGACATTGAAAGACACCGGAAGATACTGGAGAACACTGGAAGATAGCCAAAAACACTGGAAAACACCGGAGGACTTTGCAAGTCACTGAAGACACTAGAAGACACTGCAAAACACTGTAAGATAGAGTGGGATAATGGAAATCATTGCAGAATACTGGAGAACATACGGAAGACAATGGATGACATGAGAACACTACTTTACTGGACGCCTAAACTTGAAAATAACGAACGAACGAACGTAATTATGATGTCAGCCGGAAAAGACTCGCTGGCAGACGCCCTATACACTAGACAAGAACATTGGTATGCCATGGTAATAACTATTTTTCTCTCCGTGACTTCAGGACGCGAAGATTACTTTGAAAATGGAAGTTATATCGCTTGAAGTAAGATGTTCAAAGCGTATGGAACATCTCCTTTTTCAGGAAATGATAACTTCGAACAACGTATCTCGAGGTACATACTACATTCTGTTTTAGGATGGACTCGTTCTCCAAAATCGAAAAAGACCTCTCAGTTCTGTAAACAGTCGAAACATCGTTCACCACACACACACACACACACACACACACACACACACACACACACACACACACACACACACAAACAAACGCACGCACGCACGCACGCACGCACGCACGCACGCACACACACACACACACACACACACACACACAACGGTTCGATCAATTCCTAGCCAGCCGCATTAAAAACCGGCCTGTTCGTCGCAATCAATCTTAATGTTTCTATCATTCCGGTGGTGTCAACTTAGCGTTTCATTGGTCCCTCTCCATCACTTCTCTTCCCATTTCAAGATCTTGCTAGCCCATAGGGCTTTGTGCTGGTTACGATAACTGCTGGAAGAGTTGGGGGGGGGGGGGGGATGCATAGGGATCCCTCTTAAACAAACTCCA
>JAPXFY010000018.1:50955254-50970254 GCA_030674185.1 Monoplex corrugatus | reverse complement strand
TGCGAACTGGATCCTCTTCCAGGTTCTCTCTACTCCGACTGTCTCCCTACTCTCCTCCCATTCATCACTGACATCATCAACACTTCTCTTCAAACTGGAACTGTCCCAGATTCTTTCAAGTCTGCTATTGTTCACCCTCTCCTCAAGAAACACAATTTAGACCCAAATGAACTGAAAAATTATCGGCCTATCTCTAATCTCTCTTTCTTGTCGAAACTCCTTGAAAAAGTCGTCCTCAACCAGCTGAACTCTCACCTGTCTGCCAACAATCTCCTCAATCCTTTCCAGTCAGCCTACCGCCAGTGCCATAGCACTGAAACTGCCCTACTACACATTCTCAACAATCTCCTCCTTGCAACTGATACTGGCAAAGTCTCTCTCCTCACACTCCTTGATCTGTCTGCAGCCTTTGATACCATTCATCATGGTATTCTCCTTTCTAGACTTCATCATACTTTTGGCATCTCTGACATTGCTCTCTCCTGGTTCACTTCATACCTATCAAACAGAAAACAAACTGTTCTCATCAATGGCACTTACTCTCAACCTGCATACCTGACCTGTGGTGTTCCACAAGGATCTGTCCTTGGCCCTGTTCTTTTCACTCTTTACACCTCCCCCCTGTCCACCATCATCAACTCCCACTCTATAAAACACCACTTCTATGCTGATGACACCCAACTTCAAGACAGTGACTCACCTGATAATATACAGCGCCTGTTGACTCGCACCACTGAGTGTTACTCGGACATTAAGAACTGGATGACACACAATAAACTTCAGCTTAATGACGACAAGACAGAAGCTATCCTCATTGGCACCCGTCAGAAACTTTCTCAGCTGCCTCCTCTTTCTCTCCCATTATGTAACACATCAGTCCCAATTTCTGATTCAGCTAAAAACCTTGGTGTCTGCATTGACTCTACCCTCTCCATGAACAACTTTGTTTCTCAAACTGCCAGATCTTGCTACTATCATCTCCATCGTATAAGGCTGATCAGGAAGTATCTCTCTGTCGAAACAACTGCAAAACTCGTTCTCTCCTTCATAATGTCTCGCATTGACTATTGCAATTCACTCCTGTCTGGTCTTCCTGCCTCCACCATTCACATCCTACAGCGCATTCAAAACAATGCTGTACGCCTTGTACTCAAAAAGAAAAAAGCTAACCACATATCTCCTCTCCTGGCACAACTTCACTGGCTCCCTGTATCAAAGCGCATACAATACAAACTAGACACCATGTGCTACAAAAGCCTCAATAACGCAGCCCCCCGATTACCTGTCAAGCCTACTTGAGATCTATGTTCCCTCACGTACCCTCCGCTCTGCCTCCGATCCTCTGACTTTTCGCTTTCCACGCACTAAGCTCAATACCTATGGTCCACGAGCCTTCTCTGTTTCTGGTCCACTCTCCTGGAACAAACTTCCTCTCTCAGTCCGTCAGCAACCTACTTTTGTCTCTTTCAAGTCCGCTCTCAAAACCCACCTTTTCTCCTCTGCATAAAATCCTAACCTCACTCAACCCCCCCTCCCCCCTCTGCAGCCTGTCTCCGCTCGGAGGGGAATCACATGGTTATAATACATACGCCAAAATCATTACGCAGTTTTTTCAGGTCTATAGCATTGTAGTGGACTGAATCAATGGTTATTTGATAGAGTAGTTATCAAAGTTTGATTGGGTGTCAGTTTCACCGCTGTCGTTAGTATAACTTCCGGTGCAGCTGAATTGTGGGAAGATCAATCAAAATGGCGACTCCTCAGCAGAAGGCGTTTTGCGTGCTTGAATTCGCGAAAACAAACGCCATTGTCACGGTGCAACGTGCTTTCAGAACAGAATTCGGCATTGATCCTCCCCATCGTGAGAGCATTCGACGGTGGGTTAGACAGTTTAAAGAGAGTGGGTGTCTGTGCAAAGGAAAGAGTCCTGGAAGACCACGTGTTACAGAGGAGCAAGTGGAGAGGATTCATGATGCATTTGAGAGCAGCCCACGTAAGTCCGTACGTCGAGCAAGTCTTCAGCTTGCCATCCCTCATACCACTGTCTGGCGTGTGTTAAAGAGACGATTACACATGAAACCATACAAACTAAGCCTCGTCCAAGCACTTACTAATGATGACAAGGTGATGCGGAGGACATTCTGTGAGTCAATGCTGGAGATGGAGGAAGGTGATGAACTCTCTTTTCACGTTTAGTTTTTAGTGACGAAGCGACTTTCCATTTGAGCGGCACAGTCAATCGTCACAATGTGCGCATTTGGGGAACAGATCACCCACATGAAACTGTTGAGCATGAAAGAGATTCCCCTAAAGTGAACGTCTTCTGTGCTGTGTCTCAAGACAAGGTCTATGGTCCCTTTTTCTTTGAAGGAAACACCGTTACAGGACAAACCTATCTCGAAATGCTCCAAAACTGGCTATTCACTTTACTGCAAGCAGATTCGAATGACTTCATTTTTCAGCAAGATGGAGCACCACCCCATTGGCATCTCGGGGTTAGAGCTTATCTGAATGAAAACGTGCCTCAGCGATGGATTGGGAGGAGAGGTGCTAAAGACCTTGCTCTCTGTGCTTGGCCTGCCAGATCCCCGGACCTCACTGTGTGTGACTTTTTCTTGTGGGGGTATGTTAAAGACCAAGTTTATGTTCCACCACTTCCAGCAAGTATCGATGACTTGAAAGATCGAATAACAGCTGCAATCAACACGGTGGACCGTGACATGCTGAGGCGCGTTTGGGAGGAATTCTCATATCGGCTTGATGTTGTCCGCGCTGCCGGTGGTGGCCACATTGAGCACTTATAAAACATGAAATGAAACTTGAATGTATATACAACACATGTGTTCATGCTAGAGGTTTGTAATTTTTTTCGTTTTTGACACATCACGTGATGATTTTGGCGTATTCTTTTTGAAACACCCTGTATATAATTGTATATGCTATGCTCTCTATAATTTTCCATTGCTTTTATTCTTGGTTTTATTGCTTTTATTGCTATTATTCTTTCTCCCCATTTATAGCAATGCGCGCGCGCGCGCGCGTGTGTTGTGTGTGTGTGTGTGTGTGTGTGTGTGTGTGTGTGTGTGTGTGTGTGTGTGTGTGTGCGTGTGTGTGCGTGCGTGCGTGCGTGCGTGCGTGCGTGCGTGTGTGTCTGCTTCAGCGCTTAGATTTGATTTTATCAAGATTTTACGCTATATAAATATTGTAATTATTATTATTATTATTAATTATTATTATTTGTGTCAGTGAGAGAATGAAACCAAGAGGAGAGAAGAAACAGACGGACAGACAAGTGAAACAAAGAATTTACTTGGTTTTTTTTTTCTTTTTGTTTTTTGTTTTTCGGTTGTTGTTTTTTTGTGTTTTTTTTTTTTTTGGGGGGGGGGGGGGGGGGGAGTTAAAATGAAACGTGGTGCAGTGTGCAGTTTTGCTGTTACTGGCATTATTAGTATTATTATCATCATTTATTAGTTCTAATGTTGTTGTTGTTACTGCTGATGCTGCTGTTGCTGTTGCTCTTCTTGTCTGAGAGCAGCCAAACAAAGTTCAATACTTGAGAAGGAAGGACAAAGGTACAAAAACAGACAAGAAAAAACGGGGTGAGAGAGAGACTGAGAGAGAGAGAGAGAGAGAGAGAGAGAGAGAGAGAGAGAGGAGGGGAGAGAGAGAGAGAGAGAGAGAAGAGAGGAGAGAGAGAGAGAAGAAGAGAGAGAGGAGAGAGAAGAAGAAAAAGAGAGAGGAGGGGAGAGAGAGAGAGACTGAGGGAGAGAGACAGCGAGAGAGAGAGAAGATAGGGAGAGAGAGAGAGAGAGAGAGAGAGAGAAGAGAGAGAGAAGATAGGAGAGAGAGAGAGAAGAGGCGAGAGAGAGAGAAGGGGAACAGAGACAGACAGACAGAGACATTCGACAGGCAGAGACAGAGAGACAGTGAGACAGAGAGACAGAGACATACACGCAGAGAGAGACAAACAAAAAGACGGACAGACAAAGACTGGTGGTGGGGGTGGGTTGGTGTGACAGGGCGAAAGAAAGAAAGAGAGCGAAGACAGAAACTTGAAGCGAACAATTAAATTTCTAACACCTTTTTATGAGGCTGGCTGACATTCCATTTTTTGACAGAGCCGTAGACCCACGTTTCATGTTTCAGCCGGAATTTGATCCAACCGTACAACCTAAATCCTAACTGGCTTGTTCATCGCATATTTTAATGATCCAATCGTTTTTCCTGACCTAACTATTTCTCTGATACCATTCCCCTGCCAATTTCAAGTCCTTTCCAGTTCGAAGTTTGAGAGTTTGTTCAAGAGGGGTTTACAGCATAGCACAATTCCCATATGCACTCTACCCGAACCTGTCAGAAATTATATGAAAGACTCCCTGTGTCGAACAAAACCTTTCGCGATGGTAAAGTCTTGAAATGGGGAGAGGGGAAAATGGACTATAAAACACTAAGCTGACACCACTAAATGGGGAGAAGGGAAATAGGGACATAAAACACTAAGCTGACACCACCAAATGGGGAGAGGGGAAAAAGGGACATAAAACACTAAGCTGACACCACCAAATGGGGAGAAGGGAAATAGGGACCTATACAACACTAAGCTGACACCACTAAATGGGGAGAAGGGAAATAGGGACCTGTAAAACACTAAGCTGACACCACCAAATGGGGAGAGGGGAAATAGGGACCTATACAACACTAAGCTGACACCACCAAATGGGGAGAAGGGAAATAGGGACCTATAAACACTAAGCTGACACCACCAAATGGGGAGAGGGGAAATAGGGACCTGTAAAACACTAAGCTGACACCACCAAATGGGGAGAAGGGAAATAGGGACATAAAACACTAAGCTGACACCACCAAATGGGGAGAGGGGAAATAGGGACATAAAACACTAAGCTGACACCACCAAATGGGGAGAGGGGAAATAGGGACATAAAACACTAAGCTGACACCACCAAATGGGGAGAGGGGAAATAGGGACATAAAACACTAAGCTGACACCACCAAATGGGGAGAAGGGAAATAGGGACATAAAACACTAAGCTGATACCACCAAATAGGGAGAGGGGAAATAGGGACATAAAACACTAAGCTGAACCACCAAATGGGGAGAGGGGAAATAGGGACATAAAACACTAAGCTGACATCACCAAATGGGGAGAGGGGATATAGGGACATAAAACACTAAGCTGACACCACCAAATGGGGAGAAGGGAAATAGGGACATAAAACACTAAGCTGACACCACCAAATGGGGAGAAGGGAAACAGGGACATAAAACACTAAGCTGACATCACCAAATGGGGAGAGGGGAAATAGGGACATAAAACACTAAGCTGACACCACCAAATGGGGAGAAGGGAAACAGGGACATCAAACACTAAGCTGACATCACCAAATGGGGAGAGGGGAAATAGGGACATAAAACACTAAGCTGACACCACCAAATGGGGAAAAGGGAAATAGGGACCTATAAAACACTAAGCTGACACCACCAAATGGGGAGAAGGGAAATAGGGACATAAAACACTAAGCTGACACCACCAAATGGGGAGAAGGGAAACAGGGACATACAACACTAAGCTGACACCACCAAATGGGGAGAAGGGAAATAGGGACCTGTAAAACACTAAGCTGACACCACCAAATGGGGAGAAGGGAAATAGGGACATAAAACACTAAGCTGACACCACCAAATAGGGACGGGGAAATAGGGACTTATAAAACACTAAGCTGACACCACCAAATAGGGACCTGTAAAACACTAAGCTGACACCACCAAATAGGGACCTGGGAAATACGGACTTATAAAACACTAAGCTGACACCATCAAATAGGGACAGGGGAAATAGTGGACCTATACAAACACTAAGCTGACACCACCAAATAGGGACAGGGGAAATAGGGACATAAAACACTAAGCTGACACCACCAAATAGGGACCGGGGAAATACGGACTTATAAAACACTAAGCTGACACCACCAAATAGGGACAGGGGAAATAGTGGACCTATACAACACTAAGCTGACACCACCAAAGAGTCTGCCCCAGAACAGCTGGCAGATTAGGTTGGAGCGCGCATATGGAATTGTCTGAGTGCGACGAATCGCTCTTGAGCAAACTCCATATCCCAAATTCTGCATCACCTCAAAGGCATTTCTGAACATGACCGGAATGAATAAACAAGGGAAGAAAACAGATCTTCCACACACACATTCCTTTACAGCTTCCAAACCACTTTAAATCTGTATGTATGCGTGTGTGTGCGTGCATGCATGTGTGTGTTTATGTGTGTGGCAAGCGCTTGTGCCCATGAGTATGAGCGTGTATGTATGCACGTATGAGCATGCGTGTGTCTGTGCATGGCAGTAGGTATGCGTCTATGTGTTTTTTTAAGCGTAGGTGCATGCGGCTGCTGCGTATGTGCAATTGTGCGAGTGTGTGGGTATGTGTATATGTGCGTGTGTGTGTGCGCGCGTTTATGTGTGCGTATGCCTTTACGTGCTCGTGCGTGCGTGCGAGTGTGTGTGTGTGTGTGTGTGGTGTGTGTGTGTGTTGTGTGTGTGTGTGTGTGTGTGTGTGTGTATGTGTTATATATATATATTATATTGTGTGTGTGTGTGTGTGTGTGTGTGTGTGTGTGTGTGTGTGTGTGTGTGTGTGTGTGTGTGTGTGTGTGTGTGTGTGTGTGTGTTTTCTCCTAAAAAAACGAAAACATGAACATTTCAAACTAGAAAACTCCCGTTTCTTTTCACACGGATTTGGGCAGACTGCAACCGAAAAACTTGTCTTCCGAATGCTCCGTCGATCTGTGCACTCCCAAGCTGTTTGGCAAAAGAACAAACAAGACGATGATGCCAGTCCGCCTACCGCTACGATTTACACAGGACTCTGATACAGGAGCCTTGCCGCAAATGTCAACCAAACAATGGAGATCGGAACATCAACAAAGCATGCAGAACACGCCAACCCTGCCAGAAAGAGATCAGATCGGATCAGATCGTCAGTCCTCCTCACGTTAACAGTGGCAGCAGGTACACATCAACCACAGAAATACGGGTAAGGATGTAGTGACTGGTAGTGCCTTGCAGTTTATGCAGGTTCGTGAAGATCTACCAGTTGATCATTCTTCTCAGAGACAGAATACACCAGTCCAGGTTAAACGAAAACGATCCTTTATTTGAAGAATGTAGAAAACATAACAGGAACTGGGTAAATACTTCACACATCCGATGCACCACTCCTAGTTTGCAAAATTATTCTTCTTCAGCCCTCAAATCTACACGCAGCAACTCCACAAATCTACAGGACTACTCGATCTCTGACAGCAGGCTTACACTTCAATTCTTTTTATCACTCTATCTCTCTCTTGACCCACAGTCACGCTTTATTTATAACATCATGGAAAGTTCCACAATATTCTCGGCTTTTCCCTAGATTTTCAGCCTATCATAGCCGCTCGAACCTATCATAGCCGCTCGAACCTATCCTTTCTATAATATTCTGTAGTTCTAGCCATTCTTTGCACAGATTAAATTTGTTTACGATTTCCGGAACATTCTCGACAGATCTAAGGTATTCTACGTTTTCCTTGTCATTTCTAGATTGTTCCAAAGAATTCTATATATTTCCGCACAACGAAATCGAACTTCAACATATATTTTCAGTGTTAACATAAACCAAAACAAATATTCTTGATTCATTATCGAGCGAATCACAAACCAATCTTCAAGTACAAACAGCGGAGAATCTTTCTCCGACAGACATATTCTGACGTCACACTTCTCTTATGGCATTTGCGCTTTCACATCGACTCTCTCTCTCTCTTTTTTTTTTTTTTTTAAATATCAAAAACAAGACGATGATGCCAGCCCGCCCACCGCTACGCTTTATACAGGACTCTGATACAGGAGACTTGCCGCAAATGTCAACCAAACAATGGCAGCAGGAACATCAACAAAGCATGCAGAACACGCCAACCCTGCCAGAAGGAGATCTGATCGGATCAGATCGTCAGTCCTCCTCAAGTTAACAGTGGCAGCAGGTACACACCGACTATAGACGTCAGACCGTGAGCCATGCCAGAA
The DNA here is from genome assembly GCA_030674185.1 of Monoplex corrugatus. Classification (NCBI taxonomy): domain Eukaryota; kingdom Metazoa; phylum Mollusca; class Gastropoda; order Littorinimorpha; family Ranellidae; genus Monoplex; species Monoplex corrugatus. The sequence goes on along the minus strand of JAPXFY010000018.1, from coordinate 50,962,160 downwards.
GATCGGGTTGTCATTGTTGTTACTGTTATCGTTTAAAGCCCAGCCGACTGCACACAGCCATATTAGGGCTATAACCACTTCAAAACATACAAAACTTCAACAGGAAAAAAAAAAAAAAAAAAAAAAAAGAAGAAAATTAAGTACATATATCAATGCATACGTGCAAATAATCTAAGAACATGCCACTGGCGCTGACCACTCCATCCAATTCATTTAAAAAACACACCTGAATACAAATATAAGCATACATAAGGACACCAAAACATATAAAAACAGGCATAAATTACCTAAAATTGCTTCCGCATATCTCACCCCTCTAGAGCCAAAAATGCAATTAATACATGTACCCAATTATCAATCCTAAGAAAAAGTACATAAGACTTTATCGAACACATACAGGTGAATGGACCATTAAGGCAGAAAATGATAAGTAGAAATGACAGAAAGCAAAGCAACAAGGCAGAAACAAAGAGAGTGACAGGAAAGAGGAAATTTCTAGCACAGAATTTCCAGAAGGTGGGGATACTATTTATACTGCATCCCCACGGGGGATATCGGGTTGTCACATCACCAGTCCTACTCAACTAAACAATAAGAAAAAAACACGAAAAAAAAAAAAAAAAAAAAAAAAAAAAGAATCAGAACGCGTGTTTAATAGAACCAAACAAGACAGGCGCAAATTTCCGGCCAGCTGGCCTTTGTCGATCGTAAGATCACAAAACAAACAAACAAACAAACACCAAATACAAAAATTAGGAGGAAAAAGTCTGAAACTTCCCTGCTGCTTCGTCCTTATTTTTGTATTTGGTGTCTGAGTTTGTGATCTTACGCTCGACAAAGGCCAGATGACCGACAATTTGCTCTTTTCTTGTCTGGTTGTATTAAATACGCGTTCTGATTCTTTATTCGTGTTTTTTTGTTTGTTTTGTTTTTTCTGGTTCCTGTTTGCTTGAGCGCGGGCAGTCACACTTGTTTTGGATTTCAACTAAACAACGTTTATACGCTAATCAGCGGAGCATCCGGGAACACGCAAACCTTGAAGAAGATAAGATTATTACATCAGTACTCTTTAAACAGCCAAACAGCGTACGAACACGGATTTGGACGAGATCATATCATGAGATCTTAAGTTCTCCTTCATTTGTTATTGTTATTTTTGTTTAAAGCCCTTCCGACTGCGAAGAGCTATATCAGGGCTATGGCCGTTTCAAAACACATACTTCAACAGGAAACAAAATGGAAAATAATATTAAGTACACTTATCAATGCATTCGCGCACAGTCCCACTGACCAATATAAACTCTGCACACACACACACACACACACACACACACACACACACACACACACACACACACACACACACACACACATATAGATATATAGATATATATGTATATGTATATATATATACACACACAAACATATAGATAGATAGATAGATAGATAGATAGATAGACAGAAGATAGATAGACAGATAGATTCTATCTATCTAGACAGATAGACAGACATAGACAGACACATAGATAGATAGATAGATAGACAGACAGATAGATAGACAGATAGATAGATAGATAGATACAGATAGATAGATAGATAGATAGATATAGATAGATAGATAAATAGACAGACAGATAGATAGACAGACAGATAGATAGATAGATAGATAGATACAGATAGATAGATAGATAGATAGATATAGATAGATAGATAGATAGATATAGATAGATAGATAGACAGATATAGATAGATAGATAGATATAGATAGATAGATAGATAGATAGATAGACAGATAGATAGACAGATAGATAGATAGATAGATAGATACAGATAGATAGATAGATAGATATATAGATAGATAGATAGATAGATAGATAGACAGACAGATAGATAGATAGATAGATAGATAGATACCTGTGCCCAGTCTCGGTAAGAAGCCTCGTTACGGAACCAGCAAAAGAAGAAACCAACATAATATAGCGTATGTGACAGACTTCCCGAGTCAGCGGCAAATATCTGAACGCATGACAGTGGTGAAAGCCGAAAGGATGCCACTGACAGGACGACGGAAGTCTTGAGCGCAAAATCCAGAACTAGCTGATGCCCGACATGCCAATACTGGAGTAATGGGCACTAAGTAAGCAGGACGATGGACTGGCGTGGACTGGGTTTGGAGAGAAAAGCACACTGAAAGAATTCTGTTCAACCCCCAGTTTTGAAAAATGAAATAAATCACTAACCGGCTGCCTGTATGTGGAGTTTCTGTCGACTTCCATTTCATGACAGGCAGACTTGGATTAACCCTTTGAGATCCACACCTTGTCCACCAGCATCCTGCATTGTCAACCATGCTAGCAAAGCATACACTTAACCCTTTGACTCCTTAACCCTATCCACCAGCTTTCTGCAGAAAGCTGGTGGATGGGGTGAGGAAGTCAAAGGGTTAAGTTTTTGTAGTTGGTGGATATGGTGCGGGAGTCAAAGGGTTAAATCGTATATAGAACTGTTCGAGTGCGACGATTATTTTTTTTCTGAACAAACCCCAAACTTTGAATTGCAATTCAGATCAAGATTTTACCGTAGAACTACGATATGACGATACCCCCGAGGTCCCGTATACACTTAATGCACGTTGAAGATCCCACGGAAACCAAAAAGTAATTGTGTGTGTCAAAATTCTATAGAAGAATCCACTTTCATAGGTAAAACACTAAAACAGAAGTATACGCATACATGAAAAAAAGGCATAAATAACTGGCACCATACTATGGCAATGTACTTTCATCATGCTCAGCAACACGCCGTTCAAGCGAAAAATTCCACAGTGAATAAAAAAAAAATCAAATCCAATCCAATTACACTGCGTTATTCAGCCCAGACATCACTAATGCAATATACACCATGACTCCGCGGAGGATAAATCAATAAAGGGTCCCAGTGGGAACCGTCCAGCACAGGTCACAGGAAATCCCGTAAAAGTGGTAAAAGTGCTGTAGCAGACTACCAGAGGGATTGATCTTTCACAACGACGGGTTTTCTTCTCAAGAAAAAAAAAAAAAAGTAGGAAAAGTGCCAAAATATAATGGGAGTTTCGATACATGTACTCCTGTTCACGTTCATATTCAACAACATCTCTTTTTTTTTCCCTGCCCCAATTTCTGAGGCACTTATGTGTCACTCACTACCTCCACGCCGCTCATGTTGGCTCTCCAACAAAACTGACGAAATCATGAGAACAGTGCATAAATGATTATAAAAGCTGGGAGAATATTTCTTTATGCTATGGTGATTACAACGGGGATGATTAGTGACGATGTAGTGGTAGACTATCAATGACGGAAAACATTAGGCAAATACTGTCAGAACTTCCCGAGAAAGTGCTGTTCACACCGTTCACACATCTGCCCAAAGATGTATTAACGATAATATAATAATAATAATAATAATAATAATAATAATAATAACAACAACAACAATAACAATAATAATAATGTTTATATAACGCCAAATCATGACAACTGAAATCAAAGCGCACTCACGCACCAGGCATACGCATACAATCGACAAAAACTACCTTGCAATATTAAATATTTAAGAAAAATTGATTTAACACACTTCTTTTGGTCCAGCTGACCGTAAACTTGACACCATGACTTCCAAATTTTTATGCAATCGTGACTCTTCAACAATCTCCACCTTTGACCCAAATTTAGTAAATATCCACACAGAAAGAACTGAGAAAACTTTGGTAACATCACAGAGGGGCACACAACACACTTCTCTCCTCTCGATATGAGCCACAGAAGATGCCAGAAGGCATTTTGTCTGCCATCATCACTCCAGCTACAACACAGAGCGACAGGACACTGGCCGCTTGAAAGCATTACGTGGTGTCCAGCGGATCAAACGTCTTCCTCCCCCCCACCCGCCCACTCCCCCCCGGCCTGCCCCTCTCCCCACCCCAGCGTCTTCCACTCATAAGTGAAATATGACCACAGACACACATGTCTACAGAATTCTAGCAAGGTACGGCTGGCCAACAAGTCTAAATGCAGCTGTTAATGTTGTTCTCTTTTTTTCAAATACACGAGCGTAAAGTCTTCTTCTTCTCTCTTTAACTCCATAGAGTCATTGGGGTGAAGCGAAGCACTAAAGAACTGTTCACAAGATTCCTCCAGCTATGTCATATGAATATCACTACCAACTTAAATTTTGAGGGCTTACAAACGCAGAATTCAAACCCTTTGACTCCCGCACCCTGTTCATCAGCATCCTGCATTGTCAACCATGCTAGCAAAGCAAAAACTTAACCCTTTGATTCTCTCACCCTGCTCACCAGCATCCTTAACAAAGCAAAAACTTAACTCGTTGATTCTCTCACCTTGTTCATCAGCATCCTGCACTGTCAATCATGTTAGCAAAGCAAAAACTTAACTCGTTGATTCTCTCACCATATCCACCAGTTTCATGCAGGAAGCTGGTGAACAGGTTGAGGGAGTCAATTAGTTATGTTTTAGCAGTTGGTGGATAGGATGCGGGAGTCAAAAGGTTAAAAAAAAAGTTTCACACCTCTGATCGCACCACTGTTGACCCTTTCAGTGTCCCCACCCTATCCACCAGCGTCTCTGACATTCAGCCCTTGACCTTTAGCTCTTACACGGCTTCTCGTCTAATCCACCAAAGTCCCTGGGTATTTAATCCTTTCAATGTCTCACCCATATTAACCACAGGCCGTTAACCTTTAACCCTTTGACTCACCGTGTCCACCTGAGGTCGTTAACCTTTAACCTTTTGACTCACCGTATCCACCAGAGGTCGTTAACCTTTAACCTTTCGACTCACCATATCCACCAGAGGTCGTTAACCTTTAACCCTTTGACTCACCGTGTCTACCAGAGGTCGTTAACCCTTAACCCTTTGACTCACCGTGTCCACCAGAGGTCGTTAACCTTTAACCCTATGACTCACCGTATCCACCAGAGGTCGTTAACCTTTAACTCACTCGCCCTATATCCCTGAACCATTAACCCTTTCACTCCTCCATCCTTACCACCAGAGTCCGTTGACTTTTAATCCTTGTCATTCCCTCATCGTGTCCATAACCTTCCTCCAGACGAGGGACAGAAACGGTTGAAGGTCAACAGTCTCTAGCGGTACCAGCTATATCACAGTTTTTCCCCTTGTACGTCGCCATTTGCATTTCACGCGCTTGATTTGCATAGCAAATTGCGACGGGACCTCAATCTTGGCGGTTGGCCAGCTGGCATGCGTATTCGCTGGCTTATGTTGTATTTTGGAGTCAATTATATGTATGTGTGTGTGTGAAGTTGTATTCCCATGTGAACAAGGAAAAGACGAATGATGAAACCGGTAATAAGTCATTGCTTCCCAGTGTCAGAAAAAATGATTTACTGCCCCACCCATCTTGTTATGGCTTTAGAGGAAATGACACGACTTTCAATAACAGTGATACTTATACAAGGAAAAATTCTGTTGTCGGATCTCGTGGGATTTTGACCAAAGTCAATCTTTCGATTATACCAGCTGGAGGCATTCACAGGACATGAACATCCGTACATCCCTTTTTCTAGCGTTTGCATTCAATTTTCTTTTCCTTTTTTTTTTTCCTGTTGAAGTATTGTGTATGTTTTGAAGCGGTTATAGCCCTGATATGGCTCTATGCAGTCGGTTGGGCTTTAAACAAACAGGCAAACAAACAAAAATAACAGTAACAGCCTGAAACGAATTCATGTATACGTATGCATATCATCAGTATGTATGTTAAAGATCCTTAAGTCATGTCAGAGTCTGGTGGTTTATGGAAACATGAAAATACCCAGCAGACACCCCATCGAAGATGGAGTATATAAACTGTGCAGCAAGATGCCACCTGCACAGTGCGGGCATAACAACGTGCATATACATGTCTGATAAAAAAAAATCAGGATGCTTAAAAAACACTTACTGCTGGTTTTTTCTAATTTATTTATTTTATAGATTGAGCTGGGTTTCTTCCTTTGGTTGTTCACCTTGGTATCACCTGGCATTTCGTCCTCTTCAGGTCCCCAACAACAGAGAGAGAGAGAGAGAGAGAGAGAGAGAGAGAGAGAGAGAGAGAGAGAGAGAGAGAGAGAGAGAGAGAGAGAGAGAGAGAGAGAGAGAGAGAGAATACACAAACTCTCTCTAAAACATGTACCCAATTATCAATCCTAGGAGAAAGTACATTGACACTTTTTAGAACACATACAGGTGAATGGACCAGCAAGGCAGAAAATGACAGGAAGAAATGACAGAACGCAAAGGCGGAAGAAAGAAACAAAAAGATTGAGAGAAAAGAGGAAATTTATAGCACAGAATTTCCAGAAGGTGGGGATACAATTCATACTGAAAGAGCCCCCGGCATCCCCACAGGAGTAGGGTTTCATGCATCTGTACAGATGTTGACTCGGCAGACGAAAAACGTCTCCATCCTTTACATACCAGCTGCAGGGGTGAGATACTGTTAAATTTTATAGCCAAGGTGGGGTGGGAGGACGGGAGTATATCCGCACTACCTCCCTTTGCGTGAAAAAAAAATCTGCTTTCACAAACCAAGGGACGTAACTTCGAGAAACTAATACAGACAGGTCATTTCCCTTGTGGTCATAAAACAGTCTGCGTAACAGTGACCTATAAAACTGACTTCGTGACTTTAAAACACTGACAACATTTAAACTTCTTAACGCGGTTAACATGCAACTCTGATTTAGTTTCAAAATCCGTTGAGAAAGCTTACAGGGTTAAGACTCTTCACGCGCTGAACGTGTGAACCAACTTAATTTGGTTTAAAAAATAACCAAGAACGTCTGAGGAACAGAGGAGAAAGTCCAAGTCAAATGTAAAGATTGTCACATTCTGTCCAATGTA
>JAPXFY010000018.1:50937754-50947754 GCA_030674185.1 Monoplex corrugatus | reverse complement strand
TGGTGATCAAAACCATCTTTAACAATGGTGATCAAAACCATCTTTAACAATGGTGATCAAAACCATCTTTAACAATGGTGATCAAAACCATCTTTAACAAAAGTGATCAAAACCACCTTTAACAAAAAGTGATCAAAACCACCTGTAACAAAAGTGATCAAAACCACCTTTAACAATGGTGATCAAAACCACCTTTAACAAAAGTGATCAAAACCACCTTTAACAAAAAGTGATCAAAACCACCTGTAACAAAAGTGATTAAAACCACCTTAAACAAAAGCGATCAAAACCACCTTTAACAAAAGTGATTAAAACCACCTTTAGCAAAAGCGATCAAAACCACCTTTAACAAAAGTGATTAAAACCACCTTTAACAAAAAGTGATCAAAACCATCTTTAACAAAAGTGATCAAAACCATCTTTAACAATGGTGATCAAAACCACCTTTAACAATGGTGATCAAAACCACCTTTAACAAAAAGTGATCAAAAACCATCTTTAACAAAAGTGATCAAAACCATCTTTAACAATGGTGATCAAAACCATCTTTAACAATGGTGATCAAAACCACCTTTAACAAAAAGTGATCAAAACCACCTTTAACAAAAAGTGATCAAAACCACCTTTAACAATGGTGATCAAAACCACCTTTAACAATGGTGATCAAAACCACCTTTAACAAGGTGATCAAAACCATCTTTAACAAAAGTGTATTAAAAACCACCTTTAACAATGGTGATCAAAACCACCTTTAACAAAAAGTGATCAAAACCACCTTTAACAATGGTGATCAAAACCACCTTTAACAAAAGTGATCAAAACCACCTTTAACAAAAGTGATCAAAACCACCTTAACAAAAGTGATTAAAACCACCTTTAACAAAAGTGATTAAAACCACCTTTAACAATGGTGATCAAAACCACCTTTAACAAAATGATCAAAACCACCTTTAACAAAAGTGATTAAAACCACCTTTAACAAAAGTGATTAAAACCACCTTTCACAAAAAAGTGATCAAAACCATCTTTAACAATGGTGATCAAAACCACCTTTAACAAAAGTGATCAAAACCACCTTTAACAAAAGTGATTAAAACCACCTTAACAAAAGTGATTAAAACCACCTTTCACAAAAAGTGATCAAAACCATCTTTAACAATGGTGATCAAAACCACCTGTAACAAAAGTGATCAAAACCACCTTTAACAAAAGTGATCAAAACCACCTGTAACAAAAGTGATCAAAACCACCTGTAACAAAAGTGATCAAAACCACCTTTAACAAAAGTGATCAAAACCACCTTTAACAAAAGTGATTAAAACCACCTTTAACAAAAGTGATTAAAACCACCTTTCACAAAAAGTGATCAAAACCATCTTTAACAATGGTGATCAAAACCACCTGTAACAAAAGCGATCAAAACCACCTTTAACAAAAAGTGATCAAAACCATCCCTTTAAACAAGGAGATCAAAACCACCTGTAACAAAAGTGATCAAAACCACCTTTAACAAAAGTGATCAAAACCACCTTTAACAAAATGATCAAAACCACCTTTAACAAAAAGTATCAAAACCTCCTTTAACACACAAAAAGTGATCAAAACCACCTTTAACACAAAAAAGTGATCAAAAACCACCTTTAAAACACAAAAAAGTGATCAAAAACCACCTTTAACACACACAAAAAGTGATAAAAAACCACCTTTAAACTACACACAAAAGTAATCAAAAACCACCTTTAACAAAAAAAAAAGTAATCAAAACCACCTTTAACAAAAGTAATCAAAACCACCTTTAAGCAAAAATGATCACAACCACCTTTAACAAAAGTGATCAAAACCACCTTTAACAAATGAGATCAAAACCACCTTTAACAAAAGTGGCCAAAACCACCTTAACAAAAGTGATCAAAACCACCTTTAACAAAATGATCAAAACCACCTTTAAACACACAAAAAGTAATCAAAAACCACCTTTAACAAAAGTAATCAAAACCACCTTTAACAAAAAATGATCAAACCACCTTTAACAAAAGTGATCAAAAACCACCTTTAACAAAAGCGATCAAAACCACCTTTAAACAATGGAGATCAAAACCACCTTAACAAAGTGATCAAAACCACCTTTAACAAAAGTGATCAAAACCACCTTTAACAAAACTAATCAAAACCACCTTTAACAAAAAAAAAGTAATCAAAAACCACCTTTAACAAAAGTAATCAAAACCACCTTTAACAAAAAATGATCACAAACCACCTTTAACAAAAGTGATCAAAACCACCTTAACAAAAAGCGATCAAAACCACCTTTAACAAAAGTGATCAAAAAACCACCTTTAACAAAAGTAATCAAAACCACCTGTAACAAAAGTGATTAAAACCACCTTTAACAAAAAGTGATCAAAACCATCTTTAACAATGGTGATCAAAACCACCTTTAACAAAAGTGATCAAAACCACCTTTAACAAAACTGATCAAACCACCTTTAACAAAAGTGATTAAAACCACCTTTAACAAAAAGTGATCAAAACCACCTTTAACAAAAAGTGATTAAAACCACCTTTAACAAAAAGTGATCAAAACCACCTTTAACAAAAAGTGATTAAAACCACCTTTAACAAAAAGTGGATCAAAACACCTTTAACAAAAAGTGATCCAAATCACCTTTAACAAAAGTGATCAAAACCACCTTTAACAAAAGTGATCAAAACCACCTTTAACAATGGTGATCAAAACCACCTTTAACAATGGAGATCAAAACCACCTTTAACAAAAGTGATCAAAACCACCTTAACAAAAAGTGATCAAAACCACCTTTAACAAAAGTGATCAAAACCACCTTTAACAAAAGTGATCAAAGAACCTAATGCCAAAAAAAAAAAAAAAAAAGATTTACCCATTCCTCCCTCTTTCACACATTCTCTGTCCACCCTCTATCATACCCTCCTTCTCTCTGACAAAGCTGTCTTTGCAGTCTAGTCATGTGCGCACAAAACTGGCCACAGAATAGGTCTCCGTCTGTAATCATTCTGCAGTAAAGTGCCCCCTCTGACCAAGCTCTCTGACGAGCTCGAAGAAACTCTGCCTTATCGAAATAGCCAAGGAGAGAAAAAATATATGTACATAAAAAAAGAGACCAAGAGTAAGAAAGATATACATGAAAAGAGACAAGCGGAAGAACGGGACAGGTTTGAAGTTTTAACACCATACTAAAGTATAAACAGAACATGAACGTAAAGAGGACAAGGTGGAAATAATCACATACATCATTTACCAATTACAAATGCTGTGAAAAGAGAGAGAGAGAGAGGCAGAGACAGAGACTGAGAGACACAGAAACAGACAGACAGACAGAAGAACACAGAGAAGAGAGACAGACACACACACACACACCAACGCACAGAGAGAGAGAGAGAGAGAGAGAGAGAGAGAGAGTGTGTGTTGTTGTGTTAAATACTTAAAATAAACTAGTGGCAGATCAGAATGGACACATTATAAAAGTGTACATTCTCAAACACACATGTGTATTACGCAGAGGCCTGGCAGGAAAAAGACGACAGAGACAGAAATGGGGGCACACAGAATGGGGGAGGGGGGGGGGGAGAGAGAAAGAGAAGACAGAGACAGACAGAGACAGACAGACAGACAGAGATAGACATACAGAGACCGAGAGAGAGACAGACAGACAGACATACAGAGACCGAGAGAGAGAGAGAGAGAGAGAGAGAGAGAGAGAGAGAGAGAGAGAGAGAGAGAGAGAGAGAGAGAATGTATGCATATATGTAAACGAAAAGCAGCTGCACACGCAACTAAACAGTCTTTATGCATACAATACTGCACGCCTATTTGTCAATATTCTTCTTTTATGCATATAACATTTTTGCCCACTGACCAGACCAGACATTTTCGCCGACCCCCCATCTATGAAATATATGTGCATGTGTGCGAACTCTGTGAGCATGCATGTGGACATGGGGGGGGGGGGGAGGGGGACTATCCATGTGGGAAGACCAGAAACAGTCACAAATGAAAATTTCCCCCCATCTCCAGAAAACACCTACTTACATAATCGCTATCGAACGGTCATCAGCCAAGAAGCGTCTGGCCCAAAGTGTTAAGCACAACACTGACAAGGCATTGCTGAAACGAAATCAACAGACCAAACGACTCATCATAATGTTTTTTAGCACCGGCAGCATCTGTCCACCGTTTTTCTAGTGATGAATAAATAATGACTTCCCGCCCTTGGCAATTATACACTCATCACGATTACATAAGAACCTATTTCCTGTCGCTCAGCCTGCAAGCAACAAACGGATTTAAAAAAAAAAAAAAAATCATTCATTTTCTTACATATTATTTTGTTTCTCTCATTTTTCAGCCCTTAACGAACATCTCAATTCAACATCGATTCCCTTCAATAAGAAAAATATATATTTGGAACAAATTACTTACCTTTGTAATACATATTTTCTCAACAACAACAACAACAACAACAACAAAATTGTTTAGACAACAGTATTGACACATCTCAGCACATTCACGTCACACACACGCTGAAAACCACACAAAAAGTGTTTCTGTCCATCTTTTTGTGTTGAAGTTTCCTCTCCAACTGCCACCGCAGGCAGCGAGTCTGACATGTTTTACGTGATTTGTCAACTGCTTTGTGAATTTACAGGACCATCTTTATGGTGGACCTACAGACTAACAGAGCACTCTGAACGGGTCACCTAAGACATTTTCCTTCCCTGTGAAGTCGTTTAGGATTTTTTTTTTTTTTTTTCTCGAGCTGGGAGACTTTTCTGGGACATTTCTTCTAACCCCTGGGAAGGTCATCTGGGACATTTTCTCCCTCTGGAGTTCATGTGGGACATTTCTTTCTCCCTCGGGGAGCTCATGTAGGTCATTTTTTTCTCCCACTGGGTGGGGCGGGGGGTCGTCTCAGACATTTCCTTCCCTCTGGGGGTCATCTAGAGCATTTTTCTCTCCTTGAAAGGTCATCTAGGACATTTCTTTCTCTCCTTGAAAGGGTCATCTAGGACATTTTTCTCCCATGACGGGGTTATCTAGGACATTTCTTTCTCCCATGAGAGGGTCATCAAGGACATTTTTCTCCCATGAGAGGGTCATCTAGGACATTTCTTTTTCCCATGAGAGGTCATCTAGGACATTTCTTTCTTCCCTTGGGAGTGTCATCTAGGACATTTCTTTCTTCCCCTTGAGAGTGTCATCTAGAACATTTCTTTCTTCCCTTGGAGGGTCTCTAGGACATTTCTTTTCCCTTCTGAGAGTGTCATCTAGGACATTTCTTTCTTCCCCTTGAGAGTGTCATCTAGGACATTTCTTTCTTCCCCTTGGAGTGTCATCTAGGACATTTCTTTCTTCCCCTTGGAGGGTCGTCTAGGACATTTCTTTATCTCCATGGGAGGTTTATCTGGGACAATTCTATCTCCCCTTGGAAGGTTCATCAGGACATTTCTTTCTCCCCATTCTGCGCCCCCCCCCCCCCACTTCCCCACCCCCACCCCCCTTTTTTATGTACCGTTTACCTCAAAGGCTTTTGTTTCGTTTGCGTTGTTACAGACCAGACATTAATTCTGGCCATCGCCAGTAAAAGGTAATTTTTGTTTGCTTATTTATTATGTTTTTCTGTTTGTTAGCCCTTACCACTGCAAGACAAACAACCTGTTTTTTCTCTCTTGAGGCTGAAGCCACCTCCCCCCCCCCCCCTTACCTGCATTTACTCTTCTTCAAAGTGCAGCTCCTCACATTCACTTCGTCTTATGATAAATCGTTCTGGTTTATTTAAGAGGAGCAAGAAGCGGTTTTTATCTTATGTTAAAAAAATAAACAAACAAACAAACAAACAAAATAAACAAAGAAGTCTGAGGGACGGAGACCCAGTGCAAGAACTGGATACGTTATCGCACTGTTTATAAATGTGAATGAAATATAACCTTCTCGAGGAAGGAGGCGGATACCTATTCGTTTACACATTATAAATATTGTGAAAGAAAAGTGGAAAAAGAAACAAATAACTCAAAGAAATGGACGCGGGAAGAACAAGCACATCGATAAATCGATCATATAAGACACAATACATTAGAAAATAAAAGAGTAACATCTGCTGTCGTTTGACAGACACGAAAGGAGTGATGCAGGGAAAGCGAAAGACAGAAGAGAGAGAGAGAGAGAGAGAGAGAGAGAGAGAGAGACAGAGAGAGAGAGAGAGACAGAGAAGACAGAGAGAGAGCGTGTGTGAGTGTGTGTGTGTGTGTGTGTGTGTGTGTGTGTGTGTGTGTGTGTGTGTGTGTGTGTGTGTGTGTGTGTGTGTGTGTGTGTGTGTGACAGAACAGACACACACAGAGACAGAAAATCACCAGACTGACTGAAAGAAAGATACAGACAAACATACAAACAAAAGACAGAGAGACAGTGAGAGAAACAGACAGAAAGAGAGACAGAGAATCTTACAGACTGATACAGGGAAGAAATGCGTGTAAAGTAATTACGTGAGTGTCTGTGGACAGCCTATGGCATATAACATTACAAGCGTACTGATCAGATTCTTCCTGCATGCACTTAACATTTTAGCCCAGAGACCAGATACAACGTTGTAATCCACTGACCAGACACAACATTTTATCCTGCTGACCATATTCTAATCTGTTCAACACTTGCGTTTATGCGCATACGAGCTATTGTGTGTGCATCTCACTGGATACTGATAGCAAAAACTGTGCATGCCATTGGATATTAATGGAGAAAAAAAAACTAACAATGTAGCTTCGGAGAACGAGAAGCAATTACAAATGGAAATTCCTCCATCTTCCAAACTGCAATTTACTCAAGCGCTTTCATAGCCACTGGATTGAATGATCTTATGCTAAGAAAGATCCGATCCATAACGATAAGCAATCCCCACCAGGCTACGCTGATACGAATCCACAGACCAAAGAACACGCCATAAGTTTTGAGTGCTGATGGCACCTGTCCCACCGTTTTCTGGAGATGAATAAATGATGGCTTCCCGTCCCCGGCGATCCTACACTCATCACGATTATATAATGACCCATTTCCTCTCGTTTAGCCTACAAGCAGCAAATGAAAATCATCATTTATTCATTTTTGTTTACTCATTGTTATTCTTTAATGCCCTTCTTTCAGACCTCAACGAAGGTATATGGTAACATCTCAACTCAATACCGTTTCTCGTTAGTCACTTACAACACATTACTTACTCGTCGTAAAATCTTTCTCAGCAGAAGAGATAAACCTTTACAATAAAGTATTAACAATTCTTCGTAGCCAATTTTCTTTATGCTTTATGAAAAAAAAAAAAAAAGACAAGAGCCAGAGTTCAAGAGAATATGCTTCCTACCAACAATACATTTTTGTCCCACTAATAAATTTATTTTATAATAGATAAGGATCGGGTTTTCAGAGATCAATATAGCAATTGTCACTGGTTTTTATGTCGTCTATTTCACAACAATCTTTCTTTATGTTAACTTAAAACCTATGTTTTTACGGTATAACATTCTTAACTGCTTCTCTCTCTCTCTCTCTCTCCTCTCTCTCTCTCTCTCTCTCTCTCTCTCTCTCTCTCTCTCTACCGTGTGTGTGCGTGCGTACGTGCATGCATACGTGTATGCGTGTACGTATGTTTCCCTGTGTTTGTTCGCCTATCCATCCTTGCATCACTTATTTACGTTCAAAAAGCTCCACAACCTTTTCACAGGAGATGAAAAATTCAACACAAGAGATGAAACCTGAATCCATAAAACAAGCAATGTCAGTCTGCCCCACCCCAGCTCTGAAACACCCCCCAACATCCCTACTGAAACAAAACCGAAGCTCATCAGTTCCAGTTTCATCCCCACCTTGGCGTATCAGTGCCAGACTTGGATCCTCACCAAGCCCCTAGAGCACAAAATTACCGACTGTGAGATAGGTTGTTTGAGAAGAGCTGTCAACAAGACCAGAAGCGAAATGATCAGAAATATCCCGACCAGAGAAATGGTGGGAACAACATCAACCCACCATCATATTCATCAACAGAGAATCAAGTGGTTTGCTCAACTGACCAGAGTGCAACACAACCATCTGAATCAACAGGCATATAACAAAACGATACCTGGATTTAAAACGAGAGGCAGACCAAGAAAGACCAGACCTGATGGCGTGAAAGAGACACTGACGTCACACGGTATTTCGAAGGCTTGCTGCTGACCTCCAGCTCTTTTCTCCACGTAACACCCATGGTGGTACAAGCCGACTGTTATTGTTATTGCTGTTTAGAGCCCAGCCGACTGCGTAGACCCTATCAGGGCTATAACGTTTCAAAACATATACGATATTGCAACAGGAAAAAAAGGAAAAGAAAATTAAGTAAGCGTATAAATGTGTTCACGCACATAATCTAAGAAGATGCCCCTTGCGTTGACCACTCCGTCAGTTTATCACACAGGGGAGTTAAAAAACATACCTGAATACAACTTTGAACATAACAAAAGACATATGTAAAACGGGCCTGAATTATATATAAAACATAAAACGGGCCTAAATTACCTAAAATTGCTTCCGCATATCTCATTTCCCTAAAGCCAAAAATGCACTTAAACACGTACACCAATTATCAATCCTAAGACAAAGTACGTAAGACTTTATCGAGCACATACAGGTGAATGGACCAGCAAGGCAGAAAATGACAGGAAGAAATGACAGAAAGGAAAGGAACAAGACAGAAACAAAGAGAGTGACAGAAAAGAGGAAATTTCCAGCATAGAATTTCCAGAAGGTGGGGGACACTATTCACACTGAAAGAGACGCCAGCATCCCCACGGGGGGATGGTACAAGCGGGCAAATAAAAGATGACAATTTTACGTTCGCAAACATGCGCCACGGTATGAGACAAGAATACAGCGCACAGATCAGTGAAGCCGATGAGACGCCAAATACCTGAAAATTCATCCATCCACTCATCGATCCATCAGTGCATCTATCCATGTATCTGTCCATCCATCCATCCATCCATGCATGCATCCATGCATACATCCATCCATCCATCTGTATCATATGTACATGTGTGCTTTCAAAAGCGTCTGTCCTATGTACGAGAGGGGGAAATGATTGACAGCGAACAATTAGTGAAAGTGATCAACCCTGCAGGAACCTCGTCTCTATCATCTAAGCATGTGTGTAAGTGCACTCGTTCGCATGTGCATTATGCACGAGACGTGGGAGATAGGTGGAAGGGAATGGGGGGAGGGAGGGGAAGGGAGAGGGAGGAAGGAAAGAATATGGGGCAGACAGTCGATGAAAATGATCAGCCAAAAAATAAAAAAAAAAAAAAATGATCATCACCCATCCATCATGCCCGTCAACAAGTCAGCGTTTTATCGCAGACATGGCGTTTTCTGCTTCATCAAGCCTCCGCTGGACCTGTCCGCTGCCATCTCTTTTGTTCCTATTATTAACATTGAAAACAGACACTGACAGAAATAGAGCTGAGGAACGGAGAGGGAACAGACAGGCAAACCGATAGACACACAGCCAGTCAGCACGAAAGCGAGAGGTACAGAGAGAGACAGACAGACAGACAGACAGAGTGAGACAGAGAGAGACAGAGACAGAAAGACACAGAGAGACAGACAGACAGAGACAGACAGACAGACAGAAAGACACAGAGAGACAGACAGACAGAAATAGAAAGAGGAAAGGAGACATAGAAAGAGCGCGAGAGAGAGAGACAGGTATTAAGAGGCAGAGAGAGAGAGAGAGACAGAGACACACAGAGAAAGACAGACAGACAGAGACAGACAGAGATAGAAAGAGGAAAGACTGGAGGGAGACATAGAAAGAGCGAGAGAGAGAGAGAGAGAGAGAGAGAGATACACAGACAGAGATACAGACAGACAGGCAGACAGACAGACAGAGTCAGAGAGAGAAGCAGACAGACACACGGACAGCCAGAATTCAGAATTCAGATGATT
>JAPXFY010000018.1:50925254-50932754 GCA_030674185.1 Monoplex corrugatus | reverse complement strand
CTCGCAAAAACGACGTACAAGCAACTTTTCCCCAAATGAAGACTTATCTAAAAAGGGTTCCATGTGTCAACAGCAAAACCCCAAGCAGATCCCAGGGGAGGAAATCAAGAGGTGGACCTTTATTAGCCCAGCACCTGATCCCAAGGTTTTTGCTTGGTTATGTGTTTGTTCCTTTGTTTATGTTCGTGTAATCTGCTCTGCGTGTCTGCAAAACATAAATACGGAACTAGCTGTCATCGAGACACGAGGGTGTGTGTGTGTGTGGAGAGAGAGGTGTGTGTGTGTGTGTGTGTGTGTGTGTGTGTGTGTGTGTGTGAGAGAGAGAGAGAGAGAGGCAGTGTGTGTGTGTGTGCGCGCGCGTTCGTGCGTCGTGCGTGCGTGTCGTGTGTGTGTGTGTGTGTGTGTGTGTGTGTGTGTGGCGTGTGTGTGTGTGTCTGTGTCGTGCGTGCGTGCGTGCATGCTGCGTGCGTGCGTGCGTGCGGTGTGTGTGTGTGTGTGTGTGTGTGTGTGTGTGTGTGTGTGTGTGTGCTTGCTTGCGCGTGCACGTACGTGTTACTGAGAAACAAAAGCGACAGAAGCAGATAGCCAGCAAGAGAGCCAATGTGTGAAAGAAACGAAACCAAAATGACTTGATGAACTTGGCCCTCTGCCCATGTCAAACACAGGGAGAGCGAGAGGAGAGAGAGAGAGAGAGAGAGAGAGAGAGAGGGGGGGGGGGGAGAGAGAGACAGAGACAGAGAGAAAGAGACAGAGACAGAAACAGTGACAGAGACAGAAACAGAGACAGAGACAGAGACAGAAACAGACGACAGACGACAGATAGACAGGTACAGAGAGAGACAGAGAGAGAAAGGGGGAGAGGCAGAGAATGAACACAAAAGAAAAAGTACGCAAGACAATGGCAGTCTGCGCATAAGTGTGTACTGTCCCAATCAATATTGTCTATTATTTGTAATAGCACTGTCTACCATTTGTAACAGCACTGTCTATCATTTGTAACAGCAAAGCTTATTTTGATCTTTACCAAACAGGGATCAGTGATTCCATCCAATGGAAAGTCAAGAGTACTTTCACATGAGCTAGACCAATCATTCAGGCCAAACTGTATCGACTGAATACGTGAAACACTATTAATCGGATTTTTCAGTTGTTCAACGACAGATTTTTCGTGACCAGATTTGGTTCAAGGTCTGAAAACTGGATTTCAAAAAGCAGTCTTGTATAGCGCTCTTCTCCATACTATTTGGATTCGCTGCAGCATTACGTAATTTACAAAACACGGAATGTAATACGTACAGAAGCACTGATGCCTCTGTCTATTCTCTCTCTCTCTCTCTCTCTCTCTCTCTCTCTCTCTCTCTCTCTCTCTCTCTCTCTCTCTCACGCACACACACACACACTCACACACAATCGGTATCAGTAATCTTCAGTAAGATTGACAAACTTTAAAAATCTCTCAAGCATCCATCGAAGAAGGGAAAAAAACCGGACATCATTTTTTCATTCATACGTATTCACGAGAAACATAACATACCATACTCTCTCTCTCTCTCTCTCTCTCTCTCTCTCTCTCTCTCTCTCTCTCTCTCTTTCTCCCTCTCTCACCCACAAGACACACACAAGCGCATACACACGCGCTCTCTCTTTCTGCTTTAATCACAACGAGGAATTCAGGTCAAACTCATTTAAACGCACAAAATCACAAGAGTCCTAACTATTATACACAACAGAATGAAATACATGATTTTATCAAAGGTCGGTTTACAACAACAGAGCCATCCATGACTGACATTTCGTTGCCTAAAACTTAAAGGTCACCGATGACACTTAACCATCTGTGCACACACCTCTCGTAAAGAACATCACAACACGAAAATTGTTGAAGGACCAGAATACGAACACATTTTAGACACATGTGATCCGGAAATGCTAGAAATTGCAGTGCAGTTAAAAAAATATTAAAAAAAACATTTAAAAAAACCTAGTTTTTTTCTTTGGAACGTGCAACGTTTGGATTTTCCCTTTCTGATTTTCAAATGATACTATCTTCTAAAAAAAAAACTATCAATTTCTCGTATTCATTTCAGGATTCCTGATGTTATCGTCAGCAAGGAAACTTGGTCTGTAGGCATGTCGACGTCATATCACGTTGTGTGTGCGCGCGCGCACGCACGCACACACAACACACACTCACACACACACACACCACTCACCATCACAACACACACACACACACAGACACACACTCACGCATACACACACACGCGCGCGCGCACACACACACACAAGGCATGTCGATGTCATGTCATGTTGTGCACACACACACACACACACACGCGCGCACACACACACATACACACACACACACACGCATATACACACATACACACACACACACACACACACACACACACACACACACACACACACACACACACAAGGCAAGCTTAACGAACTGACACGTAAGCAATCAAAGAATTCATCCCAGCGATGTAAACGGCACATAACACAATATAGCAGATATTTCAATGTCTGATAACACACATGCGGCAAAAATCAACAATAAAGACCGCTAAAGTGATAAAAAATATTTTCACTGCACACTGCCATTTTTCAAAAAACGTTTCCGTTGGTGTGTTCAGCCAACAAACTCTGCAAAGAGATGATTGCCCGTGGGTTTTTTTTGTTTGTTTTGTTTGTTAGTTTTCTTTTCTTTCTTTCTTTTTTTTTTTCACGTTCTGCTATTGCAACCGCTGTCAGTGGACCTGAATCTAATGTATTGAGTGAAACAAAACAAAACAAACTATATAGGCGCAATATGCAGAATGTCATTTCCTTCGGCTGCAGTGTCGACTTGCCCAATCTCTGGGGCAGACAGGGAAAATATGAATTACGACAAAATAAAACAAACAAACAACATGGTCATTTTCAGTATAACAACTAGATGTCAATGTTTTCCACTCAACAGATAACAGAATTCATCTTTTCTTTATGACATGTATTTTACTCTTGACGCTCACACTGACTTTCCCGCTATTTGCAATTCTGTATATGTTTCTGCGTTGCATATTGTTTATATGCCAACATCACCTTTTTCATGTATGTATGGATTTATGTGATCCATCTCTTGCCACACTGTGTGTTGATGTCTGTTTATTGTAGAGCAAAATGAAACAAACAAACAAATGTTCATGGGCAAGCCATTCTAACAATCGTTTGTATTAAAAAAAATTACAGAATATCCAAAGTTTATATTTGTCAAGGTCACTGTGATCTTGAACAAGCTTCTGTTAAAATAAAACTTGACGTGAAGCGAGGGAAATAGAAAACTATTACTAAACTCAAAACACATTTCAAATATTGCTAGACGTTCATGAATAAGTGTTGTTCACATACTTTCCCGCAAAAGAATTGATTTTTAGGTTCTTTTTTTATCTGTGTATTCGCGACTCGTCTACACATTCCGAAGACAGAGTATATAGATTGTGCAGGAAGATAACATCTGCACAAATTTATGGCAAATTTACATAAGATTTTATGTACAATTTTTAAGTGGTTCATAACGAACCCGTCTGCCGTATCGCTTATGTGGGTGCGGACGTTAAACTCCAAACAAACAAACAAACATTTATGGCAAAAATAACGTGCGTACGCGCTATCAAAGGACAATCGGTATCTATCTATGTATCTATCTATGTATTTTTGTCTATGTATATATGTACATTATACATATGTGTGTGCGTGTGTGTGTATGTGCGTGTGTCTTTGTGTGTGTCTGCGAGTGTGGGGTGGGTGGGGGGTGTATGCTGTCAACAATCCATTGTTACATACAAATGAATGCTTGCTGAATATAATTTGCAGGATATGATGTAGCAGAATATGTCTACGATTGCCTGCTTTTGAGAAATTTGAAAGATTCTGAATCACTCATGAAAATGTACTGTCATTGATATTGACGAAGATAACGTCATACAGGAAATCATCAATTCTTACCTTATCTTAACCAATCTGCGTCTAAACCTAAAAGCTGTATTTTGGGTTCTCAAAACAAATGAGTTCTGAGTTGTCTTTCACACATACACACTCACAAACACACACACACACACACACACATACACACAAACACACACACAAACATACACACAAACACACACAAACACACGAACACAGGCACACGCCAGTAGCTATAACACCAACATTCAACTACAAACAATTTAACCCTTTGACTCCCGCACCCTGTCCACCAGCATCCTGCATCGCCAACCATGCTAGCAAACCAAAAACTTAACCCTTTGACTTCCTCACACTAACCACCAGCTTCATGCGGCAGGAAGCTGGTGGATAGGGTGAAGGAGTCAAAGGGTTAAGTTTTTGCAGTTGGTCGATAGGGTGCGGGACTTACAGGGGTTAATAAACGTCATACCGTCTGGCTCCAGGCAATAAACTCAAAAGTCACACACGCTGCAAAAATACAATACATATATATATATATATATACTCCAACCAGGCCACAAACTAGTCAGTAACGCAAGTATCCGACTACCAACCGTTTCTTGATCACTTGCCCTCAAATTTGCTTCTCATTAATATTCATGAGGTCAGCTAATACGCCCGTTCGGTTATTGGTCAACAAAAGCCTCCGCGTTCTTAATCACTGGCTAGCCGGGAGTAGTGACACCATCTCTGTCTTGGTGCTCATTTACATACCAAACGTCGGTACCTATAGCGGCTTAATAATGCAAAGTACTTCCCGATCCGATTCCACATTCTAAAATCTGCCTGCATTTGCATTTTCACGAGGAAAATCCATTACGACGTCAGATAAATATGATAACAACATCATAAACATTGATACTTACCATTTATACCTAGGGATATGACACAGTAAAAAGGAACATTTTCGGACGAGGCCATAAACCATTGTTCCATGTGCATATTATAACATGCACTCAGAGCACATTGAAAAAAAAACCCACATTTGACAGAGGTGAAATTCTCTGTACTGATAGAGAAAACATTCAAAGCGAATAGAGAGAGAGGAGGGGAGGAGGGAAGAGAGATCCAGAGAGAAAGAGAGAGAGATCCAGAGAGAGAGAGAAAGAGTGAAAGAGCAGGAGAGAGGTCCAGAGAAAGAGACAGAGGAGAAAGAGAGAGAGAGAAAGAGAGAGATCCATGGAGACAGAGATCAAGAGAGAGAGAGATGGAGAGATCCAGAGAAAGAGAGAGAGAAAGGAGAAAAGAGAGACAGATTCATAGAGAGAGAGATCGAGAGAAAGAGAGAGGAGAAAGAGAAAGAGACAGTGAGTGAGAGAGATCCAGACAGAGAAAGAGAGAGAGAGAGAGATCTGGAGAGGTCCAGAGAGAGACATACACAGAGAGACAGACAGAGAGAGAGAGAGAGAGAGATCCACAGAAAGAAAGAGATCCACAGAAAGAAAGACAAAGGAGAAAGATAGAGAGATAAATCCAGAGAGAGAGGAGAGAGAAGAAAGAGATCCAGAGAAAGAGACACAGAGAGAGGACGAAGAGAGAGATCCAGAAAAAGAGAGGAGAGAGACAGAGCGAGAGAGAGACAGAGAGAGAGAGAGAGAAGGGGAGGTAGACTGTAGGGAGAGGGGGGGAGGCACACTGCTGTGTGGCGATGCTTTCTTTCAAATGACAGTGGCCCAGACATTTCATGGAAAATCGGTTATAATAACACAAAACACAGTATCACACAAAACACACGTTACAGGCCAGATTGCTTTTCATAGAAAACCTGTTGTTATAACACAAGACATATTACAACACAAAAACCATATAATTGAAGAATTTATAACACTTTCCTATCCATGGCAACTGAACTATGCTAGGCCAATTCTGTGAGTTGTTTGTGTCAAGGAAACGTGCCTGAATGCTAGTTCTCCTGTTGAAAACCCTAAGGTCGAAAGCGGTTGTCTATTGTGTCTGCTGTTATTGCTGTGTTAAGTTTGACGGTGTGTGCAGGATCTTTCTAGTTCACATTCGTACAACACACACACACACACACACACACATAACACACACACAACACACCCACACACACACACACACACACCACACACACACACACACACACACACACACACACACACACACACACACACACACACACACACACACACACACACAACACAACAACAAACAAATTATCGGTTTCAAAGTTACTCACTAATTCCAGTCCACCGGTATTCAGGTTCACTCCAACACAGCAGTCATCTGTGCAGGTTATGGGCAATCATTCTGGAACATAAATGATAAGCACTGTGTAAGAATCAGCGAAACCGGAGAGGTGACAAGATAGACAGATAGACAGATAGATAGATAGATAGAGAGAGAGAGAGAGACAGGGACAGAGACAGAGAGAGACAGAGGGAGGGGAGAGAGGAGAGAGAGAGAGACAGAAACAGAGAGAGGAGAGAGAAGATAGACTAGAGAGAGAGAGAGAGAGAGAGAGAGAGACAGACAGAGACAGAGACAGAGAGAGGGAGGGAGGGAGAGAGAGAGAAAGCAAGAGAGAAAGAGAGAAAGAGAGAGAGACAGATAGACAGACACGCAGACAGAGTCAGAAACAGAGAGACAAAGGAAATGACAGGCAGGAGAGGATGACATAGTGAAATACTGACAAACAGCATACGTATACATACATACACACACATACATGCACACACACACACACACACACACACACACACACACACACACACACACACACACACACACACACACACACACATACACACATATATATATATCCTCACACACTCTATCAAAGCCGTTTCGAAAATCACCGTACACCGTACAGGCAAAACAATTTCAGAATACTCGCACATTCTGTTTTGAACCTGGCCTCAGAATACTCACATTTTAACCCTGGCCTCCCAATGCTTTCGGATCGTGACAACAATACCAACCAGGTCAACCTTTCTTTCCCTTTTAGCGTTCCAGTAATGTCAGTCACCACACTGGATAAAAGATGCCATCTTCAATAAGTCGTCTTTCTCACCCCGAACCCTTTCCTTTTCATAGCAAGATCACTCATCCCTAACATTCACACACACAAAAAAGGCCTTGGTTGGCATACAGGTAAAGCTCACACTTTCAGATCTACCTGCCTGTTCAGATGTGCGGAATGTGAATCACAATCCAGGAACCAGCGACCGATCGGAGATGATAGACACCTCATAATGATGGCCACGAATAAAGTTGAGGTCTCTACCATCTCACTCTTCAACGAGCTCAAATTTACAATCTCTACGTTTTTTTAACACCCACAAAGATAGAAAGAAAGAAAGAAAGAGATAGACAGACAGACAGACAGACAGAGACAGAGAGACAGGACAGAGAGAGACAGGGACAGAGAGAGACAGGGACAGGAACAGAGAGACAGAGACAGACAGACAAGACAGAGGCACTCAGCAACCTCTGTCCTCTCTTCACAAATTCCCGTCAGACGAAAAAAACAAGGAAGAAGAAGAGGAA
>JAPXFY010000018.1:50912754-50917754 GCA_030674185.1 Monoplex corrugatus | reverse complement strand
AAGGTAAGACACACGGATGCACATGTCATTTAACGTAACTAAGATTTTTCCAGTGGGTAGGTTGACAAAATACCAGTATAAAATATAGACTAGGTAAAGCATAGTCTAAGTAGGACCTGGCCAGCTCATGGGTTTATGTGCAGGCTTAAGGCTTGTGCCATGACCTACTACACGTGGCTAGATTGATTTTTATCGAGATTTTGCGCTATATAATATGTAATTATTATTATTATTACATGTGACGTTAGTGCATATGGAACTCGTTCCGAGTGCAGAGACGTCATCTTGAGAAACTGAAACTGTAAAGAATCCACTTTCATAAGTAAACACTAAAACGGAAACATACGTATACATGGAAAAAAGGCATAACAAGTGGCGCCATACTATGGCGGGTGCCAGGATTCTTGGTGATCAGAGGACATGTAAGCGAGACAAGACGGATAGGAGGGAGGGAGGGATCTCCAGTAACAGTTACAGACGATGAATCTTGTCCAGTCGCTGGACCTGGTGCTGGATCCATCCGAAAGGGCCTCAATGATCAAGTGCCATTCTCGTCTGACCATGTAGATATTTGTGTTTTACGGCAAGGTACCATGGTTTGTTTAACCCTTTGACTCCCATAACCTGTCCACCAGCATCCTTCATTGTAAACCAAGCTAGCAAAGCAAAAACTTAACCCTTTGACGCTCTCACCCTATCCACCAGCTTCCTGGTGGACAGGGTGCAGGAGACAAAAAGTTAAAGCAATCAACTTAGATGTCATTCTGAAAAGACAAATATACGATCAAAAATAGTCTAAACTGAAACAAAAACAAAAACAAAAAAACAAACAGAAAGAAATTTTGAGAAAACAAAATAAACTCCTATCTTGCTCAATAATATACATACAGGAGCAAACTGTCACCAGGCATAAACAGTATCCTTACGAAGCAATATATCATAGTAATTGGGAGCATTTTTTTAAGGAATAGAGGCTGAGTCTATCATAAGTCAGAAGCTTGCAGAATTTGCAAATCTATCGTAATGTTTATATCTGTGCACACACGTCAGGCGACATCAGTCAGCCCTGACGTACTGCAGGTAATGAAGAGGATTAACTTCAGATGTGACAGACAGAAAGCTTACACCGTAAACGTCCACAAATGGAGATGAATCTTTGTGCGGATAGGGGCGTGTCACAGCCTGGATGTGTGACAAGGTGATCAACACCGAACATAACACACTTACCTGAGCTGGCGCATGGAAATTATGATGTGTCACTCTTGGCTCTCACGCTATGAAAGAGTCGGTGAATATGAACGCGCAGTCAGTGCAAATTCACATTTACATATAATTGTGTATGTATATGAGAACACCTTCAATGTCACGTACGTTCTGACGAAGAATGTAAAAGGCAATACGAACCAGCTCGAGGTGGGGTTTTTTTTTCCCCTCAAGTCAATGTGATAAGTATGATAATGATCAAATTAAACAGATAACACAAGTTTGAACACGAGCTATTTCGAGAGAGAGAGAGACAGAGACAGATAAAGAGACAGAGACAGATAAAGAGACAGAGAGAGAGAGAGAGAGAGAGAGAGAGAGAGAGAGAGAGAGAGAGAGAGCCGAATTTCACAGGAAAGGCGAAAAAAAAAAATCGACACATAACAGCATTAAACACACGTAGTCACACTGAGTCGGTAATAACCGAATAACTGTATGAAAAAAAATAAATAAATAAAATTTTAAAAAAACCTACCGGATCGTATATATTCAGTACTAGCTTGCTGTGTAACCTTTACAGAAAATGAACGCTCCCAGTCATTCCGTGTTGTTAGTTGTTTGTGACATGGAACGGGATCGGAGCCCAGATTTTGCGTAAGCACACGCGCTGACCATGCACATCCTTGGCGATCACACACTGAAACTGACTGCCGGTAACGTTACTCAAGATCCCTCCCTACAGTGGCTTGATGATGAGCAATTACTCGCAAGGGCAGAGAACCCCACACTGTCGCAGTTGTCGTTACTGACGTTAGTTAGGAACCTATTGTCCTTGTACATCGACGGTTTTCACTCACTGGCAGGATTCTATTGTAACAGCTTTGCTGCTGCTGTGGTACCGTGCTGTTCATTACCGGAGGCGTCTATTCAATGCAGCTCTGGTACGTGCTGTCGTTTAAAGTTAACCCTTTGACTTCCGCTAACCTGTCAACCTCCATCCTGCGCTGTCAACCCGCGCTAGCAAAGCAAAAACTTAACCCTTTGACTCCATCACCTTATCCACCAGACTCCTGCACAAAACTTGTGGATACGGTGAGAGAGTCAAGTCAAAGGGTTACGTTTTTGCAGTTGGTGGACAGGGTGCGGGAGTTAAAGGGTTAACACTCCCCCCCCCCCCCCATCTGCAGGACGCTGGTGGACAGGGTGAAGCAGTGAGGGGGTTAAGTGGGAAGACTACTGTATTGTTCTAGCATGTCCACGGTCCAATCAGTGACTGCCAGTTGCCGTGCAAAGGGATGGTACCGGCGTCAATATTATCTTTAGCAACTCGGCACCACGGAACAGTGAAGCCCTGATTTTCATTTAGCCCTCTTCTATAATCAATATGATGACTTTCTCTGTCTCTCTCTGTTTCTCTTCATAACACCACTACACACTCCACGCGCGCGCGCGTGCAGACACACACACACACACACACACACACACACCACACACACACACACACACACACACACACACACACACACATACACATATACACATGCACAGACAAATACACCCACACCCACACAGACATACACACATGCAAACACACACAACACAACACACACAACGCACACACATGCAAACAAATATAAAAAAAAACACAACACGCCGCGCGCGCGCGCGCGTGAAAGAGAGACAGAGACAGGAACAGAGACAAACACAAACACAGAAAGAGACAGAGAGAAAAGAAAAAAAAAAAGAAAGAAAGAAGAGACTCATAATATACAAGTACCATTTCATTTCTTAGAAGTATCAGTCTGACTTGCCTGTCTCAAATTTGTTTTAATTAACAGAACCCTAGACGTATTTACATCTTAATCTCCAACAAAGAAGGAAACAAAGACATTCAGGCCATACATATCAAAAAGCTGCCTTCTTGTTCAAGCTTCACAATCTTTATTTTTCAACCGCGGTCATGTGATTTTGAAAGTTCTCTAAAAACAGAACAATGACAGTAAAGGAAAGTAAGAGCAAAATGCAACGGAGCAAAAACTGAAACACATTATCTTTGCGGGAAGAGATGAAAGTGCTGCTAACGCTCCTGAAATGTTGACTTTTAAGTTCTTTTTCCTATCCGTTATTTATTAACTCATGCCTCCCGAAGTGTTGATTTTTACGTTTTTGTTTTGTTTTTTGTTTTTTTCTCCGGTCCTTCAATTAACTAACTCGTGTATTCACGACTCATCGTCAGTCGAAACTTTTGACCCAACTTTGGTAACTTATTAAAAATAAATTCTCTACGCAAAACCGAGAAAATCTTGGAGACGTTTCGGCTTTGCACGCACAGAGATGCTCATGCACCCAAAACACACACTTTGTGTGTGCACCCTCCACGAGTGTGCATGCGCATACATAAAAGTGCGCTTACAAGCACACTCACACGCGTGCGTGCGGGCACACACACACACACACACACACACACACACACACACACACACACACACACACACACACACACACACACACACACACACACACACACACAACCACAGACCAATCGAAAACAATCCTCCAATCTAGAAAAAGAGGACAGCAAAAAACATGAAGATTTATATGAAACGTACAACATAAATCCACCCCAAGATGACACGCAAAGAGCAGGAACATCTCGTAGTCAGCCCAATGCGAGTTTCTATCAATAGATTTTCTTCAAAAGAACAAGCCCACGTGCCAAAGACGCACAGGTGCTTTTTCAGTAGGCAAAACGTTGCAACTGCAAAAGTGAAAAATGCTTCTGACTTTGCTGTCTGTGCAAGATGAAATGGGTGCAAGAGAACTAAGTCCACTGTATTTGTGATTCCAGGGTGCAAGTGAACTAAGTCTTCAGTACCAGCTGGAAAAAAAACTGATTCCAGGGTGCAAGTGAACTAAGTCCACAATATTTGCTGACGAACTGTAGTTAATTCGAGGATGGAAGAGAACTAAGTCCACAATATTTGCTTGTGAAGAAAAATATCAAAATTAAATTCGAGGGTGCAAGAGAACTAAAACCACAATATTTGCTGCGAAAATATAACCATTTCGAATAAAAACCCTCATTCTAAATCGCAGACGAGTATTAAAACATATCATGGAGATGGGACCAATTTCAAGATATCCACGGTGCAATTAACCAAGCCATTTAATCATAAGACATGTACCCTATTTTTTTAATGAAATTTCCCCATTTGTTTTCATAGTGAATGATGAAAAGTACAACTCTCTCTCTCTCTCTCTCTCTTCTGCCACCCACTCTCTCTCTCTCTCTCTCTCTCTCGCACACACACACAACACACACACACACACACACACACACACACACACACACACACACACACCTACACACACACACACACACACACACACACACACACACAACACACACACACTACACGAAACAACACAACACACATCACACATACGTTCTAACGTGAGAAAACCAAACTGTTTATATTTTAATTCATTCTTGTAAGCGCATGAAGTTCCGCGGCCGAAGACAATAATCGTCCGCTGGTATCGCAGTGCGGAGGCTTTGGGGTTTGTTCAAGATGGATTTATCCCATCGGACATCCATAGCGCTCCGCCTAAAATCTGACAGTATTTAATCATCTATACACCGCCCGGGTCTGTGCAAATTCTTAAGTGCTGTCAAGGTCTTGAAATGGGGGTCGGGCGAAGAGAACGAAACCTGAGAAGCATGAAGCTGACACCACCAGAATGATAGAGATAGCAGACATTACGGCCAAATTAGCCAAGATCTAACTAAGATATAT
>JAPXFY010000018.1:50870254-50902754 GCA_030674185.1 Monoplex corrugatus | reverse complement strand
TGAAAGTCAGGGAACAATTACAACAATTTGGGAAAAAATGGTTCGCTTTAGACACTTTTTTGATACAATCACTCAGTCTATATTGCTTACAGGCTAGTGAATGACAAATGCCACCACGGTGTTGTGATGCAATCATACCTCAAAAGTATGAAAAGACCGCCGGGAACGGCCAACTAGCGAAGCTACCGCAGGGAATAACGCTGAACATCCAGCCACAATAATTTGGTAGAGAGTTTAAGTATACATAAATGGCTTCATCACCGAAAAATAGTTTGGAAGAGTTTCACCTTCAAACAAAATGGCGCCTTCACTTTAAAACAAAACGACACCATCTATGAAGATTACGCACAGGTTACAAAATCTAGTTTAAAATGGACACACGACACACGAAAGTCTGCCTGTGACATTCGGCTGTCTCGACTCGAATTAACATTCTATAAAAAGCAGCTGGCCCTGAGCCACACTATCATGCACGTGGTAGTATTAATTTTGCTCATCGTTCGTTGACTTGTGCTTAAAGCCAACCCTTTGTACATCATTTGCATGTGAAGCCAGTATTTCGACATCATTTGTATGAGGAGTAATGGATGTGCGTGAGGCAGCAAAGAACCGGTGTGAACATGGCGCGACTGGTGTTTGACCACAGTAATTACTGTCTTGCCATCACACATTTCGCCCCTACAGACAACGTGGCCGACGAACCTGAGCTGTGTCAAGTGACTGTAATACACACAATACACTGTATTTTGTACTGATCATCCCACTTCTCACTTCATCACCTTTTCACAAGACTGCTGACTTAGCAGGGCCACAACAAAATGATGACTTGACACTTGTAGCCCTTTACCGAACCAGTAAAACTGGAAATTACATTACTACAGTATTAAGTTCTTAGAGGACTTGATTTCATGATTCGATTTGCATGAACAAAAGTATATTTTTGTCTGTGGCTGAACCACACAGACAGGATTTCTGTTACTGATTTTGGCAACTGGAGAACGAAATGCATGTCAATGTGCTCCGAGACTGCTAACGAGATACTGCTGGTCTGAACGCCTTTTGTGTTATCCATTTGACTCCTGCACCCTATCACCAATTGCAAAAACTGAACCCTTTGATTTTCTCACCCTATCTACCAGCTTCCCACAGGAAGCTGTTGGATAGGGTGAGGGAATCAAAGGGTTCAGTTTTTGCTTTGCTAGCATGGTTGACAATGCAGGATGCTGGTGGACAGGGTGCGGGAGACAAAGGGTTAAACAGTGACCGCAAAAGAACTTTTAACTTTATGATATAATGAAAGTTTTTGCGCGTCTGTACTTGTCTCGTTTCAATTCTTCTCAAAGACGGTAATATGTCTGTGCCTGTGTGTTTAAGGTCTCTTCAAAAGAGTTCTATGTTCCTGAATGTATATGTCAATCCTTCTCAAGACGTATTACAGTCTGAAAATGGTCTTAGCTTGTCGCTTCTACCGCTGAAAAATACAGAATCACTGACACTGCCATTTTCTTCACTTTACAATGCATCTCATATTGTATAACTCAATTTGTCTGAAAGCTTTTCCGTACTGAGCATAAGAATAGTAATATCTAAATCTACAAAATCTATAATCTTTTCTTTTTCGTTTATATAATCTTTTCTTTTTTCATTTATATAATCTTTTCCTTTCATATATACTTGGTTCAGTGAGAGACGTTTGCATATGTACAGGGAAAAAACGATTAATTAACGATGTTTTAGGTTTCACGTAAAATGGTTGGTTCCAAACCACGTGTTCCATGGGAAAAAATGGATTTGTGACTAATTAAGCTTCCGTGAGTCTCACTAACAGCTGAACGAAATAAACAATAAAAACAAGCAAACAAACAAAAAAGACGAGGAGAAAGATTCTACGTCTGATGAAGCCAGGTTCAAGATGTATAACCATAAAATCTAATTATACAAATATTTTGAAGTGATATTCTCGCTAATATTTATCGATCTTTTTCAAACACCTCACCACCTTTTGTCGTGTTGAATGTCTAGCGTCATTTAGTGGAAGTAATCATTTAGTTGGAAATTATTAACAACCTTTTAAAGTTTCTTACTGAAATATTTCCCAATTGTTGGTCGTTAGGACCCCCCCCCCCCCCCCCCGAAAAAAAATGGCTCATATTCGTTTAAACTTAGCATCCATTTCTTCCAATTAAATCACACCTGCTGTCTACATCCGCTAATGACCCATCCACAAAAACTATGAAATCTTATTCAACGCAGTTTTGTTACAAAACACACACACATACACACACACGCACGCACGCACGCACGCACACACACACACACACACACACAAAGCCCCCCACCTCCATCCCTATATACACATAAGTGGAGAAAGAAACAGATATAGCCTCGTGTACGTTAGAATAGTTTTTACTCTCTTATAGCTTCATGTACATTATAATAGTTTTCACTCTCTGGTAGCCCCCAGCTAGCTACTGAAAACAGCATGCCATGACTACGACCTGAAAGCAGCTTCTACCTTATCCATACCTAAAACACTGATATGCTCCTTCATGATTATCGATAACTAATGAGATATGCTCCTTCCGGACTATCCATAATTCATGGGATGTGCCTCTTTATGTCTATCCATAACTGATAAGATGTGCGCCTTCACGTTTATCATTAACTGATAAGATACGCCTTTATTTCTACCCATATTTGATAAGATATACTCCTTCAAGTTTATCCATAACTGATGTAATGTGCCGCTTCACGCCAATCCATAAGTGCTGGAATGTGCCCCTTCACGCCTATCATTAGCTGAGAAGATGTGCCCTTTACGTCTATCATTAGCTGAGAAGATATGCCCTTTACGTCTATCATTAGCTGAGAAGATATGCCCTTTACGTCTATCATTAGCTGAGAAGATATGCCCTTTACGTCTATCATTAGCTGAGAAGATATGCCCTTTACGTCTATCATTAGCTGAGAAGATATGCCCTTTACGTCTATCATTAGCTGAGAAGATATGCCCTTTACGTCTATCATTAGCTGAGAAGATATACCCTTTACGTCTATCATTAGCTGAGAAGATATACCCTTTAACGTCTATCATTAGCTGAGAAGATATACCCTTTACGTCTATCAATTAGCTGAGAAGATATACCCTTTACGTCTATCATTAGCTGAGAAGATATACCCTTTACGTCTATCATTAGCTGAGAAGATATACCCTTTACGTCTTCATTAGCTGAGAAGATATACCCTTTACGTCTATCATTAGCTGAGAAGATATACCCTTTACGTCTATCATTAGCTGAGAAGATATGCCCTTACGTCTATCATTAGCTGAGAAGATATCCCTTTACGTCTATCATTAGCTGAGAAGATATACCCTTTACGTCTATCATTAGCTGAGAAGATATACCCTTTACGTCTATCAATATTTGATCAGATTTGCCCTTTACGTTTATCTATAACTGATGTAATGTGCCACTTCACGCCAATCAATGACTGATGTAATGTGCCACTTCAGCCAATCAATGACTGATGTAATGTGCCACTTCACGCCAATCAATGACTGATGTAATGTGCCACTTCACGCCAATTCATAACTGATGTAATGTGCCACTTCACGCCAATCAATGACTGATGTAATGTGCCACTTCAAGCCAATCAATGACTGATGTAATGTGCCACTTCACGCCAATTCATAACTGATGTAATGTGCCACTTCACGCAAATCAATGACTGATGTAATGTGCCGCTTCACGCCAATTCATAACTGATGTAATGTGCCACTTCACGCAAATCAATGACTGATGTAATGTGGCGCTTCACGCCAATTCATAACTGATGTAATGTACCACTTCACGCAAATCAATGACTGATGTAATGTGCCGCTTCACGCCAATTCACAACTGATGTAATGTGCCACTTCACGCAAATCAATGACTGATGTAATGTGCCGCTTCACGCCAATTCATAACTGATGTAATGTGCCACTTCACGCCAATTCATAACTGATGTAATGTGCCACTTCACGCCAATCATAACTGATGTAATGTGCCACTTCACGCCAATTCATAACTGATGTAATGTGCCACTTCACGCCAATCAATGACTGATGGGATATGCCCCTCACGCCTATCCGTAACTGATGTGATATGCCTCTTCACGCCTATCCATAACCGACAGGATGCGATCCTTTCCCTATCCACAATTGATGGGATATGCCCCTTCACGCCTATCCATAATTGATGGGACATGAACCTTTTGTCTATCCAAATTTGAAAGAATGTGCCCCTTCACGCCTATCCATAACGATGGGATATAAACCTTTGCCTATTCACAATTGATGGGATATGTCCCATGATACCTATCCATTACTGATGGTGTGCCCCTTCATGCCTATCCGATATGATGTCTACTCACACACCTACAACTGTGGTTTGACAGTAAGCCTATTGCACCGGCGTCTTTCTTCGACCTTGACCATGGTGTTTCACCTTCCAAAACTTTATTTAACGTTTTCACGATTCCTCAACAGCTAGAGCTTTGGGCAAACTTCGGTAAAGATCCACCCATTCAGAGCTGGAAAAATGTTGTTTGCACTTTTCTATCCTTGACAGAACCGCACAAACATACACATACCTCTTTAAGATCGATATGACATAAACTCCCCTTTAAGAAATGAAGATAAAAAATATGAGATTTCACCTCTCAGCTTCAACATACGCAAGACGTGGAAAAGACGTCATCTGTGGTAGTCTGGGTTTTAACAGAAAAATTCCTGCCAGTGGACCAAAATTGGAAAACAAGATGACCAAGCCATTCTGATAATCTCCATTTTTATAAAAAAATTAATCTTAAAAAATGCAACATTGGCCAATGATGCCAAATTGCAGTAAATGGACATTCACACAACTGAAAAGAAACATACGTGAGTATAATTACGGTGAACAAATTTTGTTCTTGAGCATCTACTTAAAATTGTCGATTCCTTGCACTCTTACCAGTATTTCTTTCATACAGTGCAATCATAAAAACAGAGATGACTTTGATCATCAGTCACTATGACCTACTAAGACTTAAAACCAAAAAAAAAAATAAAAAAAAAACTTTAGGGCGTTCTATATAAAAAAACCTCACACGTTACGCCGATGGAAAAATGCGCTGGACTTACTGCGCCACATATAATAAAAAAAAAATTAGTCAACTGATATTCTATGTTTCCCGAAAGGGTGTTCATAATGTATATATAATAACATATGACATAATATAATGCAATATATATATATAAACATATAATAAGCATAACTATATCATATAACATACATTGAGAAAGTGTTCCCGAAATTTTGCGGAACAATTCTTCAACTGTCACATGTCTATGTTTGTTCACATAAAAAATATGAAACGCAACATACTTTCCAACCAGAGTACATCTTGATCCCCGTCTGATCTCACACCAAAAGATACACTGAGATTTTCTTGTTCACAGACAACACATATACACTCACAGAG
This sequence comes from Monoplex corrugatus, assembly GCA_030674185.1. Lineage (NCBI taxonomy): Eukaryota > Metazoa > Mollusca > Gastropoda > Littorinimorpha > Ranellidae > Monoplex > Monoplex corrugatus. The sequence goes on along the minus strand of JAPXFY010000018.1, from coordinate 50,897,249 downwards.
ACACACATCAACCTTTCTCCAGTCGTTATGAAATAATCTTCCTTTAAAAAGGAGTTTTTTAAAAAAAACGTGTGGAGTGGGGGGGGGGGGGGGGGACGACGACAGACACCAATTTAGGCAGTACGGAGGAACAGATAAAAGCCGGTACAACCAAAGGACAGCCCTTAGATCTCAGACAGGGGCGTGAGCAGACACGTCCTAACGCCTTCCTCACCATCTTTTTCATTATCACAGGACACGGAGGGAGGGGGGCAGGAGAGGAGGAGGACGGGGGGGGGGGGGGGACGTCATCTAAAAATAAACTTGTGTTCTACGGTTATTGACAGTCTGACTCAAAGCTGCACGCAATGTTTCATGATCCTAGCTACTTGCAGCGTAAGTGATGGACGGATACTGTCAACTGTTTACTGAAGCTGTTAACTCTTTCTTTTTATGATTATCATTAGTGAAATGTATTTGCGGTGTTCAGTTACCAAAACCATTTCCAACAGCGATGCCACATTCGTTTAACGGTTGAGAATAAACGTCATTTACTGATAATAATTTCTACAGTCACACGAATGTAAAGTCTCTCAAAGGCCATCACTCTGAGATGTAATGTAATAATAATAATAATAACAATGATGATGATGAAAGATGATGACGACGACGACAATGATGATGATGATGATGATTATGGTGATGATGATGTTTTTAATTATCATTATTATTCAATCAATAGGCGTTCTTCAGTCTCGGAAGACTATGGAGTTGCGCTCTGGGTGTTTATTCTGGTGCAGCGTTCGGGTGTGGCTGGCCAGTCCGACGCGGGAATGACAGTCCCTGTGGCAGAGGGCACAGATGAAGTCTGACGCTGGTCTGTCTGCCTGGGCTGCAGCCTTTCTTCTCGTTCTCTTTTCCTCGTGCCGCTGAGCGAGTGTCTCTTCGAACTTGGAGAGACCTTTCTGCACATTGTCTCCAGGCTGACCGTTCGAGGGCTGTTGCTTCCCAGTTGTCCTTGTCGATTTTCAAGGCTTTTAGGTCCCTCTTGCACACGTCTTTGAATCTCAGCTGTGGTCTGCCTGTGGGACGTTTTCCCTGCACCAGTTCTCCGTAGAGGAGGTCTTTGGGATCCGTCCGTCGTCCATGCGAACGGCATGGCCAAGCCAGCGCATGCGTCTCTGTTTCAGCAGCGTGTACATGCTGGTGCATCCAGCTCTTTCCAGGACAGTGTTGTTTGGGACCTTGTCCTGCCAGGTGATGTTTAGGATGCGTCGGAGGCTACGCATGTGAAAAGCATTGAGCTTTTGCTCTTGTCGGGCACGCAAAGTCCAGGACTCGCTGCCATACAGGAGGGTGCTCACGACGCAGGCTCTGTAGATCTGGATTTTTGTGTGCTCAGTCAGCTTCCCGTTGTTCCATGCTTTCCTTGTCAGTCTGGCCATGGTGGTAGCTGCCTTGCCAATGCGCCTGTTGAGCTCTGTGTCAAGTGAGAGGGTGTCTGAGATTGTTGAGCCCAGATAAACAAAGTCATGGACGACCAGAGCGCAAGGCCTGGGTAAGAAACGTGTGGAGGGCAAGCTGTTACCCATGCAGCAGACCCCCCTCTCCACGTCGCTGGAATGGTCCATTGGAAACAGCGCCGATACACATGACGGCACTGGAACCATTATTATTACTATTCCATTTATATAGCTCAAACATACATGTCAGAGAATGCTCATTGCACTTTACAGACAGCACATAAACATTGCGATGTTGATACAGCAATGCGATACAACAATAGGATATACACACTAATACATCAATATAACACACATATTTCAATGCTAAAACATAATAATGCAGTACAAACGCATAGGACACATGTATACACAAATATATCAATGCAACATAAACATGGTTCATCAAAAAACAACAATTATAGGGTTTTTTTTTCCAATTTATCAGAGACAATCAGACACACACAAAATACACATGTAAGCACGCGCACACACGACATACACACATACATCAATACAACATAAACATGGTTCATCAAAAATAACAAATATGTTTTTCAATCTACCAGAGACACACATAACGTGAAACACAACACACACACAACAACAACACAACACACACACACACACACACACACACACACACACACACACCACGCACACACACACACACACACACACACACACACACACACACTAGTCAAATTGCAATGCCATTGGATTTAGAAGAGCCACAACCATTAATTAACGACTGTCGGAGACACTTCTGAAAGAGATTTGTTTTGAGGCACTTTTTGAAAGTAAGCAGACAACTGCTTTGTCTTACAGATACAGGGAGGGAGTTCCGTGTCGTTGGGCCAAAAACAGAACAAACAAAAAAAGATTTCGTTCCTCAAGTTGGTCGTGAGAACCGAAGTACAATTAAACAAGAAGCTTCATGAGACCTGAGAGCTTTGGAAGGTGTGTATGGCAGGAGGAGTTCTGATTTATATGTCAGCATTGTCTTCGAACTCAGACACTGAAAGCAGAATGTGGCAATTTTATACTCAATTCTTGCTTTGAATGGCAGCCAGTGCAATTTTCGCAAGAGTGCTCTTGCACTGCTCCCTTTGCTTTCTCGTAGGACAAGTCGAGCTGGGCTGTTTTGGATTCATCGGAGTTAGGATAACTTATCATGAGAAAGTCCAGCTAAGAGACAGTTACAGTAGTCTAGTCTGGACAGAATGAAAGATATACACAGTTTGTTTGTGGTATCAGCGGAGAGAAATGGGCGGGCTTTGCATATTCTGCTTAGTTGGAGCGATAGGATTTTGCCCAATAGACAACATGACTTTCCATAGACAGGGATTCATCAAGAAAAACACCACGATTCCTTGCAGGTTTGCTGAAGGTTACAGTGCAGTCTGGGTTAACCATGGTATTTAAGGTTACTTTCTTTAGGGTTGATAGTGTACCAGTACACTAGTTCTGTTTGCCTTCAACCAGACATCCATGTTTTCATATCGCAGTTACTGTCAACGCTATCGGAGCTGACATGCACAATCATTTTAAAAATCCGGTTGCAGAAGTATCAGTTCTCTAAAATATTGTCCAGCGCGTAAAGAATATACGCAAACCAAATTGGACGTCGCCCAATGCTGGTGCTTTCGTACATGTTCGGGAAAGGAGTTAGCGCTAACGAGTTAAATGGTGATCACAGTGAGAAAATGGAACTATGCCAATAAGAATTTTTTATCTTGCTTCTACCAAACCTATTTTAAGTAGTAAAGAACACTGGTGTGACTGATGTATAAATCCCAAATAAGGGCATCATCTCACTTTTGGTCGCAGTAGTTGCGTAACACGAAGCAGTTAAAAAAACAACAACAACTACATATATGAAAAGTAGATTACTTCATTTCTTGTACTGTTGCAAAAACACAGGTGGTTCTAACTCGTAAGCGCACCACACAGCTTTAAAATTATGAATGTATTTTTTAAACGATATTAAGCTCTTTGGCTTCGGCAGTATGAAGACAGCCCAACAACTCAGTACAGGGACCAGGATGCAGTATCGTTACTGTTATTTACTGTTATTTTTGTTTACGCCCATCCGACTGCGTAGAAATATCATATCAGGGCTATCTCAGTTTCAACATACACAATACTTCAACAGGGGAAAAAAGGCGGGAAAGAAAATTAAGTAAAACATATCAATGCATTCAACGCACATAATCTAAGGCGATACCTCTGGCGCTGACCACTTCGTCCAATTTATCGCACAAGGGATTTTAAAAAAAACTGCATACAAATATAAACATAACTAAGGGCACTAAAATACATAAAAAACGGGCATAAATACCTAAAATTGTTTCCGCATTCCTCACTTCCTTAGAGCCAAAAACGCGCTTTATACATGTACCCAATTATCAATTCCAAGGTAACGTACGTAAGATTTTATCGAACACATACAGATGAATGGACCAGCAAGACAGAAAATGATAGGAAGAAATGACAGAAAGCAAATGAGAAGTAAGAAACAAAGAGAGTGACAAAAAAGAAGAAATTTCTAGCACAGAATTTCCAGAAGGTGGGGGATACTTTTTACACTGAAAGAGCCCCGGCATCCCCACGGGAGAAACGCAGCATCGAGGCAGTGTCTGTCAACTACATGTGACCTATGGACTGACACATTAAACAGCACGTAAAAAAAATTATCAGCAACACTCAAATTCCGCCCCAGTTTTGGACAGATTTCTAATCAAACTTTGTTGATAGGCAAAGACATAGTTGTATTCATAATGTCTTTGGTGATAGATGGGCATGAGGAGTTATAAGCAATCTGAACCGTGTCGACAATATTTTGTTATCACGTGACTCACAGCATGGGGGTCAGTCAACACGTCAGCATTGACTGATTGACTTGGTTCAGTTTTCACGTCGACACCCACCTAAGGTGATATGGCCAACGGGGATAACCATCCCAGGGAAGCGAAGGAAACGGGACCTGTCTAATTCTATACCGATACCACCAGAACAACAATGATGTTAAGATTGGACAGTGAGAAGGCCAGTTTTAATATAGCACACCCCGGGATTCGAACCCACAACCATTAGCATGTGAATCCGACGCTCAACCAAGTGAGCTACTGGGGCCCCCAACACGTCAGCAAGGAATAATGGGCTATTTATGGATGATTTGTTAACTTGTCACTGCAGGTGATCTCACTAGACGAACATGGAGACTCCGGAAATAGGCAGACAAATAAACCAGCGGAGAACAATGACAGACGACAGAAGACACCTCTCACCGTGATACAGATTAGTTTCACACTCGTTGTAAAAGCGATTTCGGAGACAAGAGGAGACTCCAGATAGAGACAAACAAGTAGACCGTCATAATGGCGAACAAGAAAATGTAAAAAAAAAAAAAAAAATTACAAGCAGAATTACTATGTTTGACGATCACTAGTCTAATAATTCTATTAATATAGATGCAAACAGTCCATCATCTGTGTAAAATCAGGCTCGTTGCATATACAGCAACAGAGCAACAACAAACAACAGTAACAAAAACACACATAATAACAATGGGCGTTCGTGTGTGTGTGTGTGTCAATGCCTATATGTTAATGCGGTATAAACACATTCAGACACTCACATCGATGCCAGGCATGGTCAGTTCATCAAAAATAACAACAGATTGTAACATGAAATTAGAAATAGGTCGCACTGACACTAGTCCACACAAAATTTTAAAGGAAAAAAAAAGAATAAATCACCTGAAAAATACAGCCTTTCACACGCACGCGCACACACACACACACACACACTACATGAAAAGACATGCGCACGGGCACTGGCACACACACACGCACGCACACACATAAACACGGTCGGGGGGAGGGGGGGGGATTAATGGGTATTTACTGTAATGCAGCATGAACATAATAATATAGTATGAACATTGTTCATCACGCCTCACAACAATGAAAAGATAACATGAAATCAGAAATGATTAACAGTACCAGTAAAGCTAAGAGTACCTCAAAAAGAAAAATGTTTACAGTAGATTCATTTGATAAATAACAGTCTTTCATATACAAACACACACACACATGAATCTATCCCCCCCCCCTCACACACACACAGAGACAGTGCTATATTCGAAGTCACGATATTCATTAAAGGAGAATCTGACATTCGGGGTATGTGCAAAAGGCATTCACTGAACTAATATAATTCCATATGCGCTGTTCCCACATCTGCCACCACTGGCAGACTCCTTAAGCCTGCTCAAATCCTTATGCGCTAGAAAGGTTCTGGAACGGGGAGGGCGGAGTACCAGGGACCTACGAAAGACACCACCTGAATGACAGCACGTGGCCAGTGAACAGATCAACAACCAGAAAAAAACACAAAAAAAGAATAAGAACGCGTATTTAATACAACCACAGAAGACAGACGCCTGTCTTGACTGGCTCTATCAAATACGTGTTCTTATTCTTTTTTTTTTCTGGTTCCTGTTTGTTGAACGTGTTCTTATTCTTTTTTCATCTTTTTTTTTCCTGGTTCCTGTTTGCTTGAACGTGTTCTTATTCTTTTTTCGTATTTTTTTCTGGTTCCTGTTTGCTTGAACGTGTTCTTATTCTTTTTTCGTCTTTTTTCTCTGGTTCCTGTTTGTTTGAACGTGTTCTTATTCTTTTTTCGTCTTTTTTCTCTGGTTCCTGTTTGTTTGAACGTGTTCTTATTCTTTTTTCGTCTTTTTTCTCTGGTTCCTGTTTGTTTGAACGTGGGCAAGTCACACTTGTTTCGAACAGATCAAGACTTTGGTTTTTGTTTTGTTTTTCTTTTCTTTTCTTTTTTTCCTTCCTTCTTTCTTTCCTTTATTCCTTTTCTTCCTTTCTTTTTTCTTTTTTCTTTTTTTTGGCTATTTTTTTTCTTCGTTTTTCTGTTCTTGGTTTGTTTCATTTTGTTTGCTTATCTGTTTACCTTTGTTGATTTAATTCTCATGTTGTGGGCTGGAAGTCAGTCAAGACAACAGATCTTGAATCCACGAGGGGGGAAAGGCAAGCATCGACTGGGGGGAGGGGGGTGGGGAGAGAGAGAGAGTATCGGTCCCACTACAATACCAACTTTTGAAGACGAGCAAACTGCGTCACTTCAATTCTATGTCTAAAACGTCGCATGTCGCATGCACAGATAATTCAAGGCTAAAAAAGAATTGCACCCTCGCCTGTGTCTAGATCACAACGTGTCCATGCATATAATTTACATAACACGCCAATCAAACAGTCCACAGACACACAGAGAGTTAGCAACCACAGAGAAACCCGTCCGTGACCCACATGACCTTTTCCAACAAAAATTTCTTTTGTCGGTAATGTTTACCCACCGTGGGAGATCTGCGGGCACTGCCCACATAAAGCAAACATGAGAATAACTGAGGTCTCTGCTATCTCACTCCTTAATGGCTTAAGGTTTATATTTTTTTAACAAGACAAATTCTCTTTTGTCATCATGAACACGAATCTTCATTGCCATTGGGAAATACACTCCCAATGCGGAAATAAACTTTTACTTGGAAAGCTATTTCAAACGTGGTCACACTGAATGTCAGTAACCATCATTAGTGTCTTGCAAAAAAAAATCTCAACGTGTTTCAATCTTCAGCCTTTAAGTAGAAAGACTATGATAATACCACAAGATGTTCAAGTACTTTGTACAGGCTGCCAATGACTTTGAAGACCGATACTCGTGCACGCAACGTGTAACAAAGGCAGAGCGGAAGTCCATTCTAATTGGCGCGTGCGAACGTGCCTCAAAACTACTTATTAGAGCCAATCACAAAATACGACAGTGGAGTGCTCTAGGCTGAAAAAGTTCTCAACGGTTATTAACTCTTTGACTGCCACATCCTATCCACCAACTGCAAAAACTTAACCCTTTGATTCCCTCACCCCATCTACCAGCTTCTTGAAAGTGGATAGGATGAGGGAGTCAAAGGGTTAAGTTTTTGCTTAGGAAGCTGGTGGATAGGGTGAGGGAGTCAAAGGGCTAAGTTTTTGCTTATGAACCTGGTGGATAGGGTGAGGGAGTCAAAGGGTTACGTTTTTGCTTAGGAAGCTGATGGATAGGGTGAGGGAGTCAAAGGGTTAAGTTTTTGCTCTGCTAGCTATCACTATCACTGATGACGATGCAGGACGCTAGTGGACAGGGTGCCGCAGTCAAAAGGGTTAAAGAACAGTGCTGCTTGGCTGCAAGAGGAATTTGTTCAAAGATGGGCCCATCACTATCGGCCAGTTTCGTTCACTTTTCATCCTAACCTGGCAGTAATAAGCTGAAAGACTCAATTCGAGACATACCACTTACGGGTCTGTACTGCTAGAATTACGCACAGCGCTGATTTTTGTTGCGAACATTTCCATTCTCAATCAGCATCACTCTTGAAATACAGAAAACATCTGGCCTAACGGGCAATGAGAAGTGACGTCATCTGTCACCAGGAATTTGTTACGGCATGACGCAAGTCATCGTTATTGTCTAATTTGTCGTCTATTCTGAGAAAAGAATCCTTGTTTACTTTAATGAAGGCTGATTCTGGTCCTCATCGTTGATCGTCGGCCTTTGCCTTCTATTTTTTTTCGTCCATGCTAAATCTCTTAACACATTAGTGAGGTCTTTTTTTCTTTCTAACACACACACACACACACACACACACACACACACACACACACACACACACACACACAACACACACACACACACACACACACATATAATATATATATATATATATATATATACACACACACATACACACATGCACACACACACACACACACACACACATTCTCTCTCTCTGTGTATCTACCTACCTACCTATCTATCTATCTATCTATCTACCTATCTATCTATCTATCCATCTATTTTCCCAACCGAGATATAAGAAGTATGCACACTTACATCGTGTTAAAACGTCCTGAAAACTCCTTCGACCAGAAGTCCTTAAACATAATTATATGATCGCTGGTTGTCCTGGCTCTTCTCTTTGTCCACTGCAAAAGTCCAGACCTCTGCTGCTCGCCGTATTATCAGAGCTAATGCCGTCGTTCTGTACACCTTTATTGATTAAACTACACTGGCTCCCTGTTTCTGAAAGAATTAAGTACAAGATGGCCTGCGTCTGCTACAATATTGTCACTGGCACTGCCCCTGCTTGTCTCTCAGATATGGTTACTCTATACACCCTCTCCATCTAGTTCTCTCTCTCCGTTCTTACTCCGACTCACGACTTTTTCAGTAAAACCGCTTCAAACGTATATTTCATGACTTCCATTCCTTCCCTGTCTATGAACCCCCGCTGTCAAATTCCTTTCCAAATACTATCAGACATTCTACTTCTTCTTCATCTTTCAATTCCCACTCCAAACGTTACTTCTTCAGAAAATAGTTCCATGTCCAGAATCTTTCTAATGTTTTGTAGCCTGTTCCTGTGTCTGTTGTATGACTGTGAATAGGTCTGTGGCTGAGTGTGCGAGAATGTCTTTGTAAGTGCCTACATCCTTAGGTAAGACACCATATAAATACAAGACACTCATGCGAACACGTGCAACCATGGCCAGCGGGAAAGTCCTCTACTAACCATGTTGCAAGTCGATAGAAAGATGGACAGGATTAAAGAGAAAGAGAGACTGAGAAAGGTAGAGAAGAAAGACTTGGACGCAAGGTATCCAATCTTTTAACTCTTTGACTCCCGCACCTTGTCCACCAGCTTCAAACATTATAAGGCATGACAGCATACCTAAAACTTAACCCTATCACACCCTCTCCCTATCCACCACCTTCATGCAGGAAGCTGTTCGACATGGTGAGAAAACAAAAAGGGACTACTAGGTTTTGCAGCTGGTGGACAGCGTGATGGGGTGAAAATGTTAAGATCCCTCTTTGGCGGGAGGGGGAGACACAGGTAAACCGTGACCAGGGGTCAGATGTCCTGGCAACACTCATCAGTCAGTGGTCCAAGCGTGTGTACTGGCAGTCGTTGACGGTCATTCTAGACGACGACAATAATGCAGCTGATGATGGGATTGTAGTCGACTATTTATCACAACGACGACGACATCTCTACGGCACTTGGTGGTGCCAAAAGCTCGTTACAGTCATCATCTTACAGTCATCAAATCAACATCAAAAGAAGATGGTCAAGCTATTCTAACAATCTCCCATTTTATACAAAAATGTCAGAAAGACCAGGTTTTGTACTTTTAAGGTCCACATGAGTGTACTATGAAGGCCACTATGATTTTGAAAAAAAAACAAGGTCACTGTGAGCTTAACCCTCTAGATCCAGCACCAAGAAATAACTGAGAGAAAATTATGCAATGTTAAATTTTGATCATTTACTGACTAATTAAGACAAATAATGTAAAAAAAAGTTTTGAAGATGATTCTTTATAAAGTTTGATGATGTATCAGATATGATACACCGGGCCTTCATGGAACAGTTCAATAACTGTATCATATTTAATACAAAATCACTTTGTGGGCAAAAGCGTCTATTTTTTGTAAAATGCCAGGAAGCAGTTCCTGTCCTTGTTCAAGCAGAGGAAGACGTCGCATTTGATGCATTTGACGAAGCTCAAGCTTCTGCAGTTTCCTTGCTTACAGTGCGCCCGTATGTATTCCTTTAAGATTCTGTCACGCACAAAACACAAAACCATATATTATCAACAACCCTCCCACCACCACCACCCCTGATAAAGGACACAACACGGGTCCAACCAAGTCCTAAGGCAAATGTCACGGTAAAGGTAAAACTCATCAGTCATCGCTCCACGTGTCTGCAATAGTCACTGTCGCCAAGGACCATTCTGGACGCTGAGAACGTCTTCGTTAATCGTTTACCCACAACGACGTTGAAATCGTTTGTTTTTTTTTTGGTTTTTTTTGTTTTGTTTGTTTTTTCTGTTTTTGTTTTGTTTTTTGTTGTTTTTTTTGTGTGTGTGTGTGTGTAATTTTTCTGGATCATTGCACTCAGGGAGATTACCTTTGTGCTCGTTTTCTTTTTTTTTTTTTTTTTTTCGTCCCGTTTTCTACGCCACATCCATGGCCACAGAAATTGGAACAGTTTTTACAATGCGATAAGATGATGATGTCGATGAGGATGATAATCATGATGCTAGGGAGTTTCATCTAGGATTGAGAAGGCGTGGCAGGGCTGTACTCTATGCTTACTATCGTAATACATCCTGGCGTCAACCAGGCCTGAGAGATGCAGACACCCGCAGTGCTGGTAAGAAGATTTGAGCAACACCTTCAATGACGCATCCGTGAAGTGGATGAGACTCGACTGTGTGGTCCCAGTCTTCCCAATGAGCCCATATAGCACGCCCAACTCTGGGTAGGAGCCGGTTAGAGCCGAAAAATCCCACAACGATTTTTGAAGGAACTGATGGGGACTTGAACCCACAATCTTCAAGTCGGTAGTCCGTTGCGCTAGTCACTACACCACGGCGACTGGTGCGACATTGATATCTTAATAGCTGATGACAGCCGGCGGTGGGGGTCATTATGGATATCGTATTACCATCACGAAAATCGACAATAAAAGCGATCGCCTTTTGAACAGCTCAAGCCATGCAGGCAGGTGTTTTCAGCTTGTGGTCTATTAAGGATAACAAGATAACAAGGCGTCGTCAGGAAACCCATTTTGATTAACCGTTGACTCCCACACCCTGTCCACCAGTATCCTGCACTGTCAACCATGCTGGCAAAGCAAACAATCAACCCTTTGACTCCCTCGCCCTATCCACCAGCTTCCTGCAGGAAGGGCAAAGGAGTCAAAGAGTTGAGTTTTTGCAGTTGGTAGACAGGATGCAGGAGTCAACGCACAGTGTTTTGCGCAGGATCGAAGGGTCTGCCAGACAACTGCTATCACATTTTGAATGCAGCGCTTATGGAACCGCTCGAGTGCCAAGAATCCCTACCGAACAAACCTCCAGACTCATTCAGAAAACAAGAGAGAAAGAGGGAAAATGGCAGACAGACAAAAGAAACAGAGTGAGAGAGACAAAGTAGTAGAGAGAAGCTCAAGGAAGAGGTAGACAGCATAGGTCTTCAGGAGGATACCCCCCGTCCCCCATCCACCTCCTCCTCCTCAAGCCAGTGTTTCGGCTCTAAATGACACCGAGATACAGACAGAAACATGGAGAAGAAGATACAGCGAGAGGTTTTAGTGTTATACTGTCGTGACAGAAACATGGAGAAGATACAGCGAGAGGTTTTAGTGTTATACTGTCGTTTACGTTGTGCTAGACGTAATGATAGTGCGTCTGCGAATGTGTAGAGACAAAAAGGAGGATGCAGGAGGATGCAAATGGAGGATGCAGGGCGAGTGGAAAGAGGGGAGATGAGGGAGGGAGAGACGAGGAGCAACGAAAAGCTCATGGGTTTCACCTGTCACTCGGATTATTCTGGAAAACACTGTTCTACTATGTCAGAATTGTTCACACAAAAATATTCACGATTCGTGCGTCTATCTATCTATCTATCTATCTATCTATCTATCTATCTATCTGTCTGTCTGTCTGTCTGCCTGTCTGTCTATCTGTCTATTTATCTGTCTCTATTTGTCTGTCTGTCTGTCTATCTAATAAAATAATTTTCGTGTGTGTGTGTGTATATATATATATATATATATATACATGTATGTGTGTGTGTGAATGTGTGTGTGTTTGCGCGCGCGCGCGTGTATGTGCAGAGAGAGACAGAGACAGATAGACTGACAAACAGCTACATAGATATGGATATTATGTATATATATATATATATATATATATATATATATATATATATATATGTATTTATGCATATGTATGTATGTGTATATGTGTGTGTGCATGCGTGCGTGTGAGAAAGTGTGTGTGTGTGTGTGTGTGGTGTGTGTTCCTGTGCATGCGCGCGAGCGCGAGTGTGTGTGTGTGTTCCTGTGCATGCGCGCGCGCGCGCGAGTGTGTGTGTGTGTGTGTGTGTATGTGTGCGTGGGTGCGTGCGTGGGGTGTGTGTGTGTGTGTGTGTGTGTGTGTGTGTGTGCGCGCGCGCGCGCGCGCGTGCGAGCGTGCGTGCGTGCGTGTGAGTGTGTATGCGTATGTGTGTGTGCGTCTGTCTGTGTACATCTCAGTATCCGTATATATGCAAACACAAGCGTGTGATACATACAAAGAGACGAAAAGAAATTCACTGCTTTGTGTTTACCGCTATTTGGGCTACAGAAATTGTCTCATATGCAAATTGTCTCATGACGCAAACTGTCTCATGATGCAAGTTGTCTCATGATGCAAATTGTCTCATGATGCAAATTCAACACATCTGCGTCCATAAACAAGCACAGTATTCCCCCAATGAATCGTATCAAGAAAATAACTCTTCAATATCATCCATGGACTGTAAACGTATTTGCAATATGAAAATAAACGAACCACAGGAAGCGTATCCCCTGGAGACCAGAGAAATGAACCAAATGGCAGAAAATAATAATAAGTAACAGAACATATCCAAAAAATACAAAGGATCAAAAGGCAAACGAGATGCCAGACGGAGAACATCAAAACACAGCATCATGCTTATTTGAAAAGAATAGGATACGCGCGCACGCGTGCTCACGTACACACAAACAAACACAAACACAGACACAGACACAAACACACACGTACACACGCATACACATGTATACAACATACACACACACACACACACACACACACATACACATACACACACCCTTACACATGTACACAACACACACAACACACACACACACACACACACACACACACACACACACACACACACACACACACACACACATACGTCTAATATCACTTATAGTGAAAAGACGTTAAATTAAAGAACGACCGAACACACATACATACATACATACATACATACACACACATATACATCACATATACAGATCACACAAATACATCGTACGCACACACGCACATGCACATGCACGCACATGTACACATCAACACACGAAGCACACACAACATGCACACACACCGCAAACACATGCACGCACGAACACACACGTACACACACGCGCGCGCACTCGCGTGGGTGCACGTACACATACGCGCGCGCACACACGTGGGCGCACGAACACACACACACACACACCACGCACGCACGCAACACACACGCACGCACGCACACACGCACACACACACAATCAAGTTGACAAAGGAGATCGTAAAAATCTCCACTCTTTAACCGCCAGACAGAGGTGTCTTGGCGGATCGAACCCAGGACCTTCCCATAGGAAATCCGGAGTTTATCTACATGACTACCACGTCCATCAAAGAGAGACAGACAGACAGACAGACAGACAGACATATAGAGAAAAAGACAGAGAGAAACTGAGAGACAGAGTGAGAGAGAGAGAGAGAGAGAGAGAGACAGAGAGAGTAGAGTGAGATAGATGGAGACAGGGACACAGACAGAAACAGAGACAGAGACAGAGAAACAGAAAGGGAGGAGTGACGAGGGAAATTGAACACGTGACCCTGACCAACATAGTATCAATTTTTCAGAAATACACAGACAGACACTCACAAGCAGACAGACAGCGGCAGACAGACAGACAGAAACAACCCACTAACCTAGCTCTATAAATCGTTTCACACTTATAAAGTTATTAGACAATTCCACGTATGTGAAACTGGAGCGAGCGAAACGGTACCGCGACACGACACAGGCCAGTCACTGAAAGTCAGACACAAATTATACACTGTAGGAGAACGATTCAGACATTGTAAAGGAGACATAACCCAAATCAGTGTCTAGTGCCCGAATGCCCCCATCTTGATAGTTAACACCCAAAAGAAAATGGAGATCAGCCAAGTTTGCGATGACCCAAATAGATGTTTTGAAGCCACGAAACACTCAAAACAACCACAACACAACCACCAGCAACAACAACGACAATAACACTCTTCCGCCAAAACCGCCTCTACCACCAGCAACAACAACAAACACACACGTACACACACACAACACAACACACACACACACACACACACACACACACACACACACACACACACACACACACACACACACACACACACACACACACACATACAGAGGCAAATTAGCAAATTTAATCTTGCAATGACATTTTCCATTAGCAGGAATATCGAATCCCAAGTGATCACAACCTTACCGAATATTCACACTAATCGACATACAACGTATAATGTTCGAAATCAATTATATCAATCGCACACATTTCAGCGAACTTGACGTTCAGTATGTTCAATGTTTGTAGAGAATATCATAGTGTCAGTCACTGAGTCCGTGTTGTGTGTGTGTGTGTGTGTGTGTGTGTGTGTGTGTGTGTGTGTGTGTGTGTGTGTGTGTGTGTGTGTGTGTGTGTGTGTGTGTGTGTGTGTGTGTGTGTTCGTTATTTCTCTTAACGTGTTTTCACACATGTGCTTTTAGAAGAATGGTGTGTGTGTGTGTGTGTGTGTGTGTGTGTGTGTGTGTGGTGTGTGTGTGTGTGTGTGTGTGTGTGTGTGTGTGTGTGTGTGTTCGTTATTTCTCTTAAAAATCTTTTCACATATGTGCTTTTAGACGAAGTGTGTGCTTGTGTGTGTGTGTGCTCGTGTGTGTATGTGTTTGAGCGCGCGCGCGCGTGTGTGCGTGCACGTGCATGAACTTATATAAATATTATCATCTAAATGTGGAATACTTCATCTCCGGTCATAAATCTAACACGAATTACAATTCTTCGCAAAAATGGATGTGCTCCTGTTAGATAAGTTCAAAGGAGGGGGAAAGTGAGAGAGAGAGAGAGGAGAAGAGAAGTGAGAGAGAGAGAGTAGAGAGAGAGCAGATCATGCTACACATGGGACCAAGACAGAGAGACAGAGAGCAGATCATGCTACACATGGGACCAAGACAGACAGACAGAGAGCAGATCATGCTACACATGGGACCAAGACAGACAGACAGAGAGCAGATCATGCTACACATGGGACCAAGACAGACAGAGAGCAGAATCATGCTACACATGGGACCAAGACAGACAAAGAGAGCAGATCATGCTACACATGGGACCAAGACAGACAAAGAGCAGATCATGCTACACATGGGACCAAGACAGAGAGAAGACAGAGAGCAGATCATGCTACACATGGGACCAAGACAAGACAGAGAGAGAAATCATGCTACACATGGGACCAAGACAGACAGACAGACAGAGAGCAGATCATAGCTACACATGGGACCAAGACAGACAGACAGAGAGCAGATCATGCTACACATGGGACCAAGACAGACAGAGAGACAGAGCTCATGCTACACATGGGACCAAGACAGACAGAGAGCAGATCATGCTACACATGGACCAAGACAGACAGACAGACAGAGAGCAGATCATGCTACACATGGAGACCAAGAGACAGACAGACAGAGAGCAGATCATGCTACACATGGGACCAAGACAGACAGAGGAGATCATGCTACACATGGGACCAAGACAGACAGACAGAGAGCAGATCATGCTACACATGGGACCAAGACAGACAGACAGAGAGAGCAGATCATGCTACACATGGGACCAAGACAGACAGAGAGCAGATCATGCTACACATGGGACCAAGACAGACAGACAGAGAGCAGATCATGCTACACATGGGACCAAGACAGACAGACAGAGAGCAGATCATGCTACACATGGGACCAAGAAGACAGCAGACAGAGAGCAGATCATGCTACACATGGGACCAAGACAGACAGACAGAGCAGATCATGCTACACATGGGACCAAGACAGACAGACAGAGAGCAGATCATGCTACACATGGGACCAAGACAGAGAGAGAGACAGAGAGCAGATCATGCTACACATGGGACCAAGACAGACAGACAGAGAGCAGATCATGCTACACATGGGACCAAGACAGACAGACAGAGAGCAGATCATGCTACACATGGGACCAAGACAGAAAGAGAGCAGATCATGCTACACATGGGACCAAGACAGACAGACAGAGAGCAGATCATGCTACACATGGGACCAAGACAGACAGAGAGAACAGATCATGCTACACATGGGACCAAGACAGACAGCAGAGAGCAGATCATGCTACACATGGGACCAAGACAGACAGACAGAGAGCAGATCATGCTACACATGGGACCAAGACAGACAGACAGAGAGCAGATCATGCTACACATGGGACCAAGACAGAAGACAGAGAGCAGATCATGCTACACATGGGACCAAGACAGACAGACAGAGAGCAGATCATGCTACACATGGGACCAAGACAGACAGACAGAGAGCAGATCATGCTACACATGGGACCAAGAGCAGACATGACAGGACAGACAGAAGCAGAATCATCTAAACATGGGACCAAGACAGACAGACAGAGAGCAGATCTCTACACATGGGACCAAGACAGACAGAGAGACAGAGAGCAGATCATGCTACACATGGGACCAAGACACAGACAGAAGAGCAGATCATGCTACACATGGGACCAAGACAGACAGACAGAGAGCAGATCATGCTACACATGGGACCAAGACAGACAGACAGAGAGCAGATCATGCTACACATGGGACAAGACAGACAGACAGAGAGCAGATCATGCTACACATGGGACCAAGACAGAAGAGAGACAGAGAGCAGATCATGCTACACATGGGACCAAGACACAGACAGACAGAGAGCAGATCATGCTACACATGGGACCAAGACAGACAAAACAGAGAGGATCATGCTACACATGGGACCAAGACAGACAGACAGAGAGCAGATCATGCTACACATGGGACCAAGACAGACAGACAGAGAGAGCAGATCATGCTACACATGGGACCAAGACAGACAGAGCAGAGAGCAGATCATGCTACACAATGGGACCAAGACAAGACCAGAGAGCAGATCATGCTACACATGGGACCAAGACAGACAGACAGACAGAGAGCAGATCATGCTACACATGGGACCAAGAAAGACAGACAGACAGAGAGCAGATCATGCTACACATGGGACCAAGACAGACAGACAGAGAGAGCAGATCATGCTACACATGGGACCAAGACAGACAGACGAGCAGATCATGCTCACATGGGACCAAGACAGACAGACAGAGAGCAGATCATGCTACACATGGGACCAAGACAGACAGACAGAGAGCAGATCATGCTACACATGGGACCAAGACAGACAGACAGAGAGCAGATCATGCTACACATGGGACCAAGACAGACAGACAGAGAGCAGATCATGCTACACATGGGACCAAGACAGAGAGAGAGGCAGATCATGCTACACATGGGACCAAGACAGACAGACAGAGAAAAGACACACACAACCACACAGCAGACAAGAGCAAATCATACTACACATGGGACCAAGACAGACAGACAGAGAGATCAGCACAGGAAAGAAGACAAAGAGAGACAAGAGGAGCAGATCATGCTCACATGGGACCAAGAAACAGACAGACAGACAGAGAGCAGAGACAGAACACAGACAGAGAAGAGAGAGAGCAGATCATGCTGCACATGGGACCAAGACAGAGAGAGAGAGAGACAGAGAGAGCAGATCATGCTGCACATGGGACCAATGCAGTATAGTACAATCAAGAAAATCATCTGAATGGACCAATTCAGTATGTACATCAATTATTGTGAGTGTGTGTGTGTGTGGTGGTTTGTGTGTGTGTGTGGTGTGTGTGTGTGTGTGTGTGTGTGTGTGTGTGTGTGTGTGTGTGTGTTGTGTGTGTCTGTGTGTGTGTGTGTGTGTGTGGTGGGGAGGGGGGGATCCAAACCGCATTGTCCCAAATTAGAGTTGACCACAACTGACAGGGGGAAAAACTCCCACCTGACTGGCAGACGGGAAAACGAGGATCAGGGAGCCGGGATATACGCACCCTGAAGACAAGCAATCATTCACGTGCACGTGCGGCACAGCCACTATCACAGCTCTGTCCCCTGTGGCTACTGGCCCACTTACAACTTATCATGGCCGCTCCAACTTTACATCTCTCTGTGTTGATGCAGGTCGATTTTTTGTCTGTCGACTTTCACACACAGTCTCTGGCTTTCAATGGTTATCACTTGTTCTTACTGTTTTCATCTCCACTGTTCAGTTACATCTATACACCAGGGCTTAAAACAGGAGGAGGAAAAAACCCACTGAAACTAAAGGGGTCCGGGGGCATGCTCCCCCCTGAAAATCTTTTAAAAACCAAGTGTAAATCTATGCCATTTTGCGCTTTCTGGACATAATTTCAAGAGATATTTTGTGCATAAAAATTGCTATAAACACATAATTATTACAGGAAGATATATTTGGGAAAAGGGAAGAAGGGGTTAAAAACATAATAATAAAATGAACACTCATCCTTTAACTTGAGTGTTTTACTGGTGTTCACCAACTGTAGTCGTCGGATGAAATCTCACTTCTTGGGTTGCTCAATAAGTTTCACTTTTCAGGTTTAAATGATCACAAGTTTGAAGTTGGAGCACACAAAGTCAGTAATTGCATCAAACACTTTGTATATAAAAAGTTGTCTCATATAACAGAGATCAACTTGTGGAATCAGCACCAGAAACTTCTTCCAAGAAAAATCAGGGGCCATAACTTGCGCGCCGTTGCTATTAACGCTTGCAAGTCGATCACGGAAGCCTTGCTCCTTTCGGTTTTTTGTTTGTTTGTTTGTTTGTTTTTTGTTTTGTTTTTGTTTATTTGTTTGTTTGTTTGTTTTTGTTTTGTTTTGATTTTGTTTTTGACAAATCGAAATTGCCGAATTCCGCCCAGACGCGTAACGTTTTAGGCCCTGATACACGCTAAAGAACAACATCACATCAATAGCTATCATCATAATCATTGTCATTTTCATCCTCATCCTTTCCCCTGTATCATCACCGCAAATCGTATTTTTTGTCTGTCGACTTCCACACACAGTCTCTGGCTTCTATTGGTTATCGCTTGTTCTTTACCCCCCCCCCCCCCCCTGTACAATTCAACACAATAAAGAATAAGAACATTACATCAAAAATTATCATCATAATCATTGTCATTTTCATCCTCATCCATTCTCTCTTCATCCCCTTCATCATCACCGTGAAATGGTCGAAAACATGCTTGCAACCAGAGCAAACGAGGACAGAGCGAAAAGTACACACTCTTTATGCCAAGCACTCGTATACGAGACAAACGAGGCAGTCTTGATGGAGGCAGACACAAAATCATTGATAAAGAAGATAAGGAAAAGACAAGCAACATTTTAAGAGGAAAGGGGAATTAGAGCACCTGGTCACAACAGGAAAGCCGGAGGGAAAGAGAACACCAGGTAGGCCCAAGGAGAAAATGTTGGACGGACTTACAGGGTGGCTGAGGACAGAGAGGGTGGAAGATGTACTTGCAGTGACAAGGGGTAGATGCATATGGAGGGCCATGATCGCCAAAGCCATGCACCAGGGAACAAAGATCATGATGATGTCTCAGTTATGTGCTCGTGCAACACAGCCCTATCACAGGTCTGTCTCTGGTGACTATTGTCTCTGATATTGGAGTTATCCTGGCCACTGCATCTTTACATTTCTCTATGCTGGTGCTGCTGGAGTTCTGGCCTCCACACGCACAATGGCTTTCCACCAGTTGCCATGACTGAATCCTTTGCTCTCACTTACTCCTCTCCTCCGTTCATTACAATGGCTTCCCACTGGAGTTCCCATGAAGGAATCCTTTGCCTTCACTCCTCTCTTCTCCTTTCATTGCCATTGATTCTCCCTCTTTTCGTTTCTGTTACTAGTCAAGCTTTTCCCCAGTGATTAGCTTCTAGAGTGTCGACCTGTCTACAGCTAGTCCATGAATTGGTGTTGTGGTATTTTCCATCTCTCTCTCTCTCTCTCCCTCTCTCTCTCAAATACACAAACACACATACATACTCTCTCTCCTCTCTCAAATACACAAACACACATACATTCTCTCTTTCTCTCTCTCTCCCCTGTCACAACATACACACAAAATATCTCTCTCTCTCTCTCATCACACACACATACACACACACTCACACACACACAACACACACACACACACACACACACACACACTCTCTCTCTCTCTCTCTCTCTCTCTCTCTCCCTGTCACAACATACACACATACAATCTCTCTCTGTGTCTCTGTTTTAGTGTCCTTAGTTATGCTTAAATGTGACTAGGTTTGTTTTTTAAATCTCCTGTGTGATAAATTGGACGGAGTGGTCAACGCCGGGGACATCTCCTTAGATTATGTACACGAATGCATTGATATGTGTACTTAATTTTCTTTTCCTTTTTTTTTTTCCTGTTGAAGTATTGTGTATGTTTTGAAACGGTTATAGCCCTGATATGGATCTACGCAGTCGGGTGGGCTTTAAACAAAAATGATAATAAAAAAAAAAGTAATAACACTAACACTGCTTTGTTTGAAATTGCTGTTGACCACAAGTGACCAAAACGCAAAACCCTCCCAACTGACTGGTAGCCAGGGAAATGGGAAAAAGAATAGCGGAAAGTACACCCCCTGAGGTCAAGCAATCATTTACGCGCTCGTGCAACACGGCAACTATCACAGTTCTGTCCCCTGTGGCTACTGCAGTCCCATATGGGAGTTATCATGACTGTTCTCTATCTCTACATCTCCGTCTGGTGGTGTTCTCTTCTTTTCACTTTAACCCTTTGACTCCCACACCCTGTCCATCATTATTCTGCACTGTCAACTATGCTAACAAAGCAAAAACTTAACCTTTTCATTCCCTCACCCTATCCACCAGCTTCCTGCAGGAAGCTGGTGGATAGGTGAGGGAGTTAAAAAGTTAAAGTTTTTGCAGTTGGTGAACAGGGTGCAGGAGTCAAAAGGTTAAACTCAATCAATGGCCTCCACTTAGTGGCTCCAGAGACATGTGCAGAGAGACAGGCACCTTGCTCCATCTCCCTCTTGTGATATGATCGTTTTGCTATGTTAAGGGGACTGCCAGCATACAGCTATATATAAAACCTTGCTGTGTTAAGCAACTAACTTCCAGTCAAATATGTGGCAAATTTTAACATAAACAGATTACAAGCAGCCAAATGACAAATCGTTCAGACGGAGAAGTTTACAATCCAAAAATGCCTCAAGTCTGAAACAGGAACCGAAAGAGACGACAGAAAGATCCCATCTTGGTCAATGATACACAAAGAGGAACAAATTGTTGCCACATAAATATCATAAATCAAACAACAAATCTTAACCTGTTATTGTTATTGTGTTTAAAACCCAACCGACTGCGTAGAGCCATATCAGAGCTATAATTGCTTCAAACCATATAAAACTTCAACAGGAAAAAAAAAAGAAAAAAAAAGGAAAATAAGTGTTTAAACGCGTTAATCCAACAAAACCACCAAGACCTGATACTGAGGCTATCATAGGTCAGAAGTTCGCCGAGTTACCAATCTAATTATTTATATCTATGGTGAATTCCTCTTCGTTCCTCCCTCATCACTTTATCGCCATTCAACCTTTCTCCCGGTGATTATAGAGACGTCGACTTACCCACAGCCCCTACAGAAGAAGAGGACCGAGAAGACTACAAAACTGGCCAGAAGAGAGAGGAGGAGGCGGAGAAATGATGAACGGAATGACCAAAAAAAAAAACAGAGAAAGAAAGTGAAGAATAAAAGACGAAGAGAAAAAGAAAGTCAAGGAAAAACGAAGAGGAGAAGGAATACACGGAAGAACGAAGAGAACAAGGAAGACTAGGAAGAAGAAGGAAGATAGGAAAAAGGAAGAGGAGAAGAAAAACTAAGAAGAACGATCAATAGGAGGAGAACGAAGAAAAATAAAGGGGAGACTAAGCAGAACGCAGAAGAGAAGGAATACTAAGAAGCAGAACGAAACACAGGAGGAAGAAAAGACTAAAAAAAAAAAAAACACGAAGAAAAGGGGACGAATAAGAAACAGAACGAAGAAGTACAGGAAGAATAAGGATAGAAACAACAAAAAAAAATGACGAAGAAGAACGAACACAATAAAGAACACTAAAAATGACGACGAGAAGGAGTACTAAGAACTTAATCCGACAGTAGTTACTGCACAGCATATTTTCCAAGTGAAGAAAGCACAGGGTATCTCAATACCATTCTGTGACACAGATAACTCGTAAAACTTTTTCTTCTTCTACAATATTAACGGTCGGTCATTCCCACTGGTGGAAATTGACAGTATAGAGATTACGCACACGGACAGCGAGGTTGTGGAAACAGGAACGTAAATAAAACGTATACAAGGTAAAAAAAAAAAAAAAAAAAATAATAAAAAGAGCATCGTTTAGAATTTAAGATAAAGTCGTGGCCTCGAGATTCGATTTCTGGGCTTCAAACCCAGCCCGCAATACAACAAAACTGTGCTCCGATCATTTTGGTACCAGTGTCAGTTTAAGTGTTTCACAGGCCTTGTCCTCTGCATTTCAAGACCTTGCCAGCGCATACGGTTTTACAGAAACTCGATCAGTCTGCCAGATAATTACGGGGCAATTGGGTAAAGCGCATATGGAATTGTCCGAGTGTGGTGAAATCCCTCTTGAAAAAAAAACAAACTCGAAACTCAAAAGAACCAAATATTAGTAATGGCACGTACAGTTTTAATCTGTCTTGTCCCCTTAACATCTTTATTTTATACCAGATACACTTTCTGACCCGACATGGACGTCTCCCCCCCCCCCCCCCCTCTCCTGCTCTTTCTCGTGCATGACTTAGCTGGTAGAAGAGACAGCGTGACAGCATGCCCCACCCTCGCCTCAAGTACTTACCTTCTCCCTATGTCACGAATGACGTTGGTCGATTTATCAGACACTGTATTAGTCACACAGCTTTTGTCTCATCTGTGTGTCACACAGCTATGAAATGGAACGATCATGACTGTTTTTATTCTACACACGTGTTTGACACGGCGTCCTCGTTCACCTGTTTTTATTGCCAATCGTTTTTTGCTGCTTGAAGGCAATTGCTGTGTTATTAAGTCGTTTAAAGATCGAAGAACATTACCTCCACTTAAAGAAAATGTTTTCCCTCGATCATTAATAATAATAATTAATAACTAATAATCTTTTATCAAGATCTCTGGCGATTTCCATATTTCTCAGTAGTGAATGGGAGCTAGTTTCAAAAAAAATATATATTGAGCAATTGGCGAAAGTCAACATAGTAAGTACTTTCGAGCAAGTACACGCATGCACGCACGCACGCACACACACAAACACACACACACACACACACACACACACACACACACACACTGTCCGAACTGTCGAAAGGCACTTAAGTGAACAATAAACATTAAAAGAAATGACAAGCACGCCCTCAAGCGAGCACACACACACGCGCGCAGAGAGAGAGAGAGGGAGGAGAGAGAGAGGAGGGGGGGGGGGGCGAACATAAACGGACAATGAAGAGCACCATCAAAAACATACTCGTAAATACGACGTGTATGTACAAACAACGTATATTATATATACAGTATAGACTGTAGTAGACTTCTACAAGGTCGTACGTAGTCTCGCTAATCATCAACATACAAGAGACGTTACGAATGTGTTTACTGTTATCGCGTCTGTGACTCACTCCCTCTCTTTGCAAAGAGTAGATCTTTTGATGGCATTGATTCATCAGATCTTTTATGGCATTGATTCATCAGATCTTTTGATGTCACTGATTCATCACGTTTTGACAAAGAGGACGACCGGAAGGTCAACGAATGGCGACTGGCGTCCAAGCGCATCCATAGACGGACTGTATCTCGTACATGCCCCTGGCGCAATATTTCCTTTCTGTCTCGTCTTTCCCGTGTCATGTACTCGTATACAGTACATGAGTGTGTCATATGATTACATGACAGTTTATAAAGAACAGCCTTGAAACGCTTCGTTAACTGCATATGAGGGCCTTTATAAATTACATAAAAGAGCAGAGGCGGTTTTGAAAACGACAAAAAGAGGGTTTTGAAAGCATGTAATGCGCCTACCTGTGTGAAGAATAACACAAAACTTGTGCTGGAAAACGAAGAGGGAAGACGGTCGGGCTGAGCGGACTATAGGTATAAAGCGAAGGACGAGAGGGGCTGGCTTGGGTAGAGTTGTGGCAGACACAAGTAGATCATTCATAAGGAAGATTAGGAAAAGGCAGGCAACATTCATAAGCCATTTTATGAGGAAAGGGGAATTGCAACACCTGGTCACAACGGGAAAGCTGGAGGGAAGGAGCACACCGGGTAGACCCAGGGAGAAGATACTAGACAGACTAGTAGAGTGACTGAAGATAGAGAAGGTGGAAGAGATGCTTGAGGCAACAAAAGATAGAGACAGATGGAAGTCCATAATCGCCAACGCCAGGCGGCAAGGCACCTGATGATGATGATGTGGCATTCTGGTGATCAGAGAATTCAGTGATAATACACCATTCTTGTTCAGCGCTGTCCTTCAAAGATATTTGGATTCACTGCGAATTGTGCATTTGACAAGAAACAAATGGTAACATACACAGAAGCGCTAGAGTATCACAATACACAATCGTCAGAATACGCACATTCATAAAAACGCACAAATGAACAGATAACCACCACATCCAACTATACACACACGTATGCCTACGGTCATAAACGTAAAACACACACATGGATGATTACACGATGCAAACTGTTCTGTTATAAGAAGTGAAAGCTCATATCAGTGGATAAGCAACAATGATACAAACAATAACAACGATCGGGTGAACCGCTTCAACTGTGACCTTAACCCTTTGTCTCCTGCACACTATCCATCAATTGCAAAAATTTAACCTTTTTACTCCCTCACCCTATCCACCAGCGTCATGCAGAAAATTGATAGACAGGGTGCGGGAGTCAAAGCGTTAAGTGCCACTGGGTGGACAGATCCCTCAGATCACCTGGCAGGTGTTCCACACAGATGGCGCCATTGTTAGTGTTTTCGTTGTTTAAAGCCCAACCCACTGCACAGAGCCACATCAGGGCTATAACCAGTTCAAAACATACACAATACTTCTTTTTTTCTCTTTTTTTATTGTTGTTTAAAGCTCAGCCGACTGCGCAGAGCCATATCAGGGCTAATACCGCTTCAAAACACAAAAACTTCACCAGGGGAAAAAAAAAAAAGAAAATTAAGTACACATATCAATGCATTCGCGCACAAAATCTAAGGACATGCCCCCGGTGTAGGACCATTCCGTCCAATTTATCGCACAGGGGAGATTTGAAAAACACACCTGAATACAAATATAAGCATACATAAGGACACCAAAACATATATAAAAACAGGCATAAATTACCTAAAATTGCTTCCGCATATCTCACCTCCTTAGAGCCAAAAATGCACTTCATACATGTGCCCAATTATCAATCCGAAGAAAAAGTACGTAAGATCTTATCGAACAAATACAGGTGAATGGACCATTACGGCACAAAATGACAAGCAGAAATGACAGAAAGCAAAGGAACAAGGCAGAAACAAAGACAGTGATAGAAAAGAGGAAATTTCTGGCACAGAATTTCCAGAAGGTGGGGATACTATTTACACTGAAAGAGCCCCGGCATCCCCACGGGGGTCACATCAGGGCTATAACCAGTTCAAAACATACACAATACTTCAACAGGGGAAAAAAGGAAAAGATAATTAAGTACACATATCAATGCATTCGCGCACATAATCTAAGGAGATGCCCCTGGCGTTGACCACTCCGTTCAATTTATACATGGCGCCATGAAACCGAAAGAACGCTAACCAGTTGTTTTAAGAATGCCGTCTGGTACCATCAGGAACACAAGGTGCGCACTGATTGATATGTACAGAGGTGATCTGAAAGGTTTGATGGTAAAGATCAATCAACATTTTTTGGGACTACAAACAGAGTAATGTAAATATTTCTGGTCTGATTTAGGAGATTTCCTTCATACCAACTGCAGAAATGTAACACATACATACAATTCAGCTTTCAAAAGTAATGATGTTTTTGACGTCATTTCACTCTCTGCCAAATACTTTATACACCAATGTGGATATAAAAAAATCAAACCAACGCTGAGAAATACGTTGTCACCATGAGATAAAAATAACCAACGCTGAAATAGTTTTAACCAATAATGGAAAAAATCAAACCAACGCTGAGAAATACGTTGTACACCAATGTAGATGTGGAAAAATCAAACCAACGCTGAGAAATACGTTGTACACCAAATTTCAGATATAAAACAAATCAAATCAACGCTGAGAATGCGTTGTACACCAATGTAGATATGAAAAAATCAAACCAACGCTGACTGCATTTTCATGAAAACTAAACTGGCAGCAGCATGACACTGAAATGTACAACCAGAAGATAAAAATGTAGTATGCGAGACGTATTCCTGAATGGGGAAAATTTACTCTCTGTTGACGCAATGTCCAATATGAAGACGGAGCTCCTGAAAAATCGAT
>JAPXFY010000018.1:50860254-50862754 GCA_030674185.1 Monoplex corrugatus | reverse complement strand
GAACAGTCTCCAAACAATCAAACGATCTGGCCAACACCGCAGTTGTCTGTATTTCTCGGGCCTGGTTTGATGTCAGGATATACAGGGGGTGCAAAAGTAGGTATACATTTATGAAAAAAGAAAACACGTACAATACTCATTGCATTTATTATACAAACAAATGAATATTGCATATACATGTAATAACAAGCACAGCCTTAATCCCTCAGATACTCAAGCTGCTTGCCGTCGGTATTCACACACTCCTCTAATCGAGAGCGGAATTAAGCATTATAATAATGATGTGATATGATATTTACTGTATACCTACTTTTGCACCCCTCTGTATTTGGAAAGTAAGCGTACGTTACAGACCATTCATATAGTCTCCAATCCGAAATGGAACTCAATACCATCGTCACTATCCATTCTCGTTTTCCTAGCATTGCCAAAAATTATCCAAATTATTGTGGCTCTTCATACCCTCACAGTGCTCTCAGTTTCCGTGAGTTTGGAGATGTGTTACACAGCCGAAATGAGCAGCTTGGAGGTAGTGAAACAAGATTGGTTACTGTTATTGTTATGTCTGTTTAAAGCCAATCCGACTGCGTACAGCTATATCAGGGCTCTGCCTCCGATCCTCTGACTTTTCGCTTTCCACGCACTAAGCTCAATACCTATGGTCCACGAGCCTTCTCTGTTTCTGGTCCGCTCTCCTGGAACAAACTTCCTCTCTCAGTCCGTCAGCAACCTACTTTTGTCTCCAAGTCCGCTCTCAAAACTCACCTTTTCTCCTCTGCATAAAATCCTGACCTCACTCAATCCCCTCTGCAGCCTGTCTCCACTCGGAGGGGAATCACATTGCAATATATAATTGTATATAATATGCTCTCTATAATTTTCCATTGTTTTATTCTTTCTCCCCATTTATAGCCGTGTGTGTGTGTGTGTGTGTCGTGTGTGTGTGTGTGTGTGTGTGTGTGG
Source organism: Monoplex corrugatus (assembly GCA_030674185.1). Classification (NCBI taxonomy): domain Eukaryota; kingdom Metazoa; phylum Mollusca; class Gastropoda; order Littorinimorpha; family Ranellidae; genus Monoplex; species Monoplex corrugatus. The sequence goes on along the minus strand of JAPXFY010000018.1, from coordinate 50,861,791 downwards.
TGTGTGGTGTGTGTGTGTGTGTGTGTGCGTGGGTGCGTGTGTGTGCGTGCGTGCGTGCGTGTGTGTGCGTGCGTGGTGTGTGTGTGTTTCAGCGCTTAGATTTGATTTTATCAAGCTTTGCGCTATATAAATATTGTAATTATTATTATTTAAATTAATTATTATTATTATTATTATTATTATAACAGTTTCAAAACACACACAATACTTCACAACAAGGGAGAAAAAAGGAAAAGAAAATTAAGTACACATATCAATGCATTCGCGCACATAATCTAAGGAAATGCCCCTGGAGTTAACCGTTCTGTCAAATTTATCCCACTATGGATTTGGGGATTTAAAAAAACATACCTGAACACAAATTTCAGTTTAACTAAGGACTCTAAAAACATACATAAAAACACGCCTAAATTATCTAAAATTACTTCCGCATCTCTCCCTCCCGAGAGCCAAAAATACACATAATACATGTACCCAGTGACCAATCCTAAGAGAAAGTACTTAAGACTTTATCAAACGCATACAGGTGAATGGACCAGCATGGCAGAAAATGATAGGAAGAAATGCAGAAAGCAAAAGAGGAGGAAAGAAACAAAGAGAGTGACAGAAAAGAGGAAATTTCTAGCACATAACTTTCAGAAGGCGGGGGGATACTATTTATACTGAAAGAGCTCCCGGCATCCCCACGGAGGAACAAGACTGGTGCACAAAAGACGGGGCAGCAAAAAGACCAAACAAATAATAACAGTTACAACAAAGAAACAAAACGAACACAAAAGACCAAATGAGACTACAAAAGACGAATCATAATTATAGAGGCCCTATGCTCAACGAGCAATAAACATAAAAAAAAATGAAGCCAAGTAAGCGACCCTGGTGTTTCGCAAGCCTCAAAAACCCCATCCTACCCCTACCCTAAATAACAAAGGGGGGTGGGGGTGGAACCAGATATCTCTGCATTCCCCACCTTCTTTCCCAGTCGCCCGGACAGACTTCGAGTATTCTTATCCTGTCACGATTTTTTTTACGCACACACATATTCACTTACATTAGCAAGCAAGCAAGCAAGCGCACACACACACACACACACACACACACACACACACACACACACACACACACACACACACACACACACACACACACAAACACACACACACATTTCTTTCACCACGCCTACACAAGCTCATGGGAACGTGAATCACCTGCAGAAAAACAAGTCACTTCAATCAGGGGTTTAAAATAAAAAACGAGCTGAAATTGGCTGTGACCTTTTACATTTGGTCACAAAGGGAGGTAAGGAACAGCAAGGCAGATGAGCTTTTTTCCTACTGCACCCACACCACCCTTAGAAAGGCTTTTAACGAAGTGTTCGTCTCTACTTCCTCGTTCATATAACCACAAGGTCTTTCTGTCCGTTCGTGTCAGATAATTCATTTCACTTTACTGTTAAGATTCTCACCTGTCTCAGACTGATCAGGGTACATAAAAAAAAACACACACACACACACACACACACACACACACCAAGCACAGA
>JAPXFY010000018.1:50852754-50855254 GCA_030674185.1 Monoplex corrugatus | reverse complement strand
GTGTTGACACCTGAAGTGTTTTTCTCAAATCATTCATCAATGTGTATCTTTTTCTTTTCCTTCGGGGCTTGCGTTTGTTCAAGTGATGCAAACGACTTTACATTTGCCGCATACTGTCTAATGTTTGTGGAGTGCCGACATGGAAATATGTTTAATAACCCTTTGACTCCCGCACCCTGTCCACCAGAATCCTGCGTTGTCAACCATGCTATCAAAAGCAAAAATTTATACCTTTGACTCCCTCACTTTGAGGGAGTCAAAGGGTTAAGTTTTTGCAGTTGATGGATAGGGTGAGGGAGTCTAAGGGTTATCTTTTTGCAGTTGATGGATAGGGTGAGGGAGTCTAAGGGTTATCTTTTTGCAGTTGATGGATAGGGTGAGGGAGTCTAAGGGTTATCTTTTAGCAGTTGATGGATAGGATGCAGGAGGCAAAGGGTTAACGTCATGCACGACTATGTATGTCGGTATGTTTGTCTGCTTGTTTCCCTTTGTTAACATTTATATAGATTTCATTTTCGTAAAATGTACCCCTACCCCGCCCAAAATAAATACATACACAAAATAAGATGGAAGAAAAATCACGAAAAAACAAACAAACAAACAACTGTGGATCAAATGTATATATCTTTGCCTGTAGCAAAACCACTGACAGCCTGACTAACTTGTTTGTACAGCGTTGTCAACACTCTTTCAAGAGACATCGGTTTAGAGAGCTGAAGAGCAATGAGCGTACATGGTCCACACGTTTTGGGTTGACGTTTTCAGTGAAGTGTTGGGGCGTTGTAATTCATTTCAATCACACAGCTGCCGCTGTTCGGGGGGGGGGGGGGGGGGGGCGGGGGGCTTCGTCCTAAGTTGTCTTTGCTGTTTGCATACGCATATACTCAGTGTGTGCAACTACTGCACAACTGATTCAAAAGATATTTAATAAAAGAAACCACCGAAAAAAACTCTCTCTCTTTCTCTCTCTCTCACACACACACAGACACGTACACACACACATACACACACACTCACACACACAGACACGCACAGACATACACACACACACCCACGCACACACACACACAAACACACGCACGCACACACACACAGACACCCACACACCCACGCACACACACACACAAACACACGCACGCATGCACGTACACGCACGCACACACACGCACACACACAGAGACACACACACACTCACCACACACACAGACACACACACACACAGCAGACACACACACACACACACACACACACACACACACACACACACACACACACACACACACACACACACAAGTAAATACGTCCCATAAACGTTATGGCTGAGTACCAGAGTTCAAAACTTTCCCCAGAAGACAGTCAAGCCATGCTAACAATCTCTTTTCTAGACTTGAACAGTTTCGACTCAAAAGTCGATAGCGACATTTTATATCTCTTTTACTCTTCCCTTTAAACGGCACTGGGGTAATTAAGCTACAGAAATGTCTTAAGAAATTAATAATAATGATATCTATGAGGCGGGAAATCTCGATTAAAGAATCAAACCAATGCACGAACTCTTTATCATTCACCAAAGCAATCACTCAACAACCACCAAACCTCCAAGTCACAAAGCACATACAAACTGGGACGTGGAAGATATGAGGCGGGCGTAAGACGAATGAAAACATAACCTAAATACAAAAACAAGAGAAAAAAAAAGGAAAAAAAAAAAAAGAAAGAATACAAAATGGATGTTTCATATCATGCACGCAAGTAAGGATAAAAACAAAACACAAAGAAAAAACAAACAAACAAAACATAAGGGCAAGCAAACAGATGAAAAATACCTATTTGCATAACAATGTTGTGGCGTCACCGTGTCTCATAGCTGGATCTTTACAAATCGTGTCTTCACGAAAGGGAAACCGATCTCTGACGCAATCCGGTAGAAATTCATCTGACAATAAATCCTTACTAGTATGTTTAAAATGACATACAAAGCAAATAAAAGAGACAGCATGTTAGAGAGCGAGCGAGAGAGAGAGAGAGACAGACAGACAGACGGACAGACAGGCAGAGACAGATGGACACTTGCTTAAGACTCTCTCTCTCTCTCTCGCTCGCTCGCTCATTTATTTGCTGTGTATGTTGTTTTACACATATCAGTAAAAATCTATCTATCTATCTATCTATCTATCTATCTATCTATCTATCTGTCTGTCTATCTATCTATCTATCTGTCTGTCTGTCTGTCTATCTCTACATATATATATATCTACATATAAATCTATCTGTCTGTCTATCTATCTACCTATCTCACACACACACACACACACACACACACTCTCTCTCTCTCTCTCTTCTCTCCTCTCCCTCTCTCTCTCTCTGTCTGACTGTGTTAATAAGAGTGATGGCGGCGTGACCTTGGTGCTGATTGTCAATAATGCGGTTATGACTTTTGATGGTAGTACTCGGCGATTATAGTGGTGGTGTACTATTGGTGGTGGTGGACTGTTGTTTT
>JAPXFY010000018.1:50840254-50847754 GCA_030674185.1 Monoplex corrugatus | reverse complement strand
TCACTCACTCACTCACACACACACACACACTCATACTCATACACACACATACACCCATACACACACACACTTGCTCATACACACACACACACACACACACACCACACACACACACACACACACAACCATTTTTCCATTTAGACATTCTCCTTCTCTTGGTAAAGCGATTTATTTCTTTAGCGTGTGGAATTTAATGACCCTTACTTTAGACTAAAGTCACTTGCGTTCATTTTAGAGCATAGTGTCAAATCACACACACACACACACACACACACACACACACACACACACACACACACACACACACACACACACATACATACATACACACACACACACACACACACACACACACACACACACACACACACACACACACACACACACACACACACACACACGTTCGTATTTTTTCCTCTCTTACTAATGTGTTTTAGAGTACTGAGATGAAAGTTAAGTCATTGGCATTTCTGTTTAGAGCATAGTGATAATGACAAATGCAGGTACAAGTGTACACATGCGCTCACGCAAGCATGCACACACACATGCAAGCATGCAAATAGTGACACAGACACACTGTCACACACGCGCGCACTGACACGCATGCAAACATATGCACACACACTGACGGAAAAGAGACGAATGCATGAGAGGGCAAGGACTGCACGACAGAAAGAGAGAGAGAGAGAGAGAGAGAGAGAGCGACAGAGAGAGAGAGAGAGACAGACAGACAGACAGAGAAACACAAAGATGCAAGAGAAACACAAAGATGCAAGAAATATACAGAGACGAATGCAAGACTTCTGTACAAAATGAGACATTATATTTTGTCGAAACACCACAGCTTGATAGCGAAATTCTCGAGTCTCATAGTCATACGAGCAACACATTCTGTTCAATCAAGGCGGTAAACTTGAAATCTAGGACAAAGTTTGACCTTCCACATCTTATCGTCTTACTACACTATATACAAAATTTGGATTTCTTTGGATTTCAGTTTTAAATCGAAACATGTTCTTATATGATAATATTTGCCCATTTTAAGAATTGATTTTTTTTTAAACTTTAACCCTCCGACCCCTTCATCCTTTCCACCAGCTGTAAACCTTGATCCTTTCATTGCCTCACCTGATTCACTTTGGAGTGAAAAGGTTACAGTTTTGATCTGCTTCATTGTTGATAGTGCATGAATCTGGTAAACAATATGGGTTTTTCCATGGGTTAAAACGAAGTTTGTGTATGATATTATTTCCCATTTCCTATATATCTTGTAAGTGGCAATAAAATGGATTCATAATTTCATTTCATACAGGTCTAGTTCCTGCTTACTGGAATAAGACTGAAAACTTTTACTGACTGATGTTTAATTACGACTATACATAGTTTTGGTCACCACAAGTCTGAAATGTAGTTCAGTCATCAAATAATGAACACTACTACTCAACAGCCAAGACACGGATGTCTGCTTCTTTTCAATAGAAACAACCAAACAACAACAAAAAATATTATGAAAAATAGATTCTGTAACATTCACAACAAATTTTGACCCGTTTCAAAGAAATCAAAATCATGATTTTGTGAGAACAAAGACAAAGTCAAACAATTTTAAAAAGTCCCCAGCACAAATGGATGATTACCATCGCGAAATACATGAAATATAACTTTTATGGACTAAAGTCTAAGGCCTGATATACACTATAATACAGCATGTAATATAGTCACACCCGTATCTCAAGATAGTATAACTCGCACACGGAAGTGGGACTGTACATGACCCCTTGCAACGAACCAACAACTAAACAGCAGCTAGAAAGCAGTAAGTTAGCCAGTCCTGATATCCCATCTCAACCTGTCAATACAATTTGCCTAATTACAATCGTCTAAAATCATAATCGTTTTCATGACCACACAAACTCTAAGCGTATTGAACGAATATTATATAATGCTGCAAGTGTACAAGCTCCCTGTGACAAAAACGTCACATGTGTTCAATGCAGGCCTAATGGAAGCAGAAAGTTAAAACTCAGAAGTTAACTTGAACGTCTGTAGAGTGCTTTGAGGCCTTTTGGCCTGTTCACTGCTACACACTGTATGTTGACCTCGACTGAACTACGTAAGTCTACGGCAGTTCAGACCATACAGGGATGAAAGATCATTCAAGATCATCAAACCCCCAACTTTAAAGAATCTAATGATGGGGATGACATCAAATTCTTTGAGATGACTCTGTACTGCCGCCTGATACATACTACATCACACTTCCAGACAGTCTAATTAAATTTAATCCTTTGACTCCTGCACACTGTCTACCAGCACCCTGCATTGCCAACCATGCTAGTAAAGCAAATACTTAACCCTTTGACTCCATCACCATATCCACCAGGTTTGGTTTTTTTCAGGTCAAGGCTTGATGGAGTCAAAGGGTTATATTTTGTGCGGCTGGTGAACAGTGTGCTGGAGTCAAAGGGTTAAAGGGCAAATCTCATTAAATTAAGTCTACTGTGTATTGCTAAACTCATCAAGACATTATCTGTCTTCCTCCATTGCGCTCCGTGCACAAACAGACCTAAAAACTTGTCACTGACCCCAGGACTATTTTGATAAAATTAATTCCCTCCGTATGGCCACCGTCACTGACCCCTGCCTGGATCCGTCGCTATGTATGTACTCGCTAACCTGACTTAACTTACGTCATAATAGTGAAAGGCTTTGGTTGTCCACACTACAGTCAAAATTTACTATAAACAAACATATATCAAAGACCGATTGTACGGCTCAGCGCGAGGGAAAGCCGGGTCCTTCCTTGCTATTTCCTTTACACTGTTTTACAGTGTCCAATCCTCGAGAACGCTGACAATGGGTTGTGACGAGCGACAAGCTCGCAAAGCTGAAAGAAACAGAAACTCCGAGCGGGATAAACCCACCAGCTACGGGAGGTCAAGCAAACTTAGTTACGAAAGAAAGCAGCAATGTCCCCGTTCTCGACAAGCACACACAGTTGACACACTCGGCTTCCGTCAAACTGGTTGTGGAGGTCTTTTCTGCTCGCTCAACCACCAACCACAAGTTTTGCGCTGTTCTCAACACGCCGCAAGCTTAGCTGTGTACATCAAATCCCCGCTATTAATCTTTTAGTATTAGGCCCATGTAAAACTGTCGAACAGGAATGTGAACGTCACCAAAACTGATATTCGAAAGCAGTCAGTCGTCTTGAGTTAAATCTTAGGTACTCGTTGTACTGAGACGGCTGAAGTCCGATGTTTTCGTTTGACAAATTTCATCACAAATCAAAGTTTTCGTTAAGAGCAAATGGAAACAGAAAAGCTTTCGAACAAATGTGAAACTTACTTGTGAACTGATACAAAATGTCCGGATCTTCAGCAGGCTCTCGCACTCCTGAAACAAACTCGATATAACACCACCACTGGGGAAACAAGTCACCCGCTACCATTCAATGGCGTTGTGTCTCGTCTGCTCGAAGGCTCCGCGAGCGTGTGACGTCAACCAGGAAGTCTTTTTGGTATGGTGGATTCCATAAATGGAACATCGTGATTGGTCAGAGAAACGACGAGCTATTTTTGGTTTTCTTGTCACCACTGACACACACACACAGAGGCACACACACACACACACACGCATACACAAAGAAACAGCACGATACTGCACGATTTGACTATTTATATTTACTGAAGTGAGTAGCGGTTTAAGTATCCACGCTTACAAGCGAACTGCTCTGACACCACAACAGTATAAGTATGCCTCACTGCGATGGTTGCCAAATCGCTTGCACGCTTTGTGTTGTTACGTTTAGGTTGACGCTGGGGACTGGGAATTCCCCACAATATTGGCTACATTCAAGAGCGCATGTGTGTGTGTTTGTGTTTGTGTGTGTATGTGTGTGTGTGTGTGTGTGTTTGTGTTTGTGTGTGTTTGTGTGTGTTTGCGTTTGTGTGTTTGTGTGTGTGTGTTTGTGTTTGTGTGTGTTTGTGTGTGTGTTTTGTGTGTTTGTGTGTGTGTGTTTGTGTGTGTTGTGTGTGTGTGTGTTGTGTGTGTGTGTGTGTTGTGTGTGTGTGTGTTTGTGTGTGTTTGTGTGTGTTTGTGTGTGTGTTGTGTGTGTGTTGTGTGTTGTGTGTGTGTGTGTGTGTGTGTGTGTGTGTGTGTGGTGTGTGTGTAAGAGTGTGTTGTGGGGAATGCCTGCGCTTCTATCAGTGTGTGTTTGTGTGTTATGTCACTCATACAGATACACGGGCATACCACACCCTCACATGCATACACATAGATATACATACAAAACTTTCGTACACACACACACACACACACACACACACACACACACACACACACACACACACACACGTATATATATATATATATATATATATATATATATACACACATATATATATATACATAGATACAGCTGATTACGCACATGCACGCACATACCATACACACATGCACACGCGTACTCCATACATACAACCATGTACACACATGGCACACACACAGACACACACACGCACACACGCACACATGCACACACGCGCACACACGCGCGCGCACACACACACACACACACACACACACACTCATACACACACACGCTACACATGTTTACTGATAACATACATACAAACACACAGTGACTTATATACATACATACAGAGAGAGAGAGAGTAGGTGTTTTGTGACGGAGAGACAGACAGACAAACAGACATAGACATACAGGGCGACTGAGACAGAGGAACAGATATAGAGATATAGAGACAGAGACGAAGACAGAGACACAGATTCAATGAGACAGAGAGAGCGAGAGAAAGAGAGACAGACAGAGACAGAGACAGAGATAGACAGACAGATGCAGAAAGAGAAACTGACAGAGACAGACAGAGACAGACAGACAGAGACAGAGACAGACAGAGACAGAGAATCCATTAACAGAAGTCTAGACTGAAACCTGAGCATTCCCAGTTAACGTCACATATACAACGCCCTCCATGTTGGCTGTAGGAGACAAAATCTCATTGGATTTCAGTTGTACACATCGATGGAGCTTCTTCGGTTGTAGAGTTTTTGGAGGGGGGGTTTTTTTTTCAAGCCAGCAATTACATGCAGATTTCCTAGATCTTTCGCAAAAATGGGACAGAATAAACTGTTCAGTTGTGCAGTTAAAGATTTTTTCAAAACCAATATTTACATGAACCAGAAAAAGAACGAAAGAAGAATATGAACGCGTATTTATTAAATACGCGTTCATATTCTTCTTTCGTGTTTTTTTCTGGTTCCTGTTTGCTTGAACGCGGGCAGTCACTCTTTGTTTTGGATTTCAATATTTACATGTATATAGCAGATTCCTTTGATCTTACGAAAAACCACAGCAGCGCTGGCAAAGTCTTGAAATAGGGAGTAGGAGAGGAGCGAATCGAAACTTATGAAACACACTACCAGAATGGCAGAAGCATTGTTAAAATAGGTGGCTACAGGTCGGTTTTTGTGTTGAAATCTAAGATTTAATTCCAGACAGAATCTTGACTCGAGTTCGTGGTTCTGTCTGTGAGTGTACCAAAATGCCTAGCCACCCTGCAGAAAAACCTGTGGCTTGCCTAACAGCCAAACGCACGAGTCTTGCATTATCAGCATACCGCACAAACCAAACGAACTAATGGAAATGGGCCACTAAAATCAATCAAAACCAAAAAATCCTAATCAAACAAAAATAAAATACATAAAAAAAAACTGTGGTTTGCCTGAGGGCCGAATTCACCCTCCCTGCATTATTAGCATACCGCTCAAACCAAATGAACTTCTGGGGCCAACTAAACTCAGAAACAAAACCAAAAAATCCAGTCAAACAAAAAACAAACGAACAACAACAACAACAAATGCCTCCCTCTTGAGGACCAAACCCACACCCCTGCATTATCAGCACACCGCACAAACCAAATGAACCAATGGCAATGGGCACTAAAAGCGGAAACACTCCCCCCCCCCCAAAAAAAAAAAAATAATATATATATATAAACCCAAACTAAAAACAAACAAAACAAAACAAAACAAAATCCCAATCTAAAAGTATAAACAAACAAAAAAAATCCCAATCTAAAAGACAGAAACAAACCAACAACAAAAATCCTCAATCAAACAAAAACAAATAAGGATCGAACCCACAACTCCCTGTGTTATCACCCATGGCACTCTGACTGCGCCAATTGGGCCATGGAAACCAGCCACTTAGCAGACGCACCCAGAACTTTACAGCCACTGTGGCGTCGTGAAACTTTATTTGCATGTGGCCACACAATCCACAAGTCAATAAAATTAATCTTTTCGTTTTAAATCGGACCGCTAAAGACAGAGAGAGAGAGAGAGAGAGAGAGAGACAGACAGACAGACAGAGAGAGAAAGGACACACACAGAGACGGACGGACAGAGAGAGACAGAGAGCGAGCGAGCGAGCGAGCGAGCGAGCGAGCGAGCGAGGGCGAGAGAGAGAGAGAGAGAGGAGAGAGAGAGAGAAACAAAGAAAGAAGAAAAAAAGAAAAGAAAAAAGATTAGGCTTGCCGGGATTGATGTTTTGATCACCTGTGCGCTGAATCACTGAGCAACATTTACTGTGAGTGGTTTTGGAATATACACATCCATGTTCCGCGCTTTGAATCTGGGGCCCTGAAAACTGCTACAGGTCCTCGTACTGTAAATCGTTCTTTTTGTAGCGCAGGTCTCCTAAAACCCAGACTCACAGTGTATTTTATACATAATCAGACTTCATAGTCTAGTACGACATAGAGAACACGAGCTGTTTGGTAAGCTGATCACATTCCACTGTCATTGCTGTGTCTTTGGTGGGCGTGCATGCTAAGTGCTTTCATGCATCCATAAGCCAGCCACTGACAAGACATGCAGGATCTTTAATGTGCATATTTGATATTCTGTATGCATAAACACACCAGGGGGAGCTTAGACATGGCAGGTCTACGCATAGGAACAGTCTAACAATAATCACCCTTTAGCTACGAAAAGCAACAAACAAACAAGCAAGCAAGCAAACAAACAAACAAAGCAAGCAAGCAAGCAAACAAACAAACAATCAAGCATGCAAACGAACAAAACAAAAGAAGAAGAAGAAGAAAGAAGCAAAGATGTCAGGACGGATCGAACACACGACCTTCCTTCCAACTGCAAGTCCAACCTTTACCCACACGTATACTGTGCCCGTCAACACATCAGAGCCATGATAGGGACTAACCGGCTTTACCCGTAACTCATCCTAAACCGGAAATCGGTGACACGATAGGCGTGACACAAACAATGGAAATCGATGAGGTAGTGCTCTGTCATTCCTAAAGCATATAATTATGTATCTACACACACATTCTATTCGCTCCGCCCCGATGAAACAGTGATTTTGCAGTCACATGTATGTATGTATGTATATGTATGTATGTATGTATGTATGTATGTATGTATTGTTATGTATTAGTATGTATGTTATGTATGTAT
>JAPXFY010000018.1:50835254-50837754 GCA_030674185.1 Monoplex corrugatus | reverse complement strand
AATTAAAATATATAATCAGAAGAATAAACTTAAAAAACACCAATAATAGACACAGTCATGCCAAGGACTAGAAAAGGTTAAAAACAGTCATTTTGTACTTCAGCACCAATGCCGTGGAAGTTACTCTGCAACCAGATACTTTTGAAAAAGATGGGTTTTAAGTTCCTTTCTGAAGGTTAAGTAACTATGTTGTTTTCTCAGGTTGAGTGGCAGATTGTTCCATACTGAAGGACCAAAAACAGAGAAAGCGCGTTTGCCAACTGTGGAGAGAGAAAAACGTGGTTCGACTAGTTGAAAAGAATCTCCGGAACGAAGGGTTCGAGTCGGTACATAATGTTGGATCAGTTCAGAAAGATATGGTGGTGCAGTGACTGCTTGCCTCTGTTTCCGCTGTCTAAGTGATACAATCTTGAAGTCTATTCTGGCTTTGATGGGGAGCCAGTGAAGGGATTTCAGCAGTGGATTTGCACTGTCAGATTGTTTCTTGTGCAGGATAAGGCGGGCTGCATTATTCTGAATGACCTGAAGCTTTCTAAGTTTGTCATCAGGTAAGCCAGCTAAGAGAGAATTACAGTAATCTAATCTTGACAAAATAAAACAAACTGCAAGCTTCCTCACGGCATCGTGTGGTGAGGTAAGGACGAATCTTTGCAATCCTACGGAGCTGAAAGTTTAGGCTACGGCAAAGATTGTTGATATACGCGTCCATTGTTAATGATTCGTCAAGAAACACTCCAAGATTTCTAACAGATGGTGCAAAAGAAAGACTGCAGCCACAGATTGTCTTGTGCAGCCACAGATTGTCATTGTGCATGTTGGTGTTTGTTGTAGTTTATGTTTAGTACCGATTTTTATCAGTTCAGTTTTATCTTCATTCATTTTAAGCTTGTTTGTCATCATCCAGTCACCGACAGCCTCAATACCAGATTGTAAATTGCCAAGCAATGCTGGAAACTCGGCTGGGATGTTGGAATCATACAATTGTGAATCGTCGGCGAAGAAGTGATAGCGAAGACCTGATCGACTTATCACCTGACTCAGAGGCTTGGTGTACATTACGAACAAGACAGGCCCTAACACTGAGCCTTGTGGGACTCCAAACCTGAGCACTGATGGAGAGGAATGATACTTTCCTAAAACAACAGATTGAGTACGGTCCTTAAGGTAGGACCGAAACCAGTCCAAAACGATTGCAGAGCAACCATATGTGGTATGCAGTCTGTTGATAAGTATGTTATGGTCTATTGTATCAAAGGCAGCAGACAAATCCAGCAAAGACAGGAGAGACACATGTCCACGATCAGAAGTATGAAGAAGATCGTTAACGACACGAACAAGTGCCGTTTCTGTACTATGACATTTACGATATGCAGATTGAAATGGCTCAAGTAGGTCGTGGGACTGAAGGTGATGTAACAACTGTTCCAAGACAATACGTTCTAAAACCTTTGATAAAAATGGCAAGTTAGAAACTGGGCGAAAGTTTTTCAAGCACTCAGGATCAAGTGTTGACTTTTTAAGAAGTGGTTTCACTAGGGCATGTTTAAAACTATCTGGGACAGTGCCTGTACACAATGACCTGTTCATGATATCAGTTATCAGGGGAACAAGTTCATCAATACATCCAAAAAACAGTGATGCAGGAATGGGATCTAGCTCGCATGATTTCTTGGGCATTTTCATCAGTATTTCTCTCACATTTTCTTGAGACCGCTCTGAAAAACAGAGAGTGCAGATCCAGAGAACCGATCAGCGTCAGCGGTCGTCGAACTGCCAGTTGGAAAACTGTCTCGAATTTGCTCAATTTTGCCAGAAAAGTATTCATTGAATTTGTCCGGTAGTTGTTCAACCGGGACAGATGTTGGCAACACAAGGCCCTGTTCTTTTCCCATGAGCTCCCCGCTGACTCTGAAAAGCTCCCCGGAGCTACACGCATTGACTATCTTATTACACATGTACTGTTTTTTAGCATTACGAATCATGCTAGTTACCAGATTACGCTGGTGAGCATAAATTTGCTTGTGCACAGTCAGGCCAGATTTGCGCCATAACCGTTCCGCCTCGCGGCGCTGGAGCTTTGCTTGCTTTATCTCCAGGTTCATCCAAGGGGCGGATGTGCGATCGGTCAAGTTACGTGTAACTAAGGGGGCGTGCTTGTCCAATAAGTCACGCAAACATGTGTTGTAAACATTGACAGGATCATTAGTACATGAATCATATGCAAACCCTGACAACACATCTGATCTAAAATCAACAGAGTTAATGGCTTTGAGTTTACGTGATGATACACTCTTTGTTGCTCTACATGGTTTCCTAAGGCATAGCTCAAAGGACACAACAAAATGGTCAGAGACTAACATGTCATCGACATTGATGTTCATAAACAAGGGTCTACTGTTTGTAACAATCCAGTCTAGGATGTGACCACGGCAGTGTGTGGGTTTGTTTATCAGTTGTTCTAAGTCAAAACTGTCAAGCAGACTTTTAAATGCAGAAGCAG
>JAPXFY010000018.1:50805254-50830254 GCA_030674185.1 Monoplex corrugatus | reverse complement strand
GTGATTGTACAATGGAGTTTGCATTCCATAGCCCCTACTTGTTCTCCCTCCCCAAGTTCCCTCCCATTGGTTCTCAACCCCTCCCCAAGTTACCTCCCATTGGTTCTCAACCCCTCCCCAAGTTCCCTCCCATTGGTTCTCAACCCCTCCCCAAGTTCCCTCCCATTGGTTCTCAACCCCTCCCCAAGTTACCTCCCATTGGTTCTCAACCCCTCCCCAAGTTCCCTCCCATTGGTTCTCAACCCCTCCACAAGTTACCTCCCATTGGTTCTCAACCCCTCCACAAGTTCCCTCCCATTGGTTCTCAACCCCTCCCCAAGTTACCTCCCATGGGTTCTCAACCCCTCCCCAAGTTCCCTCCCATTGGTTCTCAACCCCTCCACAAGTTACCTCCCATTGGTTCTCAACCCCTCCCCAAGTTACCTCCCATTGGTTCTCAACCCCTCCCCAAGTTCCCTCCCATTGGTTCTCAACCCCTCCACAAGTTCCCTCCCATTGGTTCTCAACCCTCCACAAGTTACCTCCCATTGGTTCTCAACCCCTCCCCAAGTTCCCTCCCATTGGTTCTCAACCCCTCCACAAGTTCCCTCCCATTGGTTCTCAACCCCTCCACAAGTTACCTCCCATTGGTTCTCAACCCCTCCACAAGTTACCTCCCATTGGTTCTCAACCCCTCCACAAGTTACCTCCCATTGGTTCTCAACCCCTCCACAAGTTACCTCCCATTGTTTCTCAACCCCTCCACAAGTTACCTCCCATTGTTTCTCAACCCCTCCACAAGTTACCTCCCATTGGTTCTCAACCCCTCCCCAAGTTACCTCCCATTGGTTCTCAACCCCTCCACAAGTTACCTCCCATTGGTTCTCAACCCCTCCACAAGTTACCTCCTATTGGTTCTCAACCCCTCCACAAGTTACCTCCCATTGGTTCTCAACCCCTCCACAAGTTCCCTCCCATTGGTTCTCAACCCCTCCACAAGTTACCCTCCCATTGGTTCTCAACCCCTCCACAAGTTCCCTCCCATTGGTTCTCAACCCCTCCCCAAGTTCCCTCCCATTGGTTCTCAACCCTCACAGTTACCTCCCATTGGTTCTCAACCCCCCCCCCAAGTTCCCTCCCATTGGTTTTCACCCTCCACAAGTTTACCTCCCATTGGTTTCCACCCCTCCCCCAAGTTCCTCCCATTGGTTAGATCTCCTGAAGTTTTCCTTCCATTGGTTCCCCCCCCCCCCCAAGTTTACTTCCATTGGTTTTTCCCTTGACAAGTTTCCTCACATTGGTTGTCCCCCCTCCTCCCTAGTACCATCCATTGGTTCTCTTCCACAAGTTCCCCCCATTGGTTCTCCCTCTCCAAGTTCATTCCATTGGTTCTCCCCCCCCAGTATCTCCTGTTAGTTCTCCCCCTTATTCCTTCTCTGTGGTTCTCTTCCCTCCCCCCTCCCCAAGTCCCTCCCATTGGTTCTCCCAACCCCCAAGTACCTCGTTTGTTATCCCCCTAAATACCATCCCTTTGGTTCTTCCCCCCCCCCCCAAGTTCCCTCCGATTGGTTCTCTCCCCCCCCCACCCCTTCCATTAGTTCTCCCTCCCATGTTCCCTCTCACTGGTTCTCCCCCCCCCCCCAAGCACCTCTCTTTGGTTCTCCGCCCCCTAGTACCATCCTTTGGTTCTTCATCTCCCAAAGTTACCTCCCATTGGTTCTCCCTTCCTACCTCAAATACCCCTCCATTTGGTACTCCCCCTAAGTTCCCTCCCATGGGTTCTCCCTCCCGAAAAGCCCTCCCATTGGTTCCCTCCCCAAGTATCCTCCCTTTGGTTTCCCTTCCAAGTTCCCCTCGCTCTCCCTGCCCCACGTTCCCTGCCATTCGTTTCCACCACCACCCCTGAGCACCCTCCCATGACCTCTCTTTTTCCAAGTTCCCTCTCATTGGTTCTCCACCCCCACCCCCCAACGTTACCTACCATTGGTACCCTCCCCAAATTCCTTCTGATTGATTTCCCCCCCCCCCCTTCGAAGTACCCTACCTTTGCTTCTCCCCTTCTAAGAACCTCCCATTTGTTCTCGCTCCCCAAGTTTCCTTTCACTGGTTCTCCCTGCCAAAGTTCCCTCCCATTGGTTCTACCCCAACAAGGACCCACTCGTTGGTCCCCCCCCCAAGAAACCTCCCATTGGTTTATACTTCCTGAAGTTCCCTTCCATTGCTTTACCCCCCCCCCCCCAGTAAAATCCAATTGGTTCTCCCTCCCCATGTACCCTCCCAATGGCTCTCTCCTCCCCAAGTAACTTCCCATTGGTTCTCCCTCCACAAATTCCTTCTCATTGGTTCTCCACCACCACCCAAGTACCTTCCTGTTGGTTCCCTCCCCCCCCCCAAGTTCCCACCCTACTGGTTCTCTTCCCCCCCCCCCTCCCAAGTTCCTTCTTAGTGGTTCTCCCCCCCCTCCCTGCCAAGTTCCCTCCCATTGGGTTCCCCCCCCCCAACGTACCCTCCCTTTGGTTCTCCGCCCTCTAAGTGCCATCCTTTTGGTTCTCGCCACCCCAATACCTTTGTCCCTCCCAATTTCTCCTTGGTTTCCCTCCCCAAATTTTCTCCCATTTGGTTCTCCCTCCCAATATTTTCCATCGGTTCTCCCTCCCCAAGTACCTCCATAGTTCTCCACCCCCCAGGTTCCTTCCTATTAATTCTCCCTCCCCATATTCCCTCCCATTGGTCCACCCCAAAGTAACCCATTAGTTCTTTCCCCAAGAACCCCGTCAAAGTTCCCTCCCATTGCTTCGCTCCCTAAGTTCCCTCCTCTTGGTTCTCTCACCCCAAGTAACCTTCCCTTGTTTTTCTCCCAACCCATGTTTCCTCTTATTGGTTCTCTCCCCAACCAAGTCCACTCCCATTAGTTCTCTCTTCCCAAAGTACCCTCCCTTTGGTTCCCTACCCCAAAGTTCCCTCCCACTGGTTCTACCTCTCAATTCTCTCTTCCCAAAGTACCCTCCCTTTGGTTCCCTACCCCAAAGTTCCCTCCCACTGGTTCTACCTCTCAATGTTCCCTCCCTAAATACCCTCCCTTTGGTTCTTCCCCCCTCCCTCTCCCCCAAGGTCCCTCTCATTGGTTTTCCCTACCCAAGTACCCTCCAATTGGTCCACAAGTCTTCTCACATTGGTTATTCCCCCCAAGTACCCTCCCTTTCGTTCTCTCCGTCCCCCCACAAGTTCCTCCCATTGGTTCTCCCCCCTTAAATACGCTCCCTTTGGTTCTCCCCCCTCAAGTTCCCCCCCCCCCCAAAAATAATCAATTGGTTATTCCGCCCCCCCCCCCAGTTCCTTCCCATGGATTCTCCCTCCTCAAGTTCCCTCCCACTGGTTCCCTACAAAAGTACCCTCCTTTTGCTTCTCCCCCAAGTACCCTCCCTTTGATTCTCCACCCCAAGTTTTTGGTTCCCCCACCAGTACCCTCCCCTTGGTTCTTCCTCCACAAGTACCCTCCCATAGGTTCTCTCCCCCAAGTACCCCCTCCCATTGGTCCTCTCCTCTTCCCCCAAGTACCCCCTCCCCTTGGTTCACTCCCACTGGTTCTCCTCCCTCCCCCCTAAAATAACCCTTCCATCGGTTCTCTCTCCACAAGTTCCCTCCCATTGGGTCTCCCCTCCCAAATTTCCCTCTTAGTGGTTCTCCCCTAAACAAGTTCCCTCGCATTGGGGTAGAAAACCAAAGGGAGGGTACTTCCTCCCCATGTACCCTCCCTTTGATTCCCTACCCCAAAGTTCGTTCCCTCCCACTGGTTCTACCTCTCCATGTTCCCCTCCCTAAATACCCTCCCTTTGGTTCTCCTGCCCCCTCCCATGTTCCCTCCCTTAGTACCCTCCCTTTGGTTCTCCCACCCTAAGTTCCCTCCCGTTGGTTCTTCCATCCCCTTCCTGCAAGTTCCCTCCCACTGGTTCCCTCCCGGCGACCTTCCCTTTGGTTCTCCGCCCCAAGTTCCCCCTCCCATTAGCTCTCTTGCCCCAAAGTGCCCAGTTCCTCCCATTGGTCCCCCCTAAGTTCCCTCCCATGGGTTCCCCCTCCCCATGTTCCCTACCCATTGATTCTCCCCCCCTCCCCAGTACACTCCCTTTTCAACCCTACGTTCCCTCCAATTGGTTCTCTCCCCCTGAAAGTCCCCTCACATTGGTTATCCTCCCAAGTTTCCCATTGTTTCTTTGCCCCCCCCACCCCACCCCCCCCCCCAGTTCTCTCCCATTTGTACTACCCCACTCCTCAAAGAGTACCCCCCCCCCACACACACATACTGGTTCTCCCTCCCAAGTTCTTCACTCTTTGATCCACAAAGTTCCCTCCCTCCCTTTGTGCTCCCCATCTCTCATCTCAGTACCCTCCCATTGTTTCTCCCGCCTCCCCCCCCCCCCCGAAGTTCCATCCCATTGGTTGTCCCGCTCCAAGTACCCTCCCCAAGTAAACTCCGTATAGTTCTCCCCCCCCCCCCCCCAATTACTTCCCATTGGTTCTCCTCCTCCCACCCCAAGTTCCCTCCCCCGGGTTCCCTCCCCGAGTTCCCTCCCATTGGTTCCTTCTCGAAGTAACCTCCCAATGGTTCTCACCCCACCAAGTTCCCCCCCATTGTTCTCCCTGCCCACGTTCCCTACCTATTGATTCTCCCTCCCCAAGTTCCCCTCTTTGACTCCCAAAATTCCCTCCCTTTTTGTCTCCCTCTCTCCCCCAATCACCCTCCCATTGTTTCTCCCACCCACCCCGAAGTTCCGCCCATTTATTCTCCCCACCCTAAGTACCTCCCATTGGTTCTCCCCGCCCTAAGTACCTCCCATTGGTTCTCCCCGCCCTAAGTACCTTCCATTGATTCTCCCCGTCCTAAGTACCTTCCATTGATTCTCCCCGCCCTAAGTACCTTCCATTGGGTCTCCCCGCCCTAAGTACCTCCCATTGGTTCTCCAGCACCCACAAATTCCGTCCCACTGGTTCTTCCACCCCCCCTCCCCCCGCGTCCCCCCCTCCCCGAATTCCATGCCTTTGGTTGTCCCGCTCCTCTCCTACTCAAGTTCCCTCCCATGGGTTCTCCCTCCCCAAATTCCCTCACTCCCTTCTTTGAATCCCAAATTTCCCTCCCTCTCTCTTTGGGGTTCCCCCACTACCCCCAATCTCCAAGTTCTCTTATCTCGGTCCCTTTCCTCATATCCCAAAGTTCGCTCCCCTAAGACCCTCCCCGATTTCCGTAAATTTCTTCCCTTCAATCCCTTCTGAATTAATAATAATAATAATAATTACAATATTCATATAGCGCAAAATCTTGATAAAATCAAATCTAAGCGCTGAATTCCAAGTTCCCTCCCCTTAGTCTTTTCGCCGTTCACCTAAGTTCCCTCTCATCTGAGTCTTCCAAAAAAGGTCTATACCTTCGTTCTTTTTCCAAAAGTTGCGTCCCTACCCCCCCCCCCCCCACCCCATGTTCCACGCCGTTGGTCCTTCTCCACCAATGTTCCCTCCCCTTCGTATCCCTCCTTCAAGGTTCTCTCCCATCTGTCCCTTGCCAATCCCTGGTACGGTCCTTACCTTGATTTCACGAAGTTGCAGCCTTTCTCTCGAAATATACTACACGTCATTATTTAAGGGCCAGGAACGTTTTTGAGTCAATTTTTGAAAGGAGAAATAACCTATTTTCTCTTACTCTTTTCTCCAATTCGTTGCCGTAACTGAATGGATAAGAGCTCAGACAACATTGCAGTTTCCTTTTGGCACGTGTTTGGGGATTTGCCGATTTGCAATGGGCGGCCCAAGGAAGACAATTTCCACACGAAATTGTCGAATCTTCAGCAGGGTCTCTCTGACGACGCAGGCAAGGTAGCGACAAAATTCGCTTTGCACGTGCAAGGCAAGCCCTTTTTGAACACTACTCCAGCCAAAGTTGCCCGCAGACGAGGATAAAAAGACCCGTTCTTGGTTGTTTTAACCATGCTTGCAAGACGACGGATGACGGATGAGCAGCGGGGGAGAGCCCTCGCTCTGCTTGATGAAGGCCTAGCGCAGCGGGAAGTTGCTAGACGACTTGAAGTGTCGCATTCCACAATCCAGAGACTGCTGGAGCGCTTCAATGAGACTGGAGCAGTCCAGGAAAGGCGTCACACGGGTCGACCCAGAGTAACGACAAGACAGCAAGACCGCTACCTTGCCCTCTCCGTCCTGAGGGAAAGGGCATCCACTGCGGTGACCTTGAGGGGTCAGCTGAGGGACGCAACAGGTGCTAACATCAGCTGCAGCACGGTGAGAAGACGGCTACATGAGGCAAACTTGAGGTCACGGAGGCCGGCCGTCCGACCCGTGCTGTCACCGGTCAACAGAGTGCGCCGCATGACCTGGGCCAGGGAGCACGTGACCTGGACAAGGCAACAGTGGGCCCGGGTCTTGTTTTCGGATGAGTCCAGGTTCACCCTGACCTTTAACGATGGCCGGGCTCGGGTGTGGCGACGTCAAGGGGAGAGGTTCGCTGACGCCACTGTCCAAGAGCATAACCGGTACGGCGGCGGGTCGGTGATGGTGTGGGGTGGCATGAGCCGTGGTACCCGGACCCCCCTGCTCCCCA
The DNA here is from genome assembly GCA_030674185.1 of Monoplex corrugatus. Classification (NCBI taxonomy): domain Eukaryota; kingdom Metazoa; phylum Mollusca; class Gastropoda; order Littorinimorpha; family Ranellidae; genus Monoplex; species Monoplex corrugatus. Next base: position 50,823,671 of record JAPXFY010000018.1, on the reverse strand, counting down.
TTGACGGCATCCTGAACGGGGTCCGGTACCGGGACGAGGTTCTGGCGGCCGTGGCACTGCCTGCGCTTGTGGACCTTGGTCAAGGCGCCATCTTCCAGGACGACAATGCACCTGCGCATCGAGCACGCCTTGTGACCGACTTCCTGGAGCAGCATGAAGTCGTCCGTATGGCCTGGCCAGCGTGCTCACCTGACCTGAACCCAATTGAACACCTCTGGGATGTGCTCGGGAGGCGCATCAGGGACAACCACCCCCCACCGGGCACCCTGGCCAGGCTGGTCGACATCCTGCAGATCGAGTGGGCGGCCATCCCTCAGGACACACTCCGTACCCTTGTGGGGTCGATGCATCGGCGCTGTGAAGCATGCATCCAGGCTCGGGGCGGACACACGCGATATTGAAAACAGATTGGCCAAATCTGACACTTTGTTTTTTGAAAAGGGGGGGATGTTCCTTTAAATGCATGTGCTGTTCACTAATGGGTCATTGTGCTAATTTCTTTTTCCAAAACAGGTGTGGAAATGATGAAATAAAACATAGAATCAATTCTAAACATTGTCAATTATTTCAACTTAAAATTAAAGAGGAAGGAAGAAGTGGCCCTTAAATTATGATTAGGAGTATATATTCACCTGGCTTGGCCTTGTTCGTCGCATGCAGGATACTCATATCCCTGAAGATACACTGTACGGAGAGATCACTGCAGGAGCCTGGCACACAGAGCGTTCACTGCTGCTGTATAGGGAATCTTGCAAATGAGACCTGAAATCACCTGTTATCAGTGTGTCCACCTGCAAAGAGACAGCTACAAATCGCTGTGCCTAGTAAAGGCTGTACGTGCAGGCATATGGTCACCGCAGAGGAGAAACGATCTCTACTGTTGTCGGAAAGATGAAAAAGAAAGATGCAGCTGTGATCACCTATCAACCATGTGCGTCAGCGGTGCCGAGGACTGCCACTCAATCACCTTGTTCAACTACAGCTGATGCTATTCACCATCCAACTCCTCAACCGAGTGCATCCATTGTCTAATCAGATGGATCCGTCAATTCAAAAATCATTCTTTTGTTTATTGTTCATGATGGTAGTAGTCTTGCTGACCATTTTAGAGGCGGGGATTCGAATCCAGACGGAGAACCGATTTCCATTTGAAAAAAAATTTGGTCACAACAGAAAAGCATCCAACAGTCAGGACCCGGATGCTGTCCAGTCCCCTTATACTGTGAGGAGTTCAGGGCCAAAACATTTTGCTTGACGGGGGTTTCTTCTGCTGTCCGGCACTCCCCACAGTTTCTTCATACTGACACGTGACTCTACCACTGACTTTCAGGAACAGTTCAGAGGATGTCCACCAAAGACAGGATGACACTGTGAAAGACCAGATTTATAGACTCTGTGGGCTGGCTCCCCACCTTGCCTTTCTTCAATTTGCCTCTTCTTCCAAAAATGAAAGACGCTCCCAGGATTCACCGAAGGGGGAAGAGAATGGTGAATATATAAACGGCAACTGGAAATCCACAACGGACCAGAATTATAAGAAAAAAGGGAATTGCCGTGTGCTGTGGAAGCAGATTCTCAACCAAGTGCGGCTTGAGGATCCACAGGACGAAAAAGGGCCGTGATGAATGAACAGCAGCGCACTGCGCATCAGATACAATGTCGGAAAACCAGGACCAAGAATCCAATCACAGTGCCGAGGACATCCACGATGATTGTTCAGACGAAACTGTACTGGTGATGCTACACCATAAACAATGTACCCGTCTATAAGTGCAAAAGAGGAATGGGAGAGGCTGGATAAAGAAATCATCCACAAACTAAATGTGCTGATACACACTGAAACTCAAAGTAGCCACGTTCAGATATTCTGTACATGCAACATGTAGGACGCCTGTGGAATAAAACAGCCAAAGGTGAAAACCCCTCCTGAGAAATCTACACATCAGCGTCAGATGAGCATATGCAGAAGAAAGAAGGGATTTTGAAGGAACAAATGAAAGCTGCTCCATAATTTGAGAAAGAAAAAGGATTATTAAAAAAAACATGAAAGGGAAACAGTGCCCTCAGCAAAGCAGAATACGCAAGGGCGAGGAGCGGCAAAAAGACGACCCAAAATGACTTCTTCAGACATGCTTTCCATTTGGCGGGAAATTATTCCAGCCACTGAAATCAGGGAAGATCACGATGGACAAAACAGCTCTGGAACACTTCACAGGAAAGCATTCCAATCCTCAGGGCGAAGCATCACTTGAAATCGTCATCTGCCGTAATGAAACAGCTTACCTGCTGCTGAGGAAATGTCCACGTGTCCTCAAGTGGCTCCAGAACTTTACAATAATACAATAATACATAATACAATCATACATACATACATATTTTATTTATATAGCGCAAAATCTTGATAAAATCAAGTCTAAGCGCTGATCAGCATGCAGGAACCTGACGATTAGCACCAATGGATTGTAGCTGATGGAGTATATCGTTCCAAAAGAACAATTTTCGAGTGATAACTAGTTCAGACAACTATCACTTCTGAACTCAAATGGAAAATCATCCTCTGTCAGAGCTGCAAGGCTGACTAAACACCTTACGGACAATGAATACCTGGCTTTGTTAAGTCCAGAGAACAGGCTTTCTGGAAGTGTCTGGCTGTAGAGAGCATGCCACAACTATTTGGGAAGCAATTATAAAATAAAACATAAGAGAAACCTCGATGTGAAGTGCACTCCATAGATGTCTAAGCTGGAATGGTGGCCACTCTCAGAATTAGTTTCATTCTCAGTTCTGTTTAACTCTTCCCCTCGAATCTGGTGAAATGGGGGAAATCAGATGACCTTCGTGCCCGCTCTACCAGGGCAAACAAACCTTGTAAATATAACAGAAATAGAAAGAAAAAATAAAGGGTTGGAGCTAAATAGCAAGAAGACGAAAGTCATGGTAATCAGTAAAAAATATGAAATCCCCTCATGCAAAATAATAGCAACGGCACAACTTTGAGACAGGTTAAGTACAAATATCTGGGAACGGTCATCTCACCAGACGGCGGATGCACATCAGAAATAGCCAGCAGAATCGGCCAAACCAAAACAGCATTTGAGAAGTTGAAAAGCATTCTTACCAAAAATGCCTATCAATTATCAGGAAGAGAGCTTTTGAACGTTATATAGAGCCGATAATGTTATACGGTTGTGAGGCGTGGACAGTCAACACGCAAAGCCAGAACAAGATTGAGGCAGCCGAGATGTGGTTTCTAAGAAGAATGTTGAGAGTTCCATGGACAGCAAAGAAAACAAACGAGACAAGTCTTGATGGAGGCAGACACTAGAAGATATTTGATAAGATTAGCAAAAGACAGGCAACATTTATAGGCCATTTTATGAGGAAAGGGGAAATTAGAGCACCTGGTCACAACAGGAAAGCTGGAAGGAAAGAGAACACCAGGCAGATCCAGGGAGAAAATATTGGACGGACTTGCAGGGTGACTGAGGACGGAGCGGGTGGAAGATGTGCTTGCAGCAACAAGGGATAGATGCATATGGAGGGCCATGATCGCCAACACCATGCGGCAGGGCACATGATGATGATGTATGTTTACTCTGGTTGTCATTGGCTTTGTTCTTAATTTTGTTTGTTAGTCTATTTTGTTTTGTTTTCAATCTTCAATTTCTTGTTCCTGTGCCTATTGTGGTTTTGGTTCCTGTCGGTTGTTGTTGTAGCATTTGTTGTGTTGTCAATTTATTTGTGTTCCTTTTGTCTTGTTTTTGTTCTCATTACTATCTTATTGTGTTCTTGTTGGTGCTCTTGGTGACATGGTTCCGGTATTTGTTAACATTATTTTTCTGTTCTTTTTATTCTCCTGTTGTGTTCCTTTTGTTTGTTTTTGTTCTGCTCATTACTATCTTATTTGTGTTCTTGTTGGTGCTCTTGGTGACATGGTTCCGGTATTTGTTAACATTATTCTTCTGTTCTTGCTGCTGTCGTTGTTGCTCTTTTTTGTTCTTGCTCTTATTTGGAATTCTTTCTCTACGGGTTCTTGTTGACTTTGTTGTTGCCGTTCTCGTTTGCTCGTTTCACTTCTAGCTGACCTTGGTCTTTGTTCCTCAGTTTGCTTTCATTTTTGTAGATTTGTTGTTTTTGCTGACGTGGCTGTGTTTTGTCCTGGGTTGTATTTGTCTTTGTTCTTGATTTTGCTCTTTTTAGATATTTTTCTGTTTTTGTTGTTTCCTGTTCCTTTTGCGCGCGAGTTCTTGTGGGTTTTTTTTTTCTTGTCTTTTTTTTTCTTTTGTTCTCCGTTGAAATTTTACTTTTCAATGATAATGCTTGTGTTTGTGATGTTGTGATTATAGTATTTGTTGATATTGTTGTTCTGTTCTTGTTCTGGTATTCCCTGTGCTCGTTTGTCTTGTTTCTGTAGATTTGTTGTTCTTTTCGTTTGCTTGTTTGACTTCCTGTTGTATATAGTTTGGTTATGATATTTGCTGTATAGATTTGTTTTTTGATATCTATTCTCTGTTGTTTTTGCTTATCTTTTTCCTAATGCTCTTGTCAGTTGATGGTTGTTTTTCTTTTTCTTTTTGCTTTATCATTTTCCTTCGTGCTCTTTGTTTTTAGTTCTAGTATGTGTTGACATTGTTCTTATGTTTACGCTGTTGTGTATTCTTTGTTTTTTGTTTGTTTTGTTTTGTTTTGTTTTGTTTGGGTTGTTGGTTGTTTTTTTTTTTTTTGGGGGGGGGGGGCGGGTTTGGGGGGATGTTTATTTTTCTACTTACATTATTCTCGTAATTGTTATTTTCTTCATCTTGTTCACTTTGGTGTTCTTGATCTTATTTTTGTTTTCGTATTTGTTTGTGCCTTGTTCTTGCTGCTCTTTTTCCTTGTTCTTGTTCTCCACTAAAGTTTTGTTTGTTCTTGTTCCTTGGTGACGCTGGTGTTCTGGCTCTCGTCATGTGTTGATATTGTTAATATATTCTTGCTGGTGTACGTTTTTTTGATTTTGTTTTGTTTTGACTTCTTGTTGTCTGCCTTTATGTTCGTATTTTCACTTTATCGTTCTTGTTATTAATGCTATATTTTCTTTCTTTCAATATCAATATTCTTTCCCTTTTCTTTTTTTTATTTGTGCTTTTTGTTTTATGTATATTATTTGTTTTGTTGCTCGCTTTCTCAATATTGTTTAAGCTGTGTATTTTCCACTTTGTTGTTGCCTTTGATTTTGTTTCCTTGTGATAATCGTTCCGGTTTTTGTTTTGGTTTCTTTTTTTGGTTGTTTTTTTGTCTTTTTTTATTTATTAATTTTTTTAATTAATTTTGATCCTGTTTTTGTTGATGTTTTTCTACTTTTTGATGTACTTCTTGTTCTTGATATTGTTCCCTTTCACTCTTTTTCTTCGTGTTTTTCTTGGTGATTTGAAGTTGACGCATTTTTTTATTTTTTTTTGTTTTGTTTTTTTTTTTTTGCTCTGGGTTTCTGTTTTGAGTTGTCGTTGTAGCAGTAGTTTTTATTGTTTTATACTCCCGTTTTGCGGTTGTTTTTGCCTTGTTTCTGCTCTGCTCAGTAGTTTTTCTTATTTGCGCTTTTTATGCCCTTAGTGCAGTGGTTCTGTTATTAGTTGACATTCTTATGTTCTCGCTTGTTTTTGCTTTTTTTATCTCTTTTTATTTCTGTCCTTGTTTCTTCGGGTTCTTGTTGACTTTTGCTGTTGCTATTCTTGTGTGCTTGGTTGAATTCCAGTCGACTGTTTTTTGTTTGTTTTTTTGTTTTGTTTTTCGTTTTGTTATTTGCATTTTTGTGGATTTGTTGTAGTGGCGATCGTGATGCTCCTGTGTTTTGAATTGTAGTTGTCTTCGTTTTTGTTCTTGATTTTGCTCTCTTTGGATGTTTACTCTGTTGGTTTTCTTTTCTTGTTGCGTTTGTTCGTGTGTTTCTGTTGTCATTTTCCCCGTTGCTTCTTATTTGTTTTGGTCTTTTTTTTTTTTTTTAATTATTCAAGTCTCTATTCGTTATATTACTGTGGTCCTGAGAAGTAGTTCTATTTGTTGATATTGTTCTTATACTCTTGCTGTTGTGGGTTTCCATCCTCTCTACTCTAGTTCTTTTCTGTACATGGTTTATCTTGTTTTGTTTTTCCTGTGCATGTTGTTTTTGGTGTTCTTTTTGTTCTTTTGTTTTGTGTTTTGACTTGTAACTTCAGATTCTGATTTTTCTCTTTTTTAAAAATTTTGCTGTGCGTAATCCTGTTGCCCTTGTTTTTGGTATTTTTCTGTTTCTTTTCCTTTGTTTTTCGATGTGTTACTTTCTTTTACTAGCTATTACTGGTGTTGTTCGTGTTGTAGTTCTGGCTTCTTATGCATTTGCTGTCGGTTTTTTTTATTCGTTTCTTTGCATGTGTTTATAGTTTTATTACTTTCGTAGTTGTTCCTTTTTTCTAGTTCCCTTTCTTCATCTTGCCGATTTCGGTGCTGTTCTGAAATTTGTTATTTGTTTTCTTTTTTTTTTCTTTTTCTTGTTGTTTTTGTTGTTCTTGTTGCTCTTGTTGTTCTCATGTCTTATTTTGTTGTGTTGTTAGTTCTGGTCTGAATTTTTTGGTTTGTTGCTGTTCCTTGGTAGCTTTGGTGTTCTATTTCTTCATGTGCTTGTTCCTCTTTTTTCTTCTTCTTGACTTATCGTTCTTTTGTTCATTTCTTTGAGATATTGCTGTATTTGCTTATGACTATCTTCTTCGCATTGTCTTTGTTATTCATGTCATCAATCCTTTTTCGTTGTTTCCCTTCAATTGTTTTGGTTTTGCGGGGCTTTGATTTTGTGTGTGTTTGTGTGCATTTTTCTTTTGTTTTCCATATTGTTTTATTATTTTTAAATATAGTTCTTTTTCTGTTGCTTTTGACTTTGTCCTTAGTTATGTTCGTTTCGTCTATTTTGTTCATTCTTGAGCTTGCTCTGTGTGATATTTGTCTTCCTTTTGAGGTACTTCTTTTCTTTATTTTTTTTCTTTTGGTCTTCTTCTTTGTGCTATTCTTGGTGATTTGCCAGTGGTTGTTTTTGTTGCTTGCTATCACAGATGTTCTTTTTCCGCTTCTTGTTCTTTTTCTCGTCTCTTTTCTTTCTTTTCTCCAACTTTTCGTTCTGTTATTGTTTTTGTTTCTGTATTCGTATATCCGTTGTGCAATAATACTACTTATCGATTTGCCGTATATTGCTCATTTTTACTTTCTTTGTATTCCATTTTTGTTTGTTTTGTTTTTTGTTTAGTTTTGTTTGTCTTTTTTGTTTGTTTGTTGTTTTTTGCTTCCGTATCGTTGTGTTTGCTTTATTTTGGGTTTCTGGTTCGTGTGTTATAGTTATAACAGTTTTTGTTTTTTTAATCTTTTTTCGTTTATTTTTTTTTTCTTTGTTTTTGCCGTGTTGTTTCAGTTCTGCACAGTAGTTTTTTTATTCGTGTTCTTGTTGATGCTCTTGGTGGTTGTGATATATCTGTTGATATTCTTATGTTTTTGGTTGTTTTTCTCTTTACCTTGTTCTTCTTTGTTTCTCTTCTGGTTCTCGTTGACTTTTGTTGCTGTTGTTTGTTTCTCTTCTGGTTCTCGTAGACTTTTGTTGCTGTTGTTTGTTTCTCCTCTGGTTCTAGCTGACTTTTTTGTTGCTGTTGTTTGTTTCTCTTCCTGTTTTCGTTGACTTTTGTTGCTGTTGTTTGTTTCTCTTCTGGTTCTCGTTGACTTTTGTTGCTGTTGTTTGTTTCTCTTCTGGTTCTCGTTGACTTTTTTGTTGCTGTTGTTTGTTTCTCTTCTGGTTCTAGCTGACTTTTTTGTTGCTGTTGTTTGTTTCTCTTCTGGTTCTCGTAGACTTTTGCTGCTGTTGTTTGTTTCTATGCTGGTTCTCGTTGACTTTTTTGTTGCTGTTGTTTGTTTCTCTGCTGGTTCTCGCTGACTTTTGTTGCTGTTGTTTGTTTCTCTTCTGGTTCTAGCTGACTTTTTTGTTGCTGTTCGTTTCTCTTCTGGTTCTCGCTGACTTTTTTTGGCTGTTGTTTGTTTCTCTTCTGGTTCTAGCTGACATTTTTGTTCCTGTTTGTTTCTTTTCTGGTTCTCGCTGACTTTTTTTGGCTGTTGTTTGTTTCTCTTCTGGTTCTCGCTGACTTTTGTTGATATTGTTTGTTTCTCTTCTGGTTCTAGCTGACTTTTTTGTTGCTGTTGTTTGTTTCTCTTCTGGTTGTAGCTGACTTTTTTGTTGCTGTTGTTTGTTTCTCTTCTGGTTCTAGCTGACTTTTTTGTTGCTGTTTGTTTCTCTTCTGGTTGTAGCTGACTTTTTTGTTGCTATTGTTCGTTTCTCTTCTGGTTCTCGCTGACTTTTTTGTTGCTGTTTGTTTCTCTTCTGGTTCTCGCTGACTTTTTTGTTGCTATTGTTTGTTTCTCTTCTGGTTTCGCCGACTTTTTTGTTGCTGTTGTTTGTTTCTCTTCTGGTTTCGTTAGACTTTTGTTGCTGTTGTTTGTTTCTCTTCTGGTTCTCGCTGACTTTTTTGTTGCTGTTGTTTGTTTCTCTTCTGGTTCTCGCTGACTTTTTTGTTGCTTTGTTGTTTTTGTTTCTCTTCTGGTTTCCGTGACATTTTTGTTGCTGTTGTTTCTCTTCTGGTTCTTGCTGACTTTTTTGTTGCTGTTGTTTGTTTTTCTTCTGGTTCTCGCTGACTTTTTTGTTGCTGTTGCTTGTTTCTCTTCTGGTTCTCGCTGACATTTTTGTTGCTGTTGTTTCTCTTCTGGCTGTAGCTGACTTTTTTGTTGCTGTTGTTTGTTTCTCTTCTGGTTCTATCTGACTTTTTTGTTGCTGTTGTTTGTTTCTCTTCTGGTTCTCGCTGACATTTTTGTTGCTGTTGTTTGTTTCTCTTCTGGTTCTATCTGACTTTTTGTTGCTGTTGTTTCTCTTCTGGTTCTCGCTGACATTTTTGTTGCTGTTGTTTGTTTCTCTTCTGGTTCTCGTAGACTTTTCTTGCTGTTGTTTGTTTCTCTTCTGGTTCTAGCTGACATTTTTGTTGCTGTTGTTTGTCTTTTGGTTCTCGTAGACTTTTGTTGTTGTTTGTTTCTCTTCTGGTTCTCGCTGACTTTGTTGCTGTTGTTTGTTTCTCTGCTGGTTCTCGCTGACTTTTTTGTTGCTGTTGTTTGTTTCTCTTCTGGTTCTCGAAGACTTTTGTTGCTGTTGTTTGTCTTTTGGTTCTCGCTGACATTTTTGTTGCTGTTTCTTTCTCTTCTGGTTCTAGCTGACTTTTTTGTTGCTGTTGTTTGTTTCTCTTCTGGTTCTCGCTGACTTTGTTGCTGTTGTTTGTTTCTCTTCTGGTTCTCGTAGACTTTTGTTGCTGTTTGCTTTTCTTCTGGTTCTAGCTGACTTTTTTGTTGCTGCTGTTTGTTTCTCTTCTGGTTCTCGTAGACTTTTGTTGCTGTTGTTTTTCTTCTGGTTCTCGCTGACTTTTTTTGTTGCTGTTGTTTGTTTCTCTTCTCTTAGACTTTCGTTGCTGTTGTTTCTCTTCTGGTTCTTGCCGACTTTTTTGTTGCTGTTGTTTGGTTGTACGTTTGACTTTTAGTTGACTTTAGTTTCCATTCGTTATTTTTTTTTTCATTTTCGTTGATTTGTTCTGGTTGTTTTTGTTGTTTTTGACATAGCTGTGCTTAGGTTTGAGTTGTGATCGTTTTTCTGTCTGTTCTTGATTTTTTGTTGATTTTTTTGTGTTTCTTTAACTTCTTGATGTCTTTGGTTATGTTATGTTCATATTTGTTCATGATTCTTGTTATTTATGCTTTAAATTCTTTTTTTCCTGCTGTCTTTTCCTTTTGTTTTTCTGTATTTTTCTTCCTTTTGCTTGTTTTTTGTTTTGTTTTTTGTTGCTCGCTTTCTTCATATTGTTTCAGGTATTTTTATTTTTATTTTGTTTCTGCTTTTGATTTTGTCCCCTATTTTTCTTTCTTTAGTCTTTTTTTTCATTCTTGTTCTTTGTCCTGCTGCTAATCGTCTTTCCGTTTACTTTTTGTCGTTGATTTTTTTCTGTTCGTCTTCTTTGTGGTGCTTTTCTCGTCGATTTGTTATGTTTTTGCCCTTATTGTTATAATTTCTTCTTTTGCCTCTTGTCCCTTTCACTTTTCCGTTTCTCCTGGTTTTCTTGCCGTTATTGATTTCTTTTCACATCTGTTTATTCATGTTAATACTGTTACTATCGACAGTGCAATGATGATATGGAGTTGCCATTTACTGTATACTGTTCTTATGTTGTTTTTTTCTTTCTTCGTTTTTGATTTTTTATGTTTTATTTTCTGAGGGGGGGGGGGGGGTACGTGGGTGGGTTCTCTCGTGTTACTGCTGTTGTTGCAGTAGTTATTTCGTTCTGTCGTTGTGCGTTCCATCCTTTGTCTTCTTGTTGTGCTCTGTCTACTGGACTTTGCAACTCGTGTTATTGTCGGTGACCTTGGTGTTTCACTTCGGCTATTTGTTGATATTCTTCTTATGTTCGTGCTGTTGTCGCTTTTTGCTTATTTTCTCTTCCGAATGATTTTTTATTTTGTTTTTGGTTTTGTTTTTTCGTTCTTGTCGCTCTTGTGGTTCTTGCTTTTGTTCTTTTTCTCATGTTTTTCTGCCTTGTATTTGTTCTCTCTGAAGTTTTTGTTGTTGTTTGGTCTTGTTCTTTGGTGCCTTTGGTGTTCTGGTTCTGTCATGTGTTAATATTGTGATCGTGTTCTTGCTGATGTGGTCTGCTCTTCTACACATACTCTTCCTGTACTTGTTCCTGTTGACTTTGTTGTTGTTCTTTTGTTTCTTTGACTACTTGTGTTTTTTCTCTTGTTTCTGTTGTTCTTGTCATGAATGCTCTACCTTTTTGTTTGTTTCTTCCGTTTCCCTTTTGTTTTTCTTTATTTGTTTTGTTTTGTTTTGTTTTGCCTCGTTTTCTTCTGTTTTATTTTGTTACTTGTTTTCTTCATATTGTTTCAGTCTTTTTTGAAGTTGCTTTTGATTTCGTCCACTGGTTAAGTTTCTTTAGTATTTTTGTATTCTTATTTCTGGTCTTGCTATTTTGTCTGATTTACTTTTTGTTCTTGATTTTTTTTCCTTTCTACTTTTCGTGATTTTAGTGATGACTTGTTGATATCTTTGTCGTCATTGTTATCATAGATGTTCTTTTTCTGCTTCTTGTTCTTGTTGTCCCTTTTACTCTTCTATTTCTCCCGATTTTCTTGCCGTTATTGGTTTTGGTTTGGTGTCCTTTTTCATGTTGATACTGTTATTGATTGTGCAATGTTAACAGTAATGGATTTGTTATATGATGTGCATTGTTCTTGCTTTGGTTTTTGTTTGTGTCCTTTTTCCTATTTTTCTTTTCCGTTTTGTTTGTTGCTTGCATTCTATATGTGGTTTTGGTCGTTTTTTTTTCTTTTTCCGTTGTTTTTGATTTTGCCTGATAGTTACGCTCGTTCCATTGTTTTTCATTCTTGATCCTGTTCGTGTTGCTATTCTTTTCGACGTGTTTGTTGTTCTTGATTGTGTTCCCATTTAACTGTTCTTTGTGCTTTTCTTGGCGATTTGCTGGTGAAGTTTTTGCCGTTGTCATCACAGATGTTCTTTTTCTGTTGCTTGTCGCATTGATTCTTGTCGTATTGCTTCTTGTTCCTTTTGCTCTTCATTTCTCCTGTGTATCCATGTTGATGGTCTTGTTATTGATTGCGTAACAAGCATAGTTTAGAATTTGCCGTGCGTTGTGTATTGTTCCATTTTCTGTTCTTCTCCCTTTTATTTCAACTTTCTTGTTTCTGTTCTGTCATGCTTTCTTTACTCTGGGTTTCTGTTTTGTGTTTTTGTTGCTGCTGGGTTTTTTCCTCGACTTTTTGGAGACGAATATTTGTTGTTTTTTTCTGCATTTATTTTGTTGCTCTTGTTAACGTTCCTGTCGTTCTTTTTTGTTTTTTGTTTTGGTCTCCTCTTCAGTTTTTGTTGTTATTCTTGCTTTGTGTTCATGTTGCCTTGTGTTGTCTCCGTTTCCTCTTCTAATCGTTCTTCTTCCTTTCCTCCTATTGTTTTTCTTTGTCGTTTCCTGTTCTTGTCTTTCTTCTTCGTTTCCTGTTCTTATCTTTCTTATTGTGAATGGTATTGCTATGTTTTTATTTGTTTTTTGTTTGTTTTTATTTCTATTCATTCCTTTTTAATTTGTTTTTTTGTGTGTGTGTAGTTTTTCCTTACGCTTGTTCTTTCTGAATAGTTTTGTTTGTTCTGTTCCTAGAGCCTTTGGTGTTCTGGCTCTGCCGTGTGTTGATATTGTTACTGTATACTTGCTGGTGTGCGTTTTCCTTTTCTACACTTGGTTCTTCCTGTTCTTGTTCTTCATGTTCTTGTTGACTTTGTTGCAGTGTTGTTTTTTTTCTTTTACTTCTTGCCGTCTTTATGTCCGTAATTTGTTTTCTCTTTGTTTTTGTCATTATTGCTCAAATTTTCTCTTTCCTTTTCTTCTTTTGTTTTGGCTTGTCACTTTTTCCCTATTTTTCTTTTCTGTTTTCATTTGTTGCTTGCATTCTTGATGTGGTTTTGGTCGGTTTTTTGTTTGTTTTTTGTTTTTTTCTTTTTCCGTTGTTTTTGAGTTTGTTCCCTTGTTATGCTGGTTCCATTGTTTTTTCATTCTTGATCCTGTTCGTGTTGCTATTCTTTTCGACGTGTTTGTTGTTCTTGATTGTGTCCCCATTTCACTGTTCTTTGCGCTTTTCTTGGCGATTTGCTGGTGAAGTTTTTGTCGTTGTTATCACAGATGTTCTTTTTCTGTTGCTTGTCGTATTGCTTCTTGTCACATTGCTTCTTGACACATTGCTTCTTGTCACATTGGTTCTTGTCACATTGCTTCTTGTCACATTGCTTCTTGTCACATTGCTTCTTGTCACATTGCTTCTTGTCACATTGCTTCTTGTCACATTGCTTCTTGTCACATTGCTTCTTGTCACATTGCTTCTTGTTCCTTTTGCTCTTCATTTCTCCTGTGTATCCATGTTGATGGTCTTGTTATTGACTGCGTAACAAGCATAGTTTTGAATTTGCCGTGCATTGTATATTGTTCCATTTTGTGTTGTTCTTTTTATTCCAATTTTGTTTCTGTTCTGTCATGCTATCGTTGCTCTGGGTTTGTTTGTATTTTTGTTGCTGCTGGGTTTTTCTTCCGACTTTTTGTCAGTGGTCTTGTTCGTGTTCTTATTTTCTTTTAATTTTTTTTTGTCTCCTCTTCAGTTTTTGTTGTCCTCATTTTTGCTGTTTTTGTTCTATTGCCTTGCGTTTTCTCCGTTTCTTCTTCTGATCTTCTTTTCGTCTTGTCTTTCTTCTTCATTTCCTCTTCTTGTCTTTCTTCTTCGTTTCCTCTTCTTGTCTTTCTTCTTCGTTTCCTCTTCTTGTCTTATATAATAATAATAATTACAATATTTATATAGCGCAAAATCTTGATAAAATCAAATCTAAGCGCTGTCTTCCTTCTTCCGTTTCCTCTTCTTATCGTTCATCTTATTGTGAATGTCTTTGCTATGGTTTTACTTGTTTTTTGTTTGTTTTAATTCTTTTTATTCCTTTGTCTTTTTTGTGTGAGTTTTTCTCCTGTTGTCTACAATATTCCAAAGAAGACTTACTTGTTCTTGTTCTACTTCTTGTTCTGCTTTTACTGCAGCTGCTGCTGTTGTTGCTGCTTGCTGTCCCTCTTTTCGGGTGCAATACGTGGCGTAACGCTTTTGCAGAAACACTGAAACAAATTGAATCCAAATTGTACGTGCACAGACTAAAAATAAATACATCAGTAAAAGGAAAATCAGTAGACATCAATGACTTATTGTTATTGTTATTTTTGTTTAAAGCCCAGCCGACTGCATACAGCCACATCAAGGCTAGAACCATTTCAATACACACACAATTTTGTCATTCATGAAAATCGAAGTTGCTCTTCCTAACGCTCGCCAGCCAAGAGTTATCCTGCGTTTGATTTCTTCCTCGTTGGAGGAGGATTCTGCCGAGATGCATTGGCCTAAGTATATGTATAGGTCGACCATTTCTAGCTCTTCACTTTCGATCGTAACTTTTCCATCTAGGTCTTAGATGTAGTTGTTGACCATAATTTTTGTTTTCTTCAAGTGTACTGTTAGTCCTACTTTTTTGTCGCATTCATTTAGTTTATTCAACATGTTTTGCAGTTGCTTGAGACTCTTTGCAGTTGCTTGAGACTCTCTGCAAAGATGAAAAATTCGTCAGCAAACCTGAGGTGATTGAGGTATTCTTCATCTGTTCTAATTTTTTCAGACCAGTCAAGAGATATATCACTGCATTCACTTAAATAATCTAACGTTGGTATTCTGCCCAAGTTGACACCAAGGGGGTTAGACAACAGAAACTTGAATACAAATGCATAAACGGACCTTAAGTACACAAAAACACAGACCTCTATACAAACTGTCCTAGAGGACCTATAACTACCACAAAGCAATTACATTTTAGATCTGAAAATGCAGTTAATACATGTTCTCATTTACTCCTGATGGAAGAAACTGAGGCTCAATGGAAAAATGTTAAAATAAAGATTTCTCATTATCATCATCATCGTTATTATTACATTATCATTATTGTAATTATATTATTATTGTCATTATTTAAAGCCCAGCCGACTGTGCAGGGCCATTATCAGGGCTATAACCATCTCTAAACACACACCTCGTTGATACTGAAAAAAACATGGAAAAGAAAAAAAAGTACACATAATGCAGCCGCGCACATAATGTAAGGATATACCACTGGTGTTGATCACTTTGTTCAATTTATCACCAGGGAGTGAAAAAAACCTGAACACAAATGTAATACATACCTACGTGTATAAAACAAATATAAAGACTCGTCTAAATTAATTGAAATTGCTTCTGATTATTATTTGTTTGTTCTGTTTTTGTTTTTAAAGCCCAGCCGACTGCATAGAGCCACATCACGGCTCTAAGTGTTTCGAAACATACAATACTTCAACAGGACAAAAGAGTTAAGAAAATTAAGTACGCATATCAATGCATTCGCGCATATAATCTAAGGAGATGCCCTGGCGTTGACCACTCCAATTTATCGCACAGTGGATTCAAAAAAACAAAACTGAATACAAATTCAAACTATGGACACTAAAGCATATACTCCTAATCATAATTTAAGGGCCACTTCTTCCTTCCTCTCTAATTTTAAGTTGAAATAATTGACAATGTTTAGAATTGATTCTATGTTTTATTTCATCATTTCCACACCTGTTTTGGAAAAAGAAATTAGCACAATGACCCATTAGTGAACAGCACATGCATTTAAAGGAACATCCCCCCCTTTTCAAAAAACAAAGTGTCAGATTTGGCCAATCTGTTTTCAATATCGCGTGTGTCCGCCCCGAGCCTGGATGCATGCTTCACAGCGCCGATGCATCGACCCCACAAGGGTACGGAGTGTGTCCTGAGGGATGGCCGCCCACTCGATCTGCAGGATGTCGACCAGCCTGGCCAGGGTGCCCGGTGGGGGGTGGTTGTCCCTGATGCGCCTCCCGAGCACATCCCAGAGGTGTTCAATTGGGTTCAGGTCAGGTGAGCACGCTGGCCAGGCCATACGGACGACTTCATGCTGCTCCAGGAAGTCGGTCACAAGGCGTGCTCGATGCGCAGGTGCATTGTCGTCCTGGAAGATGGCGCCTTGACCAAGGTCCACAAGCGCAGGCAGTGCCACGGCCGCCAGAACCTCGTCCCGGTACCGGACCCCGTTCAGGATGCCGTCAATGGGGAGCAGGGGGGTCCGGGTACCACGGCTCATGCCACCCCACACCATCACCGACCCGCCGCCGTACCGGTTATGCTCTTGGACAGTGGCGTCAGCGAACCTCTCCCCTTGACGTCGCCACACCCGAGCCCGGCCATCGTTAAAGGTCAGGGTGAACCTGGACTCATCCGAAAACAAGACCCGGGCCCACTGTTGCCTTGTCCAGGTCACGTGCTCCCTGGCCCAGGTCATGCGGCGCACTCTGTTGACCGGTGACAGCACGGGTCGGACGGCCGGTCTCCGTGACCTCAAGTTTGCCTCATGTAGCCGTCTTCTCACCGTGCTGCAGCTGATGTTAGCACCTGTTGCGTCCCTCAGCTGACCCCTCAAGGTCACCGCAGTGGATGCCCTTTCCCTCAGGACGGAGAGGGCAAGGTAGCGGTCTTGCTGTCTTGTCGTTACTCTGGGTCGACCCGTGTGACGCCTTTCCTGGACTGCTCCAGTCTCATTGAAGCGCTCCAGCAGTCTCTGGATTGTGGAATGCGACACTTCAAGTCGTCTAGCAACTTCCCGCTGCGCTAGGCCCTTCATCAAGCAGAGCGAGGGCTCTCCCCCGCTGCTCATCCGTCATCCGTCGTCTTGCAAGCATGGTTAAAACGAACCAAGAACGGGTCCTTTTTATCCTCGTCTGCGGGCAACTTTGGATGGAGTAGTGTT
This sequence comes from Monoplex corrugatus, assembly GCA_030674185.1. Classification (NCBI taxonomy): domain Eukaryota; kingdom Metazoa; phylum Mollusca; class Gastropoda; order Littorinimorpha; family Ranellidae; genus Monoplex; species Monoplex corrugatus. Next base: position 50,807,203 of record JAPXFY010000018.1, on the reverse strand, counting down.
CAAAAAGGGCTTGCCTTGCACGTGCAAAGCGAATTTTGTCGCTACCTTGCCTGCGTCGTCAGAGAGACCCTGCTGAAGATTCGACAATTTCGTGTGGAAATTGTCTTCCTTGGGCCGCCCATTGCAAATCGGCAAATCCCCAAACACGTGCCAAAAGGAAACTGCAATGTTGTCTGAGCTCTTATCCATTCAGTTACGGCAACGAATTGGAGAAAAGAGTAAGAGAAAATAGGTTATTTCTCCTTTCAAAAATTGACTCAAAAACGTTCCTGGCCCTTCAATAATGACGTGTAGTATATATAAAACGGGCCCAAATTACCTAAATTCCCTACAGCCAAAAATGCACTTAATACATGCACCCAATTATCAATCCTAGAACGTACACAAGATTTTATAGAACACATACAGATAAATAGACCAGCAAGGCAAAAAATGACAGGACGAAATGACAAAAGGCAAAAAGTTAGGAAGAAACAGACTGACAGAAAAGAGGAAACTTGTATCACATAATTTTCATAAGGTGAGGATACAGTTTATACAGCAAGAGCCCCCGATATCCCCACGGGAGTATTGCTTCTGCACATGTGTCCTTAGAGCAAAAAATGCAGTTCATACATGTACCCAATTATCAGACCTAATAGAAAATGTGAGGCTTTATGGATACACACAGGTAAATGGGCCAGCAAAGCAGATAAAGGAAAAGATGACGGAAAACAAAGGAGCGAGGCAGAAAAAGAAAAATGAAGTTTCTGGCACAAAATTTCCAGAAGGTGAGGGATACCATACGTACAGAAAGAACCCTTGGCTGCGTGCGTGCATGCGTGTGTGTGTGTGCACGCGTGCGTGTGTGCGCGTGTGCACGTAGCTGATCGCTTATGCAGATTTTGGAGATCCTTTTTCATCACATGGCTTTTGTGGCGTCAGTACATATGGAATCTCTTCCGAGCGTGGGGACAATAACCTTGATAAATCTTTGAACTCAAAACATAAACACAGATCCTCAACTGACTTTCTGTAGGTTTGGTTTTAAATGTTTGCTGCCATGTGCACATGCTGACTTACCTGTGGTATTGTCTGAAACAGCTGACTATGTCCCATGATGGCAGTCAGTTGACATTCCTGTGACATCAGGTCCACGACACTTGTCTGTATTGACACGTTTCTTGTGCCTGTTTGGAAAACAGTGGTTACAGCATATCTGTAAATGGGATCCACAACTGAACGTGTGTATGCACTACAATGGCTGTACTTTATCAGTTCTTCGTTTATACGCCTGATATCAGTTCATTTAACTTTCAAACCTTATGCTGTTCACATTATCTCTTTGAAAAATATGTAGGACCTATGCTGTACCTGTCATCATCCTTACGATCTCTTTTTCGATAAAACTAGTGTCTTGAAAGAGGGCTTTTTTCGAAAGGGGGGTGGGGGTTAGTGGGTCGGGTGAAACTAACCAGCCATACACCTAGCAAACGATGGGCAGAAAAGTCGGATGGGCGTGATGATTTTTCTTTTTCTTTTTTCTTTTTTTGTTGTCATTTATCTGTCCGCTCGCACCATTGTTCAGTTTCATACTTTTTTAACGCAAACATCTGTAGAATTCATGAAATGAACAAAAAATTGAAGGAAAATTCAAATGACAGAAAAAATAATTTGTAGCAAGAATACACATACTATAAAGGTGAACACCAAAACATTAATATATGAATGCGAGTGTTCGATTTAACAAATTAAGATGTTAACTTTATTTTCAATGTTTAACTCGATTGATTTTGAGTCCATGACTATCAACAGAGACGGCAACAGCCCGCTACAAAACTAGCATTACCGGTAATCAGGTTATAATGTGGTGCAAAAGATTGAAAGGTGTTTACCTTGTCATAAATTCACGTCAACCGATGTATTTCCTGTTCTTTGCTTTCACATTGGGCCTTTTTCAGTAGCCCACT
>JAPXFY010000018.1:50792754-50800254 GCA_030674185.1 Monoplex corrugatus | reverse complement strand
GATTTGAAATGATTGTCTTGTCCAAATTTTTTTTTCATGAAACATTACTGAGCGATTTGAAACGATTATCTTGTCCCAAAAACTTTTTTTTTTCATTAAACGTTACTGAGATGGCGTTGCTACGGACACAAAAGAGCCTGATTTATGGGTTGTGTTTAGGAGTTGGACGGAGCGATGTTGAGGGCAGTGCCCCCTACTCCATGCAGAAGAGGGGGCAGGCAGGAACCATTTCGGATTGATCCAGCGAGAGGAGGAGAACAGCCAGCCGTGAGGGAGTCGGAAGAGGAGCAAAGGGTGTGACGAGACTGTGAACGAGGGTAGGACAGTACCAGTCTCCAGGGCATGATCAAGACTAAGAAATAGAACTGGGTAATGCCTTGCCTGTCAATTAACCCTTTCACTTCATCACCCTGTCCACCAGCTTCCTGCATGAGGTTGTTGGACAGAGAGAGACAGACAGACAGACAGACAGACAGACAGAAGGGAGAGAGAGAGAGAAGACAGGCAGGAAGACAGAGAGAGAGAGAGAGAGAGAGGACAGTAGGAGAGAGAGAGACAGAGAGAGACACAGAGAGAGACAGAGAGAGGACAGAGACAGAGAAGAGAGAGAGAAGAGAAGAGAAGAGAGAGACAGAGAAAGGAGAGAGAGAGAAGAGAGAGAGAGAAGAGAGAAGGCAGAGAGAAAGGAGAGAAGAGAGAGAGAGGACAGAGAGAGAGAGAGAGACAGAGAGAGACAGACACAGAGAGAGACAAAGAGAGAGACAGAGACAGAGAGAGACAGACAGAGAGAGAGAAAGAGAGACACAGAGAAAAGGACACACATACAGACACACAAACACACACACACACACACACACCACACACACACACACACACACACACACACACAACACACACACACAACAACACACACACAGATGACGCGTCTAATATCACTCATAGTGAATAGACGTTAAATCAAAGAACGAACGAACGAACAGAGAGAGGACAGGCAGACAGAGAGAGAGAAAGAGAGAGAGAAAGAGAGAGAGACAGACAGACAGACAAACAGAGAAGACAGAGAGACAGAAAGAGACAGGCGGAGAGAAATACAGAGAGAGACAAAGAATAAATGCGTTGCAGATGTGAAGAGAAGAAGAGAAGATTAAAGATTTTCGTTATGCATTGAGGAATGAAGAAAGATAGGAGGGGGGGGTGGGGAGGGGAGAGAAAGCGGAATGAGCAGGACGATTTTCGTTATGCGGAGTGTAGTGAACAGTTAACAAGGACAGAGGAAGGGGGGGGGGAGGGAGGGAGCGTGATGAAAGTGGGGTGGAGGGGTAGAGGTGGGGGGGGGGGGGGGGGGGTTTTCGTTATCGACTGACATCCAAGTAGGAACTGCAGCGATAATGTTGCCGAATATAACAAATTGCTCTCGACTCACTGACGGGGACTGCTTGATGTTATCATTAGTCTGTTACTTTCACGAAGTTATAACTCGATGCTTCCCCCCTAACCCCCCCCCCCCCCCCGTGTGGATGCCGGGGGTATCTTTCAGTGTAAATATTATCCCCACTTTCTGGAAATTCTGTGCTAGAAATTTCCTCTTAACTGTCACTCTCTTTGTTTCTTCCTTCCTCCTTTGCTTTCCGTCATTTCAGCGCTTAGATTTGATTTTATCAAGATTTTGCGCTATATAAATATTGTAATTATTATTATTATTATTATTTCTTCCTGTCATTTTCTGCCTTGCTGGTCTATTCACCGGTGTGTTCGATAAATTCTTACGTACTTTTTCTTAGGATTGATACTTGGGTACATGTGTTAAGTGCATTTGTGTTAAGTGCATTTGTGTTAAGTGCATTTGTGTTAAGTGCATTTTTGGCTCTAGGTATGCGGAAGCAATTTTAAGTAATTTAGGCCCGTTTGTATATGTTTTAGTGTCCTTAGGTATGCTTAAATTTGTATTCAGTTTTTTTTTAAAAAATTCCCTGTGTGATAAATTGGACGGAGTGGTCAACGTCAGGGGCATCTCCTTACATTATGTGCAGAATGCATTGATGTGTGTACTTAATTTTCTTTTCATTTTTTTTTATCCTGTTGAAGTATTATGTATATTTTGAAAAGTTTATAGTCCTGATATGGCTCTACGCAGTCGGCTGGGCTTTAAATAACAATAACATTACAATAACTCTCTGCTCAACGGGCGCGATAGTCGAGTGGGTAACATATTGGACTTTCTAATCGCAAGGTCTAGGTTTGATCCTGCCTGGGTACTTTCTGTCAAGTGAGAAAAGGTTGAAGATTTTTGTCTTATCTTCCGGATCAATATGTCTACAAACTTCGTAGTGTCTATATTTCCTTTGTGTATGTACACACGTCAATCATAAAAAAAATACTGACTCCCGCACCCTATCCACCAGCTCCCAAAACTTGTGCGGGTATTACTGCCTTGTGAGAAAAGGGTGGAGATTTTTGTCTAATATCCGGATCAAAACGTCTACAAATTCATAGTGTCTCTATATACTTCCTTTGTGTATGTACACACGTCAATCATCAGAATCAGTACGTTAATCCTTTTTGACTCCCACACCCTATCCACCAGCTCCGAAAACTTAACCCCTTTGGATGACGTCATCAACATCCTTTTCTCGTGTCTCTCTCTTTCTGTCTCTGTCTGTCAGCTGTGTCTGTCTGTCTCTATCTCTATCCTGTACTCTCTCTCTCTCTCTGTCTCTCTGCTGTCCTCTCTTCTCCCTCCCCCTCTCTGTATCTCTGTCTGGTCTGTCTGTCTGTCTCTTCTCTTCCTGTCTCTCTCTCTCTTCTCTCTGCCTCCCTCTCTCGTCATTCGTCTGCTTTGTCTGTTTCTCTCTCTCTCTCTCAAATTTTTCTCTGCTGCATGCAACCACACTAAAATACAGTCATGATAAACGGTGTCCCGCGTTCGCATCAGTGTACTGCACGCGCGAGCAAGCCAATCACTGGTGAAAGCAAGAAATCCATCATTGCAGAGACTGTCACCGCTTCGCCAGATGCAAAAAGGAGAACCGAATCTGGTGGGTTAGGGTTAAGTTTTTGCTTTGCTGGCATGGTTGACAATGCAGGATGCTGGTGGACAAGGTGCGGGAGTCAAAGGGTTAAAGAGCCTTTAAGTCACGTCAGCGTCCGGTGGCTTGTGGAAACATGAACACACCCAGCATGTACACCCACGGGAGACAAATCATGCAGACTGTGTAGCAATAAACCACGAAAAACCAGAACGGCAAAAACAAAGGAAAACAAAGCAACAAGAAAAGAAAAAAAATGTTAGTGGTGGAAATCCAATAATGGAAATTGGTTTAACCCTTTGACTCCCGCACCCTGTCCACCGGCATCAAGCATTGTCAACCACACTAGCAAAGCAAAAACTTAACCCTTTGACTCCCTCACCTTATCCACCAGCTTCCTACAGGAAGTTGGTGGATAGGGTGAGGAGTTAAAGGGTTAAGTTTTTCCGATTGGTAGATAGGGTGCGGGAGTCAAAGGCTTAACGAACTTATTCGATGAGCGACGTGTGTATATACACAAAGGAAGAATAGACACAACGAAGTTTGCACACATATTGATCCGGGAGTCAAAGGGTTAAGTGATGTGAAATGGGGGCTAGAGGATTAGTACCGAGACACCACCTACACAAAGACACTGAACCACCTCACCACTCGTCGTGGCATAGCAGTCACTACAACGGACTGAAGATTGAAAGGATGTAGGTTCGAACCTTCACTAGTCCCATAGTGTTGTGAGATCTGTTGGCTCCATCAGCAAGTCTCTTTCTTCTCAGAATTGAATGTGTTAATAGGCTGAGCTCGGACGACTGGGACTACATTGTTGTGTTCTTATCCACTTTACAAATTCGTTTCTGAGAATATAGCTCGGAGTTTCTGGCCAACGCCGCATGTGTCTATATTTCTCAAGCCTGGTTGACGACAGAATATTTATGATTTGATATTATGATTTGATAGAAAGCAGAGAATACATAATTGTCAAGCAGTCTCAAACCAATATTGAACAATCATCCATAACCACCCTCATGTTCATGAATACATATTGCCTAATCTTATGGCGACACGGGCCCCAGCAAGCTCAAGTTGGTTGAGCGCCGGATTCACATGCTAATGGTTATAGGTTCGAATCTCGGGGTCGGTTACACTAAAACTGGCCTATTTACTGTCCCATCTTAACATCATTATCGTTCTGGTGGTGTCGGTATGAGATTAGATAAGCCCACCCACCCACCCACCTTCTTCTCCTACTTCCCTGGGATGGTTGTCCCCAGTCGGCTATATCACCTGAGGTGGGTGTAGACGTAAAAACTGAACCAAATCAAAAAATCAAATCATGGCAACTTTGGCTTTTTCCATCATTTCTTTCGTTTAGTTATTCTCACATCAAGAGCTTTGATGATCCATGGGCACTGTCACAGATGAAGTCTCTAAACCAGGGGAAGGATGCTTATTCAGTCTGGTTCGACTCACCTCACCTGTCGGCGTCACCGGGTTTAGTGTTGGCCGCTGCACTCTTTGACACCGCCATTGTCCTCCAAACGGCTCTGTCTTGACTTTTGTGGACAACTTCTTCAATATTTAGGCCACTGATGTTAGTTATGCTTTCGATGTATGAGACTGAAGGTCTGCCTTTCTTCATTTTCGCTTCTGTTTTATCGTTGAAAAAAAAACGGTTGTAATGAAGTCTGTGTCCTTACTACGTGACACATGGCCAATGTATTTTAGTTTTCTCTAGTTGATGTCTACTAGGCAAAGAAAATGCATTACTTTCACCTTTTTGTTTGTTTGTTTGTTTTTTGTTTGATTTTGTGTGTGTTTTTTTTGACGAAGTAAATGTCGAAAGTAGGTGATATCGTAACTACGCTGGTTCAGAACAGGCACTACTGAACTCTGTTGAAGTGAACCTGCACCAGCACAGTCTCTCTGGTGGGTGGCCTGACGGCAACTATATAACTAACAGGTCCTGTGGAATCAGTGGCACCGAGGCAACAACAAAGTGAACGTAGGTTTTGTTCATGGTAATGCTGGCGATCAGGGATAGTGGGCATGAGCGTAACACCACAAATGGTGTGGAATTATTGGCATTGGAGAAGGGGGGAAAATCTGACTGATTCAGTGAGGGAAAACAGTGAGTCTAGGATGTTGAAAGAAGAGCAAAGCAAAGATATTAAACCGTTTCTGCAGTGTTTGAATTAATTTCCTTTCATTCCTTTACCCTCCAACTTCTTTATTCCAACTTCCGACAGGTTAAGGGCGTACAAAAGTTTAAAAAGAAATAGAAGAAAGGAAGCAGGAATGAAACATTTCCTTTATGCGGTGATATGGATTGAAGACAGACAGAAAGATTGCGATAAGGATTCGGTAGTGAACGATTGAGAAGAGACGTTATGAAATTGGGAGTGGGGGTGGGAGAGAGTGAGGAAGGGAGGGTTTTCGTTATCAGCTGCCAAAACACACACACACACACACACACACACACACACACACACACACACACACATACACACACACACACACACACACACACACACACACACACACACACACACACACACACACACACCACAAGCGCGCGCGCACACACACACACACACACAAAAGACACACACACAGAGAAAACACACACACATGCACACACACAAACACACACACACACACACACACACACACACACACACACACACACACACACACACACACACACACACACACAACAGAGGAACGGACAAAAACAGGCATGGGCACACACACACACACACACACACACACACACACACACACAGAACACACACACACACACACACACCACACAGAGGAACACAACACACACACAAGCACACACACACACACACACACACACACACACACACACAGAAACACACACACACACACACACACACACACACACACACACACACACACACACACACACACACACACACACACACACACAACACACAAGGAACAACAACACACAACACACACACACACACACACACACACACACACACACACAACACACACACACACACACACACACACAACACACACACACACACACACACACACACAACACACACAACAAACACACACACAAGAACCGTCGTTATCAACTTAAAAAAAAAAAAAAGACAAACAGTAGCAATACTGTTGCCGCATTTAGTTGTCGATCGATTAGGGGGGAAAGAGGGGGGGGGGGGGGAGGAACGAGCACAGCTCGGCTTATATCTGGCTCTGAGTTCCTTCCCCATGTTCACGAGGATACAAATCAATGGTTGGCAGTAAAACTGTAATAACGAAAGTAGGCTTAGTAGGAGCGGTGCGGAGTAGAGGGCCTTCAAATGTCTCAGCCTTCAAGACACCACCTGTCGCTGGAGACATACAATGACAACTCTTCAAACCAGTACACGGGTTTTTATGCTCAATAATAAGTCGGGATCTGCAGCTAAGCGGTAATGCTCGCTATTAGAGGGTTTAGCAGAATTGTGTGTCCTAAGTATGGTTAAATCCCAGAACAGGCAGGATTTTTTTTTTTACGATAGTCATGTATGATTATACGTTGGATACAAAGAAGTCACCATAAACATGTTCTGCTTATAGACGACACAGACCAGTCACCACAGATATGTATTACTTCTCTAGGACACACCCGCAGTCACCATAAACATATTCTACATGTACATCACACACAGAAATCACCATAAAAATATTCTCATTATACATGACACACAGCAGTCACCATAAACATGTTCTACTTATATACGACACACAGCAGTCACCATAAACATGTTTTACTTATACACGACACACAGCAGTCACCATAAACATGTTTTACTAATATACGACACACAGCAGAGCAGTCACCATAAACATGTTCTACTTATACACGACACACAGCAGTCACCATAAACATGTTCTACTTATACACGACACACAGCAGTCACCATAAACATGTTTTACTAATATACGACACACAGCAGTCACCATAAACATGTTTTACTTATACACGACACACAGCAGTCACCATAAACATGTTTTACTTATATACGACACACAGCAGTCACCATAAACATGTTCTACTTATACACGACACACAGCAGTCACCATAAACATGTTTTACTTATACACGACACACAGCAGTCACCATAAACATGTTCTACTTATATACGACACACAGCAGTCACCATAAACATGTTCTACCTACACAAGACAGATAACAGCCACCACAAACATGTTTTACTTATATACGACACACAGCAGTCACCATAAACATGTTCTACCTACACAAGACAGATAACAGTCACCATAAACATGTTCTACCAACACATGACGGATAACAATCACCATAAACATGTTCTACCTACACATGACGGATAACAATCACCATAAACATGTTCTACCTATACATGACAGATAACAATCACCATAAACATGTTCTACCTACACATGACAGATAACAGTCACCATAAACATGTTC
>JAPXFY010000018.1:50785254-50790254 GCA_030674185.1 Monoplex corrugatus | reverse complement strand
AAAGGAAGGAAGGAAAGAAGAAAGAAAGAAAGAAAAGAAGGAAGGAAGGAAGGAAAGACAGAAGGAAGAAAAAAGAAAGAAAGAAAAGAAAGAAGTAAAGAAGGAAAGGAAAGACGGAAGGAAGGAAGGAAGAAGAAGGAAGGAAACAAATGAAAAGATGCATGCAGACACAACCACAGCAGGTTCTGAGCGTAGAAACATTAATTTTTTTGAAAGCTGAAGACTGGAAAAGGGATGTGTGTTGCTGAATGACAGGCACTTTGTATTGGGGGTGAGGGAGAGGTGGTGGGTGGGAGAGAGTGATTCACTGCCAGAACGGCCACTGACTCATCGTACGGCCAATCACCAGTCTTCATAACAGTCTCTCCTTTGACAACGCTCAAGCAGAAAACACACACACAAAGGGTTCTCCCCCTTTGTCGCTCCGTGACAGGCTGTGTTTTTTATTGTATGCCTTAAAGGCACTAAATTGTGGCTCCCCCCACCCCTACCCCACCCCCACCCCTGGGTTTAATAGTCAGGTCCTATTGATAACCTCCTCTCTTGTGATGAAAAATACATTGGATTATAGCCATGGAATAAATATTTGACGGGCCATATTCAGTTGTTAAAGGTTTGTAACTCTTCACCAGCCCTCCCCCACCCTCTCCCGAAGAAAAAAGAAAAAACAAACAAAATAAAATAAATAAAACGTCCCCATCCCCCCAAAAACAATAAACTCAGTAAAAATTAAAAAAAGAAGGAAAATCAATGAAGGAAGAGGATATAGATACAATAATTTGTCTAGATGATTGAAGAGGTTAGAAAAAAATCGTCATTGATACTTTTGTACTTTAGTCCAATTCAATTCAATCCTCATTCAGCAATACATATTTGGATAGTAAACTGTGCAAACACTGGATTCTCACCACAAATACATCTTTTTTTTATATATATATCTACTCAAACCAGAAACACAAATCTAGCATAAAAGATAAGAAAATAAAAACACCTGAACGGATGAAATTATCCACCAAAATATAACCACCGGTAATCATGGTACATGTTATACCTCCGCGCGTGAAACTCTCAACCCTCGTCTAAAAGCGTATATGTGAATAGACGTTAAAAGACATAACTAACGAACTCTCAAACTCCACCTCTGTCTTTCTACCACTCATTCCCTCCACACACCCAGAAAACACACCAAAGTAAAATCACAATTGTTATCGTCATCGTCGTCGTTTTCGTCTTAGTCATCACCGTCGTTGGTATTGTTATCATTGTTATCATTATTATTCGTGATTAAACTCAGCTGACTGATTCAGAGCCATATCAAGGCTATAATCATCGCAAACAACGCACACACTTCTTGACAAATCGATGACACTGACGAGAGAGAGAGAGAGAGAAAAAAGAGGAACGTGTGAAAGAAAATTAAGTACAAATAATGTGAGGATGTGCCCCTGGTGTTGACCATCCGCTCAATCTATCACAAGGGGGATAAAAACACTAAACACACACGCACACACGCGCGTGCGCGTGCACACACACACGCGCACACACACACACCACAACACACACACACACACACACACACATATACACACACACACACCACAACACACACACACCATACACACACACACACCACACACACCACACACACACACACACTCTCTCTCTTACTCACTCACTCACGCACGCACGCACACACACACACACACACACACACACACACCGCATGCATGACTAAATACATTAAAAAAATGCCTGAAAATGAAAATTGGCCTGTATTTCTCAAAAGTGTCACTAAGCAGTTCGTATTTCTTTAGAACTAAAAATGCAGTTAATACATTACATGTACCTATTTGTCAAAGGTAATAGACGGAGACTGTAAAGGTTTATGGACAACGTAAAGGTGAATGAATCAGTATGGTAGAAAATAACACAGGAAGAGATAACACAAAGCAAAAGAACAAGGCGGAAACAAAGAGAGCGATAGAAAAAGGAAATTTGTCGCACAAAATTCCCAGAAGGCGAAGAAGGCGTTCCCAGCATCCTCAAGGAGGAATTTAATCATGAGGAAATACTTTTTAGAAAACAAAAAGAGGAAAGGGAAAAGCGGATGTGAGTCCTGCTTAACAACCAAAATGTGGCTGTGTACAAAATGTATGAACAAATACATTGAAGCCAAACATTCGTGACCACCCTTTGGGTCAAACTTGTGCTCTAACTTTGGAGAAATATTATCATATATGGCTTTTTTGTCTGGTTTTTGTCATTTCTTTTCTTCTGTATTGTTCTTGGTGTTATGCTTCAATATATTCCCTAATCCTTCTTCTTCTCATCTGCCTGCCTTTTATGTGGCCACAGAACGATTTGCGTCAAACCACAGAGTTTGTGAATAATATGTGGGTGGGTGTTTTGCGTCAGCAAGGATCCTTATGTGGCCGCTTAAGTGGAAGATCTTATTAGGCGTGTGTTGGTGTGTGTGTGTGTGTGTGAGTGTGTGTGTGTGTGTGTGTGTGTGTGTGTGTGTGTGTGTGTGTGTTTGTCTCTTCCTCTCTCTCTCTCTGTATGTTGTGTGTGTGTGTGTGTGTGTGTGTGTGTGTGTGTGTTTGTCTCTTCCTCTCTCTCTCTCTCTCTCTCTCTCTGTATGTATGTGTGTGTGTTGTATGTGTGTGTGTGTGTGTCCGTCTGTTCTCTCTCTCTCTTCCTCTCTCTCTATTTATCTATCCATCTATCTATCTATCTATCTGTCTATCTATCTATCTATCTATCTATCTATCTATCTATCCATCTATCTATCTATCTATCTAATCTATCTATCTCTTCATCTCTCTCTCTCTCTCTGTGCGTGCGTGTGTGTGCGTGTGTATGCGTGTGTATGAGTGTGTGTCCCAAGCAAGGACGCGCTAACTGCATGTTGTAGCACACAGTTCAAACTTTCCTGTCTATGATACTGTCGTTTCAACCGAAAAGAGTCGCTGAACTCATTAAAAAAGTAGGCATCTGCTCGCTGTTTCTGCTCAGCGTCTGCTGAGTACACACATTCAGTGTCCCAAGTATCTATACAAGAAGCCTGCTTTTGCTTTGCTCTTTTGTTTTGGTTTTGTTTGTTTGAGTTTTGTTGTTTTTTCTTGTTTTTTTTTTTTTCCCTCTGTATTCTGAACCACTTCGGTGTCACTGTCCCCACGCTTCTCAAAAGACCTCTTAAGTCCATTAGCGTCATTATACGAGTAGGGCGTGAAAAGCAGAAAAGAAATCAGGGACATGTCTTCGCGCTGTTATGATGATTCATGAGAATTGCGATTGACGGTGGTGGAGCTTACATAGTTTTAATGCGGGATTAAGACTGCGTGACAGGGTTTTTACTGTGCGCCTCAGTTCATAATCTATACTGACGTCAACAAGGCCCGAGAAATGCAGAGACCCCCGCGGTGTTGGTCAGGAAACGTGAAAAACGCCCTCAGTGACACCCATCTGTGAAATGAATGACATTGCAGTTTCAGTTCTATCAGTAAGCCCATTAGCGACGTCAATTTTGGGAGGAGCCTGTGGGACTGATCCCCATCCCCTCCTCCACCCCTGTCATAAAGATTTACACTGTTGAGATTCGAACCATCAATATGATAGTCGTCAGTGTTCTGCACATTCAGTTCGCACAGTGATTCGCGGTATTAAGACTTTTTAAGACATTTCTTTCTTTTTTTATTTTTTCATAAAAAGGCCGAGATCTCTTTTCAACTCCAAACATTTTCAGTAGCTTACCGTAAGATATTAAGCATTTTTTGTGTGTTTCTTTTGTTATTGTTGTTGTTATTGTTTTGTTTTCCTTTTCTTCTTCTTCTTCTTTTTTTCCCGTTTTTCTGTGTGGTGTGTGTGCGTGCGTGCGTGCGTGCGTGGTGTGTGTGTGTGTGTGTGTGTGTGTGTGTGTGTGTGCTTGCGTGCGTGCGCACGTGTGTGAGTGTGTTTGCGTTGCAAGTTCGACGTGTACTTAAACACAATGAGATTTTTAGATGCACGGCGTTCTTATTTTAATTTTCGCACCACGAAGGCAATCATCTTCCGTTTTCAAAGGTGTGCTGGAAGCTGGTGAATACGATGAGGGAGCCAAAGGGTTAACTTTTTGTTTTGCTAGCATGGCTGACAATGTAGAATGCTGGTGAACGGTGTGCAGGAGTCAAAGGGTTAAGACAACACTCTCGTCATCAGTGCTCTCTCTTCGCTTGATGTTTCTTTTCACCGTTGACTTTTGATGATTTGCAGCTGATTGTAAGTGCACGCTATTTATGACAGGCTAGATTTTTGATCGGTTTTCACTTTCCGTCCTTGTAGTTGTAATGTTCTGTTAACCCTTTGATTCCCTTTGCCTATCCATTAGCATCGTGTTTTGTCAATATGACAGCAAAACGAAAATTTAACTCTCTGACTCCTTCACCCTATTCACCAGCTTCCTGCAGGAAGCCGCTGGAATGGATGGGATGAGGGAGTCAAAGGGTTAAATTTTTTGCTGGCGGTGGATAGAGTGCGTGAATCAAAGGATTAAAGAAGCAGGCCTACTTTCTCATTTTTGTTGTCATACAATGGGCCACACGTGGACATTCCACCGTAGCACAGACATAAACCATTAACCCTTTGACTCCCGCACCCTATTTATCAACTGGAAAAACTTAACCCTTTGACTCCCTCGCCCCATCCACCAGCTTCCTGTAGGAAGCTGGTGGATGGGGTGAGGGAGTCAAAGGGTTAAATTTTTACTTTGCTAGCATGGGTGACAGTGCAGAATGCTGGTGGGCAGGGCGTGGTAGTCAAAGGGTTAAATTAATGCACATTAACGCTGACAAATATCAAGGTAGCTCTTATCGAAGACCTGGCTGCTTTCATTGTCACGACATTATGAACAGCTCCGAGTTTTCTGTAGAGGGTATTGGCGCACAGTGGGTTGCATTATCATCGCTGTTGTTTTTTGCGTTTGCTGTTACTGATGTTGTTGTTGTGTTGTGCATATGGATATG
>JAPXFY010000018.1:50760254-50767754 GCA_030674185.1 Monoplex corrugatus | reverse complement strand
AAAGCAGTTTTTTCTTGAAGAAATGCGATGGGATATGTGCAAGCCTATGCAGCAACATTCTGTCGCCTACACACTGTGGACCAGCCCACCAGGACAATGTGCATACGTATGCTGTTAATATTTTACTATTATTTTTATTTAAAGCCCAGCTGACTGCGTAGAGCCATATCAGGGTTATATTACCCGTTTCAAAACATACACAACACTTCAACAAGAAAGAAAAAATAAAATTAAGTATACGTATCAATACATTTCCATACATAATCTAAAGAGATTCCCCTAGCCTTGACCACTCCTTCCAATTTATCACACGGGGGATTTAAAAAAAACGGAATACAAATTTAAACAACATAACTAAGGACACTAAAACATACATAAAAACGGGCCTAAATTATCTAAAATTGCTTCCACCTTCCCTTCCACCTATCCCTTCCACCTATCCCTTCCACCTGTCCCTTCCACCTATCCCTTCCACCTATCCCTTCCACCTATCCCTTCCACCTATCCCTTCCACCTATCCCTTCCACTATCCCTTCCACCTATCCCTTCCACCTATCCCTTCCACCTATCCCTTCCACCTATCCCTTCCACCTATCCCTTCCACCTATCCCTTCCACCTATCCCTTCCACCCCATCCCTTCCACCTATCCTTCCACCCATCCTTCCACCATCCCTTCCACCTATCCCTTCCACCCATCCCTTCCACCATCCCTTCCCTATCCCTTCACCATCCCTTCCACCTATCCCTTCCACCTATCCCTTCCACCCATCCCTTCCAACCAATATGAAGTAATCTTCCATAAAAAGGAGTAGAAAAGGGGAAACAAGGGAGATTATATTAAAATTTTTTTTTAGAGATCTACAATGGTAACGATCCATCAAAAAACAACTCAAAAACGTTTTCATAGTATAATTTGGTAACAGACAGACACACACCCCTTCCGGCTAATATGAAATAATCTTTCATTAAAAAAAAGTAGAAAGGGGAAACAAGGGAGATTATATGAACAACATTTTCTTTAGATATGTAAAAGGTAACGATCCATCCAGAAACAATTGAAAAGGTTTTCATAACATAATTTGGTAACAGACACACACCCCTTCACGGTTATTATGAAATAATCTTTCATAAAAAAAAAGAGTAGAAAAGGGGAAACAAGGGAGATTATATTAAGAACATTTTTTTTTAGAGATCTCTAAAAAAAATGTTCTTAATATAATCTCCCTTGTTTCCCCTTTTCTACTCTTTTTTTTTTATGAAAGATTATTTCATAATAACCCAAAACAACCGAAAAAGTCTCCATAGCATAGTTTGGTAACAGACAGATAGACACTCCTCATGGGCTGTTATGAAATAATCTTCAATGAAAAAGAGTAGAAAAGTGGAAAAAATGGAGATTACATCAAGATAAAATTTTTAGAGATCTGCAAAGGTAAAGATCCATCTAAAAAAACGGATAAAAAGTCTTCATAGCACAGTTTGGTAACAGACAGAAACACATCCCTTGAGGGTAATATGAAATAATCTTCCATAAAAAAATGAGTACAAAAGGGGAAACAAAGGAGATCATATTAAGAATTTAAAGATTTTTTTTAGAGATCTACAAAGGTTAACAGCCATCCTAAAACAACTGAAAAAGTCTTCATAGCATAGTTTGGTAACAGACAGACAGACATCTCTCCTGGGTTATTATGAAATAATCTTCCACAGAAAGAGTCGTAAAGGAAAAAAGGGAGATTGTATTAAGCAAAAAACCGACAGACAAACAAACAAACAACAAACAACAAACAAACAAACAAACAAACAAAACATAACAAAAATGTAGGGATCTGCAAAGGAACTGCTGACTTAACAGCTCCGCGCAGTTGTTTAGCACTGTGTGAATTCCCGTCTGAAGTGAATAAAGGAAAGTGGCCTTCACTTAGCAGCAACTGCAACTACTTATGACTGGTCAATGACCTCTCTCTCTCTCTCTGTGTGTGCTGTGTGTGTGTGTGTGTGTGTGTGTGTGTGTGTGTGTGTGTGTGTGTGTGTGTGTGGGTGTGTGTGTTCATGGAACTCTTAACATTCTTCTTAGAAACCAGATTTTAGCTGCCTCAGTTTTGTTCTTACTTTGTATGTTGACTTTCCGCGCTTCGCATCCATATGACAGTATTGGTTCTATAACACTGAAGAATTTTCTTCATGATGTCAACTGATAGGCATTCATTGCTAAGAACGCTTTTCATTTTCTTGAATGGCTGTTTTAGCTTGGCCGATTCTGCTCGCTGTTTCTAATGTGCATCAGCCTTTGGTGAGATGACTTTCCGGAGATTTAAATTTCTCAACTTGTCTCAATGTTGTACCACTTGCTGCTATTTTGCATGAGGGGATTTCTTGTTTTTTAACTGATTACCATTACTTCAGTCTTCTTGCCTTTTGTTTCAGTTTTCTGTTTCTATTACATTCATTAGATTTTTGTTTATTTTCTGCAATATTAAGAGTGTTTCACTTTAACCGGGGCATCCTTCTAGGTTTTTCAAAAGGTTTCGCTGTAAAGTGAAAACAAATCTGGTGACAGAACACATCCCTGCCTAACCCCTCTTTTGATATTTTGGAAAGAGCTTATATCATTTTCTGATCTCATTGCTGCTTTTGTTCCCGATGCGTATCACTTATTATTCTTAGATCTTTTTCATCAGTATTGAGCTTTTCCAGTTGGTTGATCGATTCTTCATGTCTTACCCGGTCAGAAGCCTTAGTATAATCAAGAAAACATAAACATAAATCCTTAATTACTCAACTGATCTTTCTTAGGATGTATATGGCAATAATATTTCCCTTCCCTTCGACAAATCCACACTATTCTTCTGCTATTTCTCTTTTGATTCTGTTCCTTATCCTCGTGGTTATTCTTAATAGAATCTTTGTCACATGACTCATCAAGCTGATTGTGCGATGGTGTTCGCATTCTATATTTCCCGCTTTCTTTGGAAGTGCAATGAATATTTGGTTTTGACATATCTTTGGGAATTTTCCCGGTGCCATAAATTTCTTTTAGGATGACTGTTACTTCTTGCGATATCAAAATCAACTAGAGCCTCAATCATTTCTACAGTGATATTGTCTTGTCCTGGTCATGTATCTATAGTCAGCGAAACACCTTCTACGCTGCACTGGTGCACTCCTAAGGTACTGAATCACTGCACTGGTTGCTTTAGCTTCGATCTTGTCAGCCGACTTGGGTACAATTTTGACCCGTCAATAAATGATGAAACGTGCTATACAACAATCATGTATTTCGTTACAACACGCATACTATGTCTGCCTGTCTGTCTGTCTGTATCCCCCCTCTCTGTCTCACTCGCAAACACACGCGCACACACCACGCGACGCAACGCACACGCACACGCACACACACACACACACACCACCGCACACACACCGCACACACTGATCATTATTTAGGTTTTACACTGCTTTCGGTCAATTAGAATCACATGTCGACACCGACACACATCCAAACACACCTTTATGTACACACACATGTGACGCATGCACGCACAAACGTACACACACATACATGCACGCACTGACAGAACAGAGCGAGAGAGGGGCAGGGAGAGCGGGAGGGAGGGAGAGGACAAGAGAGACACAGACAGGCAGAAAAGAAGAAAGAAAGGGAAAGAGAGGAGAGAGAGAGAGAGAGAGAGAGACACACACAAACAGAGAAAGAGAGGGAGAGAGAGAGACAGAGAAAGAGAGGAGAGAGAGAGAGAGAGAGAGAGAGAGAGAGAGAGAGAGAGAGAGAGGCGCATAAGCTCACACACACAGTCACACACACACACATACGTAGAGCCTTCGACCGATCGCAACCCATTATCTCCTTTTTCCGAAAACAAAGAAGGAAACAGGAATGGCGGGGGGACACACCCAAAGTGGAGATAAAACAATACAGTCTGACTGCACACAATGTCACATCGACTCCAACACAACACAACACAACACAACACAACCAAGTAAGTCGTGCGCCGCTAGCTAGCTAACGCGATGTACGTGCCTAATGTCACCATCACCCACCCTGTACCTAGCGTCAGGTCATCATTACACGGTATTACCACTGTCACGTCTTCGTCGTCCTTCTCGCAAGGTCACGTTTCCTCTACGTTTTATTATCAACCATTCCTATCAAGGATAGACAGATAGCAGGCCGGCCTGAGGCTGGCCACGAGAAATGTGGTGGATTTCTACATATCACCTTACTTCACTACGCCTTCTACATAAAGTTTTAAAGGAAGGCCTGAACGGTTTTGTTTTCGTTTGTTGTATGTAATTTTTTTTTCCACTACGACCAGGAACTGTTTTATATCTGATCTCTGCGGTGTACTTTGGCTTCATCACTTATGCGTCGAAATTCAAACGCTACTACTACCACGACAAATGACTTCGTTTCGGATGTCAGCACAGGCCAGGTTTGGTAATGGAAGTTCATCTCCAGTGTTGAGGCAGTTTCCTACCACATTCATTACGTTTTTGCTACATCTACAAAGTTAAGGGACAACGTGTAGCCCTGCCGTTTTATTTTCGCCGACTAGGAATCGTTTTACATCTGACCAGTGCAGTGTTAGTCAACTTCGTGTATGGGAAATTGGAACACTACCACGAGGAAGTACTTCGCTTCAGATGTCTGTGCTCGACAGTTCGTTACTCGGGTTGTGGTCTCTACCACCTCACCCTTTTACGACCAGTTCAAAAATTACCGGTCAGCGTGTGCCTCCACCACCACCCTTCCCCTTCGGAGACCAGGAAACATTTTACATCTGAGCCGTACAAGTAGCGTTAAGTTACGCCCAATCTTTAAACACTGCTGCGACGGCTGATTTCGCTTCGTATGTCAGTGCTCGACAGAGTTATTTTTTCCTTACCTGGCTTATTTTCTATACTGGTTGAGTCCGTGGGCGTGCGTGCACGGAGCGACTGTCTGGTCCGTGTGTATGTGTGGGTATGTGTATGTGTGTTGCAACTGGTGCAGGTTATTGTATTGACTGTTGGTTAACACGAACAAGCCCAGCAAGCCAACGACGAGCTGTTTATTTTCTGGGTATGTCGGATTTTTTTCACGCTTGAGAAGTCATTCTCGAAACCTTGTTTTGACTGTGTTCCAAAAAGACTTGAGACCGTTTTTGAAGTGAAAACGGTTTCTATTTTTTGAGGAAGTTTGAACTTTTCCCCATCTCCCACCGGGCAGTTGTGGTGGGAACGGATTAACAGATTATTTATTTTGAAGGTAAGTCGTTTTGTTCTCGTTGAAGTTTGAATTCTGTCTGCTTTTTTTAAATATAGCGTGGAATGTGGGAGGTAATTTAGCTTCGAGCTGGTTTGAATTGATGTGTGTGTGTCTGTCACCCTGTGTGTATGTGTGTGTGTGTGTGTGTGTGTGTGTGTGTGTGTGTGTGTGGTGCGTGTGTGTGTGTGAGTGTGAGTGTGTGTGTGTGTCACACTGTGTGTGTGTGTCACTGAACGTGTCACTGTGTGTGTGTGTGTTGTACTGTGTGTGTGTTTGCACTGTGTGTGTGTGTGTGTGTGTGTGTGTGTGTGTGGTGTGTGGTGTGTGTGTGTGGTGGGTGTCTGTGTGTTGTGTGTCACTGTGTGTTTCTCTCTCTCTTTCTCTGTGTGTGTGTGTGTGTTGTGTGTGTGTGTGTGTGTGTGTGTGTGGTGTGGTGTGTTGTTGTGTGTGTGTTGGACTAACGAACTAACGAACAACCGAAAGTGTTTCAATGGACGTCGCCCTAAGGCCACAGTTCTCCCAACATTGTGAACAGGATGGGTGTGTCGTAACCAGTCCCTCGACAGAAACACGTAATACCACAAACATGATGGAAAAAATCGCTTGCTTGTACAATAGACCTACAAAGCAATCATGAATAGACCTACCGTAATTTTTTTTAATATCTAAATACAATAGAACTGCAAAATAATCATGAAAAGACGTACCTTATTATTTTTAATATCTACATGCAGTAGAACTGCAAAATAATCATGATTAGACGTACCATATTATTTTTAATATCTACATGCAGTAGAACTGCAAAATAATCAAGAATAGATTACTGTAATTTAAATATTTACACCGGGGCACTTATCGCAATGGTGCAGTGTGTGTGTGTGTGTGTGTGTGTGTGTGTGTGTGTGTGTGTGTGTGTGTGTGTGTGTGTGTGTGTGTGTGAGAGAGAGAGAGAGAGCAGGAGCAGTGGACTACCAACCGGAAGATCGTGGATTCAAATCCCCATCCGTCTTGTTAAATGATGGTGGGGTTTTTGGGCACCAACCGGTTCCTACTCAGAGCTGAGCATGTGTTTGAGCCCACTGGAAAGACTGGGACCACACAGTCGGGTCTCATCCACTTCACGAATGTGTCATTGAGGGTGTCATTCCGATCTCCTGACCAATACCGCAAGTGCCTGTTTCTCTTGAGCCTGGTTGACGCCAGGATATGTAATGATAGTAAGTATAGAGTACAGCCCTGTCACGCAGCCTGAATCCTAGATGGAACTCCACAGCATCATGGTTGCCATCTTTATCGTCATCATCATCATCATCAGGTGCCTTGCCGCATGGCGTTGGCGATTATGGACTTCCATCTGTCTCTATCTCTTGTTGCCTCAACATCTCTTCCACCCTCCTCGTCTTCAACCACTCTGCAAGTCCGTCTAGTATCTTCTCCCTGGGTCTACCCGGTGCTCTTCTTCCCTCCAGCTTTCCCGTTGTGACCAGGTGTCCAATTCCCCTTTCCTCATAAAATGGCCTATGAATGTTGCCTGCCTTTTCCTAATCTTCCTTATGAATGATCTCCTTTTGTCTGCCTCCATCAAGACTGACTCGTTTGTTTTCTTTGCTGTCCATGGAACTGTCGATATTCTGCTTAGAAACCACATCTCGGTTGCCTCAATCTTGTTCTGGCTTTGCTTGTTGACTGTCCACACCTCGCAACCGAACAACAGTATTGGTTCTATATAACATTCAAGAACTCTCTCCTTATCGTCATCATCATCATAGAATTGTAAAAACTGTCCCTGCCTCTAATGGAATCAAAACCCCCCCCCCCCACCCAAAACAAAACAACAACCCACAACAACAACCAAGAAACAAACAAAAACCCCACCTACCACGATAGTTAACATCTTATGTCCTGATACAAATAATACTTACACCATAATACTCACAAGATTTATTCCATATCCCCCACAATACTTAGACAACGAAAGATGTATTACCTACACTATGATACACAAACCATTTAGACCATAGTACATGCAACATCTATAGCAAAATACACAACTATGATACACAAAGCATTTAGACCATAGTACATGCAACATCTACAGCAAAATACACAACTATGATACACAAAGCATTTAGACCATAGTACATGCAACATCTACAGCAAAATACACAACTATGATACACAAACCATTTAGACCATAGTACATGCAACATCTACAGCAAAATACACAACGTTT
>JAPXFY010000018.1:50747754-50752754 GCA_030674185.1 Monoplex corrugatus | reverse complement strand
AAGGAATATTGTTAGAATGGCTTGACCATTATCATCTAGACATTTATTTATATTCAAATGAGGTACGTTAGTCTAGAACTAGAAATCCCGCCTTCAAGTTTGACTGCACGAATTTGCACATGTCTGAAGGTAGCCCCTCCCCCAAATAACAATGATAATAATAATAATAATAATTATGATGATGATAATCTTCTTTTCTTCTTCCAGGGAAGTGACCGCAATCAACCAGTTGATTATTCTGTCACTTTGGAGGAGGTCGGGAGCATGTGAAAAAAAAAAATGATTGACTTGACAATAACAAGCTACATTTGCTGGTTTAATTAGTTGTTAAACTGGACCAGGCATATTGATATACAAGTAGACAACAGAATAAATGAATAAATAAATGAGTAAATCCACCACCACGAATAACACCAAGAGAGGAGAGAGAGAGAGAGAGAGAAAGAAACCTATTCATTGCTTTTGTACTCATAAAGCTTTTTGTTGTTGTTGTGCTTTTTTTTTGACAACCTTTACCTTTTTACACCAAAGCCACAGGACTTCCGTGCACCGCTTAGCGATGGGAGGATTGTCCTTAAATTTGATGAGGTGACTACACCAATGTCATGCGCTGAGCTTAGTTATGTGAGGATTATCCTTTTTCATATTATGATAAGTTCTGTCTTTGCATATTATATTCAACCGTCTCTACCTCGGAAATAGAGGTTAATCTTCTGACAATGGAGTCTTTCTGTCCTTGTGGAGGGTTCTGAATAAAAAAAAATGGCCTTCTACATACATTTGGCCGAGTCCTTGATATTTTCATGCCTGATGTAGGTCATTTTTGTATGCTGAAGTAGCGGGCAACGCTCAGAGAAGCTTGCTGAGTTGAGGACAAAAATAATCAGTAATTTGAAACGTGTAACTACCTCACCCAGAAAGAATTCATCACAGTTTGACAGTTCTGTATGTCCTTCATTCGATAGTATCCCCACCTTCTGGAAATTCTGTGCTAGAAATTTCCTCTGTTCTGTCACTCTCTTTGTTTTTGCCTTATTCCTTTGCTTTCTGTCGTTTCTTCCTATCAATTTCTGCCTTGCTGGTCCATTCACCTGTATGTGTTCGATAAAATTTCACATACTTTTTCTTAGGATTGATAATTGGGTACATGTATCGAGTGCATTTTTGGCTGTTGTGAGGTGAGATATGCGTAAGCACTTTTAGGTCATTTATGCCCGTTTTTACATACGTTTTGGTGTCCTTAAGTATGCTTAAATTTGTATTCAGGTGTGTTTTTTAAATCCCCTGTGCGACAAATTGGGGGCCTGTCCTTAGATTATGTGTGTGCATGCATTGATATGTGTACTTAATTTTCTTTTTTTTTCTTTTCTTGTTGTTGTCTTTGTTGTTTTTGTTTTGTTTTCGTGTTGAAGTTTTGTATGTTTTGAAGCGGTTATAGCCCTGATGTGGCTCTACGCAGTCGGCTGGGTTTAAAAAATAGCAATAACAATAACAATCCATGTATGACGATGTCAACATCTTGCTTATGTACAGGGCTTGGATTGGACTTGAGGAGTTTGCTGTCTGATTTGAAAGATCCGACTCCTTGAGCCTGCACAAAACTAGGCATCGGTAAGACGTTGAAATAGAAAGGGAACGAGGCCTAAGGCTAATGTCCATTATAACACATTCAAGACCTTGTCACCGCATAAGGTTTTGCGCAGGCTCGGGGATTTTGCCAGATAATTGCTGGCAGATTTAAGTTGGAGCGTATATGGAATTGTCTGAGTGCAATGGGACCCTCTTGAACAAACGCCAAACTCCAAATTGTATAAGACATTCAGCTGTCACCACAAAAGCGACTGGTGCAATGATATGGGCTTTAAAACAGGTTAACTGTTCTATTGTAGACTAAGGGATGAGCTCAGTCTCACAGATCTCTACTCTGACCTTGTCTGTAGAACCAAGGAGGTTATCCGCGTAAGCATCGATGACATAATGTTGAATCAGACCGGAGGCATTGATGACACAATGTTGAATGAGACTGGAGGCATTGATGACGTAATGTTGAATGAGACCGGAGGCATTGAGGACATGATGTTGAATCAGACCGGAGGCATTGACGACATAATGTTGAATCAGACTGGAGGCATTGATGACATTATTGTTATCGTTATTGTTGTTTAACGCCCAGCCGACTGCGTAGAGCCATATCAGGGCTATAACCGCTTCAAAACATGCAAAACTTCAACAAGAAAAAAAGAAAAGAAAATTAAGTACACATATCAATGCATTAGTGCACATAATCTAAGCACTCCGCCTAATCTATTGCTCAGGGGATTTAAGAAAACACACCTGAATACTTATAAATAAAACCATACCCAAGGACATAAAAACATATATAAAAACAGGCATAAATTACCAAAAATTGCTTCCGCATATCTCACCTCCCTAGAGCCAAAAATGCACTTAATACATGTACCCAATTATCAATCCTAAGAAAAAGTACGTAAGGCTTTATCGAACACATACAGGTGAAAGGATCGTTAAGGCAGAAAATGATGGGAAGAAATGACAGAAAGCAAAGGAACAAGGCAGAAACAAAGAGAAAGACAGAAAAGAGTAAATTTCTAGCACAGAATTTCCAGAAAGTGGGGATACTATTTATACTGAAAGCGCCCCCGGCATTCCCACGGGGGGCTGGGGGCTGGGATTGATGACATAATGTTGACTCAGATCAATGTTGACTCAGATCAATGTTGACTCAGATCAATAATGTATTATTTGATAAACTAAAGATCTCAGAAATATTAAAAACATAATTAGAACAGGCATTTAATCAACAAAAACAAGGGACAGGTACAAAAGATCTATCACGAGAATACCGAAAAGAACGGCTTTTGGGAATATAGTCAGAAACGAAAAAATCAAGGAAAAAAGTTACAAAAGAAAATACAATGCAACGCTTTTGATAGAACTAATTAATCTATCTAACATACAAAAAAATGTAGAACAACACATGACGGGAAGGTCCACAAATGTTCATTTGAAGATCGAACTCTATTCGATCTCTTGGACACAAAAATATCGGATGCGTACACCGGCCTGTCCGCTGCGGAGTGATTGTCAGGCTGCCTTCTGCGATAATCACCTTGACAAGGGGGGAAAAAAACGCCTAACAAACTTGTTACCGGTGATTAAACTGTATGCAGTATCGGTAATTTCAGCTTGTCTGTGTTGGTCGAGTAACATGTTATAATAAAATATTATGATGATATAATAAAAGACGATTTCTCGTGTTCAGTGTTATGTCTGTTGATTTTTGATAACCACACACCAGTATCCGTGCTTATCTAGGCAATTTTAAGCATGCCCATCAAGGGCTGATCTGAATCATTGTTTCATAACTTATTTTTCAGTTTGGATCGAATATGGAAACGGACAAGTGTCTCTACCTAGAAACACGAAGTGTTGTGTGATAACGATATATGCCACTTAATGTCTGACACAAGCACTATTGTGTATAGTCGACAGGGTCGTTCTTATACATGAAGTGTGTGATGGCAAGCAGATCGTGATGATTTTTTGTCCTATCCAGACTTGTCGTGCATGTGATTTTTCCACCCAAACCTTTTTGTATATATTTATATGATGGGGGAAAAATGTTGGGAAAACATTTATACAGCTTCTTTTTGCGTGGTTGGAATTGAACACGACAATTACAGTTTTAAAAAATCCCCGTTACGTTCAGTTCACCTCGTGAAGCTGTATCTCCTCTCTGTGCATTCCCAGACTGTATCCCATTTTGTGTTCAGACATTTGAATGATTTCATTATCTGAAAGGGAAAAATGCCGCACTGTCTTTTATGTAACTTGTTTTTCCCTTTGTGATTTAAATGGAACGGAAACGTTGCAAGCAGAGAACCGTTAACTTAAATAATAAAGCCATAAATCATCTGTGACCTGTCTTTCCTTTTCCTGTCTCAGTTATCTGATTTCGTTTAACTAACAGAAGGCCTGTACTTAGTGTTACTTTCTCTGTCTCTTGGTCTCTGTCTCTGTCTCTGTCTGTATGTGTGTCTGTCGTGTGTCTGTCTGTGTGTCTGTCTGTCTGTGTCTGTCTGTCTCTCTGTCTGTGTCTGTCTGTGTCTGTCTGTGTCTGTGTCTGTCTGTCTTTTTCTGTCTGTGTGTCTGTCTGTCTGTGTCTGTCTGTCTGTGTCTGTCTGTCTGTCTCTGTCTGTCTGTCTGTTCTGTCTGTCTGTCTCTCTCTCTCTCTCTCTCTTCCTCCCTTCCCATAAAAAAGGGGCTGTTGGCCTAAATTCATTAAAATTCCGAGTTTCCAGGTTTCCGAGTTTCTCTCTCTCTCTCTGTCTCTCTCTGTCTCTCTCTCTCTCTCCTCCTCCTCCCCCCCCCCCCCCCATGAAAGGGGCTGTTGGCCAGAATTAATTTAAACTCCGAGTCTCTCTCTCTCTCTTTCTCTCTTTCTCTCTCTATTTCTGTCTGTCTCTCTCTCTTTCTCTCTCTCTCTTTCTCTCTCTCTCTTTCTCTCTGTCTGTCTGTCTCTGTCTCTCTCTCTCTCTTTCAGTAGGAAAATCTTCCTAACCCCCTATCCCATCCGCTGGGAATGGTATCCTTTGTTAAGAATGAAAGAACCGTCGTTGTGACTTTAGAAGACGTATGATAGTCAAGTGATAAAGACATCAGACTTCAGATCGTAAGGTTTGGGTTCGATCCCTGTCTGGGTACCACCTGTCTGGGTACCACCTATCTGGTGGGCACCGAGTGGAGATATTTCCCAATCTCCCAGGTCAGTATGTGTGCAGAATTGCCTTTGCCTAAACCCTCTTTGTGTGTGTGTATATATGCACGTTAAAGATTCTATATACCATGGCATCGTCCAGGGAAACAGGAAAACACCCAACGTGCAAGCCCACTCAAGACGGAGTATGTAGACTATGTAGTAACGTACCATCTGCACAGTGTAGGGGCGAAATAATATATGTATACAAGCCCTCATGGGG
>JAPXFY010000018.1:50730254-50735254 GCA_030674185.1 Monoplex corrugatus | reverse complement strand
ACATACATACATACATACACGCAGTCACACAGACACACACACACAAACACACACACACACACGCACGCACACACACACACACACACATACACACACACACACACACACACACACACACACACACACACACACACACACACACACTCATTTACGCATACAATCACCGATGAACAGATTCGAGTAGGCATTAAATTAAAGATCGAACACACACACACACACACAACACACACAACAAACACAACACAACACAACACAACACAACACAACACAAACAACACAACACAACACAACACAACACAACACAACACAACACAAACACAACACAACATAGCACAACATAACATAACATAGCACAACACAGCACAACACAGCACAACACAAACAACACAATACAATACAATACAATACAACACAACACAACACAACACAACACTCACTCACTCACATACACACATACACACGTGTACATACACAACCACGAATACGCACACACAAGGAGACAAGGATGATCTGTTCGATAATAATGGAAGCTTCAACAACTAAAAATTCGCTCTTGTGGTTATTTTCTAGGAAAATATGGTAGTAAACTAATTAACGACCCAACAAGGGAGAATGTAATAGGGATTGTCTGTGTTGTGTCTCATTTCATTTGCTCTTTGACGGAGACTTTGGGAAAGGTAATCTCACCAGACGGCAGATGCCCATCAGAAATAGCCAGCAGAATCGGCCAAGCCAAAACAGCATTCAAGAAGATGAAAAGCATTCTTACCAACAAATGCCTATCAGTTAACATCAGAAAAAGAGTTCTTGAATGTTATATAGAACTGATAATGTTATACGGTTGTGAGGCGTGGACAGTCAACACGCAGAGCCAGAACAAGATTGAGGCAGCTGAGATGTGGTTTCTAAGAAGAATGTTGAGAGTTCCATGAACAGCAAACAAAACAAACGAGACAGTCCTGGTGGAGGCAAACACAAGATCATTAATAAGAAAGATTCGGAAAAGACAGGCAACATTTATAGGCTATTTTATGAGGAAAGGGGAATTAGATCACCTGGTCCTTGTGTTGCACTGGCACATAGGCAGTGGGAACAACGGCTGTGCTTATGGAAGACTGAACAAGAAGTTATGGCAAGTCCATGGCATTAGACACGCCACAGAGATTACTGTATGCAGATCATCAGTCCTGAGCATCTGTTTGTAGTGCTGCGAGACCTGGACTACCTATAGATGACACATTCAAAAGTTGGAGAGAGAGAGAGAGAGAGTGTGTGTGTGTGTGTGTGTGTGTGTGTGTGTGTGGTGTGTGTGTGTGTGTGTGTTTGTGAACACATTTATTTGTTATTTATTTGTTAACTCTCTCTTTCTCTCTTTCTCTGTCTCTCTCTCTCTGTCTCTCCCTCTGTCTCTCCCTCTGTCTCTCTCTGTCTCTCTCTCTGCCTCTCTCTGTGTCTCTCTCTCTCTCTCTCTGTCTCTCTGTCTCTCTCTCTCTGCCTCTCTCTGTCTCTCTCTCTGTCTCTCTCTCTCTGTGTCTCTTTCTGTGTCTCTCAGTCTCTGTTTATCTTTGTCTCTGTTTGTCTGTGTGTGTGTGTGTGTGTGTGTGTGTGTGTGTGTGTGTGTGTGTGTGGTGTGTGTGTGTGTGTGTGTGTGTAGCAAAACGTGTGAACAAGATCTCTGCTCTTTGTGGGTGGATTATCTACAGCATCATGTGGCAAGAGCGTGTGTCCAACTTTCAAACTTCTGAAGAAGACTTGCTCGCCAAGTAGGCCTACTTAGTGTCTGCTCCATCAGATGCCAGATTCGTTGGACAGGACCTGTAGTCCACATGGAGGGTGAGCGCATCCCAAAGATGCCCCTATGCAGAAAGCTGAAGCGAAGACAGCGTAACGGGGGAAGACGACTAAAATGAAACGAGGATATTTTATACCTTAGCTGATGTTAACAAGAAACATACACGAGGGTGCGGATCGGACCCGGAGCACCAATGCCTCGCCACTCTCCGGACATTTTCCTCCCAAATTCCCGAAACCACTCGATAGTCAACTAAAGGACATAACTCTTGAGAGTCACGTAGGAATTATCTCCCATGTTGTGAAACTTCTCAAATCTAACATAGTTTGCGCTACCATTCAGCTAGCATAGAAGCAGATACAAAGCACAAAAATAGCAAGCTCAGAACACTCGATAGTCGTTTCATCAAGCAAAGGGGTGGGTGGGGATGGGTGGGGGGAGGGGGAATCGTCCATGCGTTGCATGACCCATTCAGACCCAGTCATCAGTTACCTTGTTTACAAACCGAATAGAAAGGTGGGGAGGTGACAAACCTCCCCACCAACCTGTGTGTGAGTGAGTGAGTGTGTGTGTGGTGTGTGTGTGTGTGTGTGTGTGTGTGTGTGTGTGTGTGTGTGTGTGTGTGTGTGTGTGTGTGTGTGCGCGGTGTGGTGTGTTTGTGTTTGTGTGTGTGTGTGTGTGGTCTGACCATTTCTCCTTATCCTTAGCGCTGTTGTTCAAATGGCCCGGGTGCGACTGTACAGCCGATCTTAGTTGGTAAGTTTGCTTTAGACCTAAGCAAACTTAGAAAAGACAGGCTTTGCGCACACCCTCGTGGGGATGCTGGGGCTCTTTCAGTATGAACAGTATCCCCACCTTCTGGAAATTCTGTGCTAGAAATTTCCTTTTTTTCTGTCACTCTCTTTGTTTCTGCTTTCTTTCATTTCATCTTACCATATTCTTTCTTGCTGGTCCATTCGCCTGTATGTGTTCGATAAAGTCTTACGTACTTTCTCTTAGGATTTATAATTGGGTACATGTATTAAGTGCATTTTTGGCTCAAGGGAAATGAGATAGGCGGAAGCAATTTTAGGTAATTTAGGTCTGTTTTTATGTTTTGGTATCCTTAGTATGTGTAAATGTGTATCAGGTATGTTTTTTTAAATCCCCCGTGTGATAAACTGTACGGAGTGGTCAACGCCGGGGACATCTCCTTAGATTATGTTCACGAATGCATTGATATGTGTACTTAACTTCCTTTTCTTTCTTTTTTCCCTGTTGAAGTATTGTGTCTGTTTTGAAACAGATCCTGATACGGGTCTGCGCAGTCGGCTGGGCTTTAAACAAAAATAACAAAAACAAAACTTAGACAAGACAAGCTTTTTGTGCGTACACTCAGTAGCCCCTGATATTGACTCTACGCAGTTGGCTAGGCTTTAAACAAATATAACAGTAACAAAACTTAGAATAGAAAAGACGAGCTTTGTGTACGTACATTCAGAAGATAAGCAAGCCAAGCTATTTGATTTCCTCCCTTTAAGAACAGACTTACCGGTAAGCACACTTACTGTGCCCTAACATCCGCTGTGCAATGGTGGCCTGGCCATTTGAACAACAGCGCTAAGGAAAACAATGTCTGGTCAATAAATTATCGTAAGTGGGGCGTCAGCTCTGGGACATTGCTGTCGAGCGAACCCATAACCCAATTGACTTTTTACGTCTTTTTAAAAAAAATTTAATTTATTTTTATTTTTTACGTT
Source organism: Monoplex corrugatus (assembly GCA_030674185.1). Classification (NCBI taxonomy): domain Eukaryota; kingdom Metazoa; phylum Mollusca; class Gastropoda; order Littorinimorpha; family Ranellidae; genus Monoplex; species Monoplex corrugatus. The sequence continues at coordinate 50,731,723 of JAPXFY010000018.1, read as the reverse complement.
ATTATTTCTGTGTATCTCTTTTACTGTTTCGCTGTCTGACCATCTCTCTCTCTCTCTCTCTCTTCCTCTCTCTCTTCTCTCTCTCTCTCTCTCTCTCTCTCTCTCTCTCTCTCTCTCCCCTCTCTCTTTGTCTGTCTGTCTGTCTCTCCTCTCTCGTCTGTCTCTCTGTCTGTCTGTCTGTCTGTCTTTCTCTCCTCTCTCTCTCTCTCTGTCTCTCTGTTTCTGTGTGTGTCTGTGCGCGCGTGCGCGCGTTCGTGCGCGTGTATGTCTTGCTACCGTACTTTATTTTGCTTTCATTAATTGCAATCTGTAGTTTCTGTTGTACTTCTTCTAAAGGACGGAGGTCAGACTGAAAACACAAAACAAACAAAAAATTATCTCTGTCTCTGTGTGTGTGTTGTCTCTCTCTCTCTCTGTTTCTGTGTGTGTGCGCGCGCGCGCGTTCGTGTGCGTGTGTGTCTTACAGATGTACTTTATTCTACTTTCGTTGATTGTAGTCTGTAGGTTTCTGTTGTAGTTCTTCTGAAGGTGAAGGTCAGATTGAAAAAAACAAAACAAAAAACAGATAAACAAAACCTCTTCCCTCCCTCCTCCCTCCTTCTCCCTCCCCTCTTTCTGTCTCTCTCTCTCTCTCTCTCTCTCTCTCTGTTGTTCAATGAGCTATTCAACCAACAGACTTGATATTTTTAAATCATTCTCTCTCCTTTACTCTCAATGTTGATTTGCTTCACACATCTCCTTGGCAGATGGCAACAGGAATTACGAGAGGGGGAGAGTAAGAGAGAAAGAGAGAAAGAGAGAGAGAGAGAGAGGACGACAAAAAAAGGTGGTCAAACCATGTGAAAAACCTCTTTTTTATGGTGAAAATTAAGGAACATATTCGCAATTCAATTCTTTCGAATTGAACAACCATGTATTGTCAAATTAAATAATATGCTGACAAGAACATTAAGAAGATAATTCATGATAACTGGAAAGAATGACAGAAAACAAGTCACAGGTATGAGAAAATGGAAAATAATAGGACAAGGGATCATTGACGTCACGAGTTACAGGTGTGCTGTAAGTTGGTGGTGCTTCATCAAACATCATGTGACATATATATAATGTTGTATTAACTATTCATCAGATGTTTTCTCATGTAAAAAAGTCATGGTCCACAAAACAGCACAACCACTGAAAACCACTCGTATACTATGAAGGTAGATATTTTTCACCAACTGACCTATAATATTTCGCCTGAAGACTGGGCACTGCCGCCTTACTCCAACATGTATATATTACATCCAAATGGGGTTGTCCCACACGGATGGGTGTCCACACCAAACAGGACCACAGACAGACCCAAACCACGTTCTACAGTTTTGCCCTTTTTTCTCCAGCAGTAAAAACTCACAGTGGTTATATTAAGCAAGTGTGAAAGAACAACTCGGGGCCACAAAGAGAACGTGATAAAAAATATACCTGTT
>JAPXFY010000018.1:50722754-50725254 GCA_030674185.1 Monoplex corrugatus | reverse complement strand
CTGGGATTGAACTCGAGATGTCAGATCTTGAATCTGCAGTTCTATCAGAAGAACCAACCAGCCCGTGTACCCGATAAAAGTTTACTCTGTGTATTCTGTATACTGTAAATAATGTAGATTGGACGGTCTTCCACAGCCCAGAAATCCTGTCATACACGATTTGATTTTTTACTAAGGGGAGTCAGGGATTCATTTTTCATCCAAGGAATTTACAAGTTGGGAGAGTGGGGGGGGGGGGGGTAATGGCGGTGTATAGTTTTACCAAATCCAATGGATAGACAATACATATCTGATTACTGGCGCGGGCATTTGAATTTGTATTTACATTTACCACTAGAACGAACCTGTAAACTCTGCACATGTTTTTCACACAGAAAACGGTGTGGGTGGCTGGCTGACGGGATGGAATTAGAGGACCATATAGCTGTATTAGCGTTATTGGGATTCTCCTGTATTAGCGTTATTGGGATTCTCATGTATTAGCGTTATTGAGATTCTCCCGGACGAGCTCCCAGCTATTTGTGAGTGAAGTTTACTATGAGCAGAGTAGGCTAGTCTTCTGTCTTGGAATTCTTTTCCCGTTTCGACTTCTGGCGACCGGGATGGTCCGTAAGTCATCTCATCATCTGTTGAAGTTCTCGTCTTATCGTGTCCTGTAACCAGCAGCAGGTAGGATTCCCCCGTTTCTGGTGTACGGCAGCAAGCGGGTCAGTCATGCTGAAAATGGTCCAGTCTTTGATGTTAGTCATTCAGCTCTTCCTATGTCGGCGCTGGTGTTTGTCATTTAGCTCTTCCTATGTCGGTGTTGGTGTTTGTCATTTAGCTCTTCCTTGTCGGTGTTGGTGTTTGTCATTTAGCTCTTCCTATGTCGGTGTTGGTGTTTGTCATTTAGCTCTTCCTTGTCGGTGTTGGTGTTTGTCATTTAGCTCTTCCTTGTCGGTGTTGGTGTTTGTCATTAGCTCTTCCTATGTCGGTGTTGGGTGTTTGTCATTTAGCTCTTCCTATGTCGGTGTTGGTGTTTGTCATTAGCTCTTTCTATGTCGGTGTTGGTGTTTGTCATTCAGCTCTTCCTATGTCGTGTTGGTGTTTGTCATTAGCTCTTCCTATGTCGGTGTTGGTGTTGTCATTTAGCTCTTCTATGTCGGTGTTGTGTTTGTCATTTAGCTCTTCTATGTCGGTGTTGGTGTTTGTATTTAAGCTCTTATGTCGGTTAGTTGGTTTGTCATTTGCTTCATGCGGTATTGGTGTTTGTCTTCGTCTCTTGTGCGGTATTGGTGATTTGTCATTACTATACTCTTGTCGGTGTTTTGTTTGTCATTTACGTATCTTGTGTCGGTGATTTTCATTGTCTCTGTGTCAGTATTTGTGAGTCATCACACCCTTGTGGAAGTGATGGTATAGCCTACCAGTGCGGTGTATGGGGTTGTCATACTTCTGATGCGGTTGTTGGTGTTGTCTTTCTCTTCAATGTGACTTTGGTATTTGTCGACGATCGATCATGTGAAGTGTCATCAGTGTGGCATCAGCACTCCATGTGGGATTGTGTGCACAGCTTTCTCAGCAAAGCTGTCGGTGTCATGTCACATTTAACATCCAGAAGAGTCAGTGGAGTCAGATGTCCATAGCTCTTCCTGTGTCGGTTTTGGTGTTTGTCATTCAGCTCTTCCTGTGTCGGTGTTTGTGTTTGTCATTCAGCTCTTCCTATGTCGGTGTTGGTGTTTGTCATTCAGCTCTTCCTATGTCGGTGTTTGGGTGTTTGTCATTCAGCTCTTCCTATGTCGGGTGTTGGTGTTTGTCATTCAGCTCTTCCTATGTCGGTGTTGGGTGTTTATCATTCAGCTCTTCCTATGTCGGTGTTGGTGTTTGTCATTCAGCTCTTCCTATGTCGGGTGTTGGTGTTTGTCATTCAGCTCTTCCCATGTTGGTGTTGGTGTTTGTCATTCAGCTCTTCCTATGTCGGTGTTGGCGAGTGTGCCTGAAGGATGGTTTTGGACATCGTGTCACGGCGGGTGAGGTGACTAAATCAAGACAGCTTGTCTCCTTTTATTGTTCACGGAAGCGTTTCTTGTGAACTCACCAAGATGTTGATCTTGTTGAACACATACTCATTGGTCTTATGATCAAGGTAAGATTTACATGTTTGCAGATTCCTCAGACACGTGATCTTGAAAGCGTGAATTTTCTTCTCTGAGTCAATAGCATTCGAGACTCACACCCATTGGGAAGGATGGAGACTACCAGTGACGTGTACTGTCTGTACAACTTCGAACAGCAGTTTTGAGTGCGCGTCCTGTTCTACTTCAGTGAGTCTTGGACTAACTGTCGACGATAACGATACAGTGAAGGCCAACCTCATCAGCTGTGACATCAGCACTGCTATATTGGAAGACATTGTGTGCAACAGGCTAAGTTGGCGTCAGCAAAGCATGCAGTGCATGATCACATTTGAACAGCGCAGAAGAGACATTGGTGGAAGCAGAACCGAAGGCTGTAGGACGCC
>JAPXFY010000018.1:50605254-50717754 GCA_030674185.1 Monoplex corrugatus | reverse complement strand
AAAAAGGGGTGGTGGTAGTGAAAGTTACTGGTTTGTAGATTTTTTTTCAGTTATTAGTTGTATTGTTAGTTGGTTTTTATTGTCTTGACATCATGGTTAACATCATTTTAATACCATCGACCTGTACAGCTTGATATACATGTATTGCTGCAAAGGAAATAAAACTGCAGAAAGGGTTATAATTGTAACATAATCATATTTACAAAACTGTTTAAAAAAACCCACAGACATGGTATCTACACAAGTAATAACGTTGGTCTAGAAATGCAGAAAAGAAAATGTTCAACTTTGTCAGTCTTGCTTACAGCCAAGAACCCGTCGCTGGAGATCAAATACAAGAAGAAGAAGACAGACAGGAAGAGTGAGTCCACAAGTGACGTGGATGTTGTCAAGAGAGGCATCACGAAAGAATACCGATCGAAGCTCAGAGAAAAGGTCAGATGTCACCCAGCTGCAGTTTTGTAAAGACTAAGAACATTTTAAGATGCTTGTTGAAAGACTCTATCACGAAGTACATTGAAATGTAACGTATTTTGACACCTTGTCATTTATGATGTAACAGTCTCATGATGTCATCTCTAAAAGGGATGAAGATTAAAGGTTTGGCATTTGAAATGATGTATTACCTACCTTTTTATGAGCAGTGAGCTAAGACATCTGTAAAGTATGTTCATATCATACTTCGTACAAATTCAGGTGTTATGCTTTTGATGTAGCATGCTATGTCTGACAGCAGTCTTCTATGTTTTCTGTGTCTTTCTGCTGATGTTCAAATTATTTTGATGAGGTAAAAGATCAAGCAGAGGTGTGCATGCATATATATATGTATGTATGTGTGTGTGTGTGTATTTGTGTGTGTGTGTGTGTAAAAATGTTGTCTGGAATGTCTGACTACATTGCTAGCACGAAAGTGTAGTAAGTCTAAAATATTTGCTTGCATGTTCACATTAAAGAAAAAGAAAAAAAAGAAGAAAAAAAAAGGCCTCATCTTCTAACCAAATCATGTCTTGGCCTTTCTTCCTTGAATTTGGATAATTTAGGATGGGCCAATGAGTCAGAATTACCTTGTAAAGGAAGCTTGGATCATTGTGAAGTGTGTTTGCTTGAATAAGAATTTCAGGTGGATGCAAAAAGACGACAAGAATCTCTGGTATGAAAAAGTGAAAAAGCATTGAGAATCCCTCTGGTGCTCAGGTGGAAGGGGGGGTGGATATATTATATTTATTTATGAACAGAATATTCTTGCTCATTATTCATTTGTCTTATTAATGTCGCATCCAGTGTGCACCATGCACGTAAATGTCATTTTTAACTGAGATTTTATGTTTTTGATGGGATTTTTCTTTGTAGATATGCATCTTGCTACTGTCATATGTCATTTGGCTATGCTCAGTTTTTGCCTGAGTGCTATTCTTGCATGTTAATGAATGGGGTTGGCATGCTCAGTTTTTGCCTGAGTGCTATTCTTGCATGTTAATGAATGGGGTTGGCATGCTCAGTTTTTGCCTGAGTACTATTCTTGCATGTTAATGAATGGGGTTGGCAGGTCTGCAGACTGCTGCAAAAATTTGCTCTCCTTTACCACGATTATTATCTCATTATTTGGTGAAAGTATGTTCGAGTTTGGTATAGGTAGTCAGATAATAATTTTTTTGTGTCAGTACAATTTTGTTGTTGTTGAAAGTTGTTTATACCCTGCAAGTGGAGGGTAAATAAGTACAATATAATAGCAGATTATTGTTACCATCATGATTATTGTGTTGGCAGGTCAAAGCAAAGAAGTCGTCCAGAAGGTGTGGAGAGTGTACTGCTTGTCACATCAAACAGGACTGTGGCCGCTGTGACTTCTGCAAGGTAATGTTGATCTTTGTTAATTTGTTCACTTCACTGCAGCTTGCGTTATACATTGGCAAAAATTCATTGTGTGGGTGTGTTTCATGTCAGTTGTGCTTAGTTGATATAGGCTTGCTAGTTCTGTTGATCAGGCTACGTGGCCAGTGTCAGGGGCATGTCCTTAGATTATGTGCACAAATGCATTGATTTGTGTACTTTTCTTTTTCTTTTTTTTCCTGTTGAAGTTTTGCATGTTTTGATTTGGTTATAGCCCTAATATGGCTCTGTGCAGTCGGCTGGGCTTTAAACAGCAATAACAATAAAAGGCTCTGGACTCTAGATCTGATGTTTCAAGTTCAGTCCCACTCCCAGCCGTGTGACACAAAACTTGGCCTGTTTGCTGCCATTCTAAATGATCCAGTCATTGTGGTGATGTCAGTGTTTCATAGCTTCCATTCTACCCCCCCCTGTTCATTTCATGAACTGTCCACACACAGGATGTTGCAAAGGTGTAAGAAGTCTGCCAGATGATTAAAGGCAGATTTGGATGAAGCACATATGGAATTGTGGGAATACTGTGAATCATTTTTGAACAAACTCCCAAGCTTGAAACTCTTACTTGAAGGGACAGAACCACAGTGATACATATAAAAATTCATGCATGTATGGAAAGCTGAGTAAGTTCCCTTTAGTTTAGTATATTGGTGAAGGCAGCTGGTGGATAGGGTGAGGGAGTAAAAGGGTGAAGTTTTTGCTTTGCTAGCATGGTTGACAATGCAGGATGTTGGTGGACAGGATGCAGGAGTCAAAGAGTTAAAGTTAAAGTGTATTCCTTTTAAAAAGGTTGGATTATAATGCTTATGTCTTGTGGCACGTGCAGGTTACAGTACTTGAGTTCAGTGTGAATGTGACTTGGTCATTCTGTGAGGGGTTAACAGTGGTTGTGATGTACCCATCCTGAGTTAATATTGTAGATGCGATAGATGTAATATTGTAGATGCGACAAATGTATTTTGTGAAAGGATGACAGGTGCTTTGTGAAAATTTGATAAATCATTAGCAGTCAGTGCTATTTATAGAAGTGATCTGTTTTCTTCTTTCAGTTGTTTTTTTTTGGTCACATTTTCCGTTGTTGTTTTTTTCTGTGACAGTGGCAAAAGTTTCTCTTGAATATTTGTGCGGCAGTCAATATTTGTAACTTCCATCATTTTTTTTTTCACAGATCAGGCCTACTATTGTCATCATATGAAATTTGATAATGATCAGTTTGTATAATGCAGTGAGTGTACTTTTGATAAGGTCTGTTTGTGCTATCATCATCATCATCAAATGCCCAGCCACATGGTGTTGGTGATCATGGCCTCCCATCTGTTTGTATCCCTTGTTGCCTCAAGCACCTCTACCACCCTCTCTGTCTTCAGTCAATCTGCAAGTCCATCCAATATCTTCTCCCTGGGTCTACCTGGTGCTCTCTTTCCCTCCAGCTTTCCTGTTGTGACCAGGTGCTCCCAATTCCCCTTTCCTGTACAAATGAGACTATTATTATTGTTACCTTAACATGCTGTATTTCATTTCAGGACATGCGGAAATTTGGTGGTCCTAACAAAATTCGTCAGAAATGCCGGCTTCGTCAGTGCCAAAACTTTGTAAGTAAACTTTTTGTTACTAAAGTTAATCAGCTGGAAATCAAATTTGATTTCATCAAATTACCATTTATGTTTAAGTCAAATAAGTCTAATTATTTCTGTGTTATTAAAATTAATCAGCTGGAAGCCAAATTTGATTTCATTGAATTACCGTTTTTTTTAATTTCTTTTTTTTTTTTTTTAGGGTCATCGCACCCAGGGAGGTTACCTTTGCGCTGACCTTTTCGTCCCATTTTTTGTGGCGCCTTAATGACATCAAAAGAAGGCACAGTTTTTTGTTTAATTTTGTTTTGTTTTTATAATGCAATGATGATGATGTCGATGAGGATGATAATCATGAAGCTATGGAGTTCCATCTAGGATTGAAACTGCATGACAGGGCTGTACTCTACATTTACTATTATAATATATCCTGGTGTCAACCTGTGGTGCTGGTCAGAAGATTTCAGCAGCACCCTCAGTGACGCATCCGTAAAGTGGATGAGACTGGACTGTGTGGTTCCAGTCTTCCCAATAAGCCGATAACATGCCCAACTCTAGGTAGGAGCTGGTTAGATTCGAAAAATCCCACAGTGATTTTTGAAGGTACTGATGGGGATTGGAATCCACAACCTTCCAGTCAGTAGTCCGTTGCGTTGAACCACTACACCACGACGACTGGTATTACCATTCATTTTTAATTCAATTAAGTATCGTTATTCCACATAGAGAAGGTGTGTGTGTGTGTGTGTGTGTGTGTGTGTGTGTGTGTGTGTGTGTGTGTGTGTGTGTGTGTGTGTGTGCGTGCGTGCGTGCGTGCGTGCGTGCTGCGTGCGTGCGTGCGTGCGTGCGTGTGCGTGTGTGTGCCATTTAGTATTTATGTAGATTTGTAGGTCTTACTATCACACATCTTGCATGATCATTCAGTTATTTGCCTACCTCTCTCTTTTTGTTTCTAATTGTCTGTTCTCTGTCTGTCTGTCTCTTTTCTGCCTGTGTGAGAGAGAGTGTGTGTGATGTAAATATGTAGTGTGTATTTGTCCATGTGTCACTATTTGTGCGTTTAAGAAGAAAAAATATGTAGTGAAAAAAAGCAATTTTTCTCATATTAAAAGATAAGTTGAAATGCTTGTGTATTTTTTTAATTCTTTGAGTTTTTTTTTTATACAGTACATATTCCAGTTAATTTTCTTTTTATTCCTTGTTTACTTCAGTTTTCAGTTTGAAATGTGAACTTACACTGTGGATGTTTTTGTTTCTTTGTCAGATGACTTTGGCTGTACATTCCTAATCAGCTTGAAGTGTAACCTGTGTTGTTCATTGTATCGTTCATGTCAGTCATTTTTACCATCATTAATTTGTTTTCCTTCTGTTGATTATGACCATAGTCTCTCATTCTGGAAGAAAATTCTGGAAGAAAAGCAGAAGATACATAGACTGGATGTCTGTGTATTGCAGGGAATCAACATGGCCAAGTTCAGCAATCTGAGTGCCCCTACCCGGATTGTCGACAATTCGCAGGAGACCAGTCTTCTGACCTTCACAGAGTGAGTGAATGATGTATAGCAACAATGTCTTGTTTGTTGGATAAGTGATTTTTCTATCTGATCTATGCTTTTCCATATGTGAAGATTTAAATAGCATATCATGGTTTCATTGTCACAGTGACCCTAAAAGCCTGAACATAACAGCAGGATTTTTCTCAGCTCTTTGTGAATTAAATGTGGGCTGGTTATTTCCTTTGGCTGAAGTTTTGTGAAGAATGAATCAGATGTGAAATACTGTTTACTGCTGGATTACAGAGTTTATCACATAGGTCAGCCCCTGGACGGTGGTCCTCTCATAGCACATGAAGTTGAGGCATGGGCTTTTGCCCAGTCCCTCTCCTTATAAGAGGTCATGAATTGATACTCGCTGGACACTTTCATAAGATGTTAAAAATAAGGCTAATACTCAAGGAGATAACATCTTTGGCTTCTCTTCACTGATTGCAACTGAGCACAGTCATTTCTCACTAGGTGAGCCGTCTTACTCATGAGACATGGTAGAATACAGAGTATGTGCAACATTGTCTCACCAGAGTTTCTGCGTGGTAAACACTCTTACTCATGAGACATGGTAGAGTACAGATTATGTGCAACCATGTCTCACCTAAATTCCTGCCTGGCCTCCCTGCCTTACAGCTAGGAGCTCTTTTACTGAGCTGCTGTGAAAAGTGACTTCATGGAAAGGGAGAGAATAGACTCCTGCAAGAAGGGGTAGTGTGTGCCTGTAGAGGGCTCTGCAATGTTTCCTACTTTTTCTTTCTTTATTTTTTTGTACATGGTCAGGCCTAGCTAACTGGTGCCAAAATCATGAGATACATTATACACATCAAACATTATTTTAGTTTAAAAAGTTTTTAAGATGGATTGTTTTGTTTCATGGCTTCATGACAAAGAAACACATTTTTCAGATGCATGTTGCTCATCAGTATATAACTATATTAAAAGGGGTAATCGATATACAGTAGAACACTGATATAAAGAACAACCCCAGGCAAAAAAATAGTTCTTTATATCAGTAGTTCTTTATTTCAGTCAAACCTTTACACACACATTTTATCCCTCACACAACCCCCCCCCCCCCCCCCCCCCACCCCCCTTTCCCACTGTTTATCCACGTCCCCAAAGCCATTATACATTCATCTAGAGTCCTAATTTCTTGCCCACGGGTGAAAAAAATGATGTAATGTCAGTTTGTTTTTTTCCCTTTTCGCTCGATTCAAGAATGAATTTCTCCATGTCCCCTAAAGTGTCAAAAAAGGTTTCTCCGCCATTCACAATACAAAAGTCCCTAAGAGTTTTCAAACACTGTTTGGCTTCTGCAGAGCTCACAGCCTTGAGCTGCTCTGCAGGTGCCTCGTCCTCTTCTTCAGGAGGCACAGAACTGGAACCAGCAGCTTTGACTTGGTCCACAATTTCCTGGTCCAAATGCCATCGATCGATAATCTATTTTTAGATCGCCGTTATGAATAGGCGCGGGCAAGCGAGGCATTGTGCGATAGTGACCACCGTCCGTGACCAGGCGAATGTGGCCAGGGGGCCGGCCACGTGTTTTCAGGCCCACGTGGGCTAGTTCGTTACTTCAGTCGTGAACAAAGAAAAATAAGACCTTGGTGGGCAAAAACATGAGTTCGTTACAGCCGTCAGTTCGTTAACGCTTGTTCGCTAAATGCGTGAAAATTTAATTGAAATAAAGAGACAAATAAGCGGGGCACAGAAATGCGTTCGTTATTCCCGTCAATTCGTTTCAAGCGTGTTCGTTATAAGTGTGCTCTACTGTATATAGCTTGCAAAGACTTGTCAGGACCCTAAAACTACAGTCCCTGTTCTTCAGTATGTGAATTTTGTACGTTTCTCAAATGGTTCACTTGGGCACTTGTGGTACTGTCTTTATTTCATTCACATCAAATATCTGTATCTGTGATGGGATTTTGACTCTGACGATTCAGTAAAAAATATATCCACTTCTCAGACTGAACTTAAATTTTGCAATTTTGTAAGGGTGGGGTCTTATTTACATTTTAACACAAGCCTTCATCTGAGGAGAAGTATCTCCGGCTACCTAGTAATCAGAATAGAAATGACTGTATTGTTAGTACTGAAGTTATAAGATTGATGAAGATGTGTTGTTTGTTCAGCATTTTTCTATATTTTTTCTGTCGGCTTCTATTTTTCAGTGAGGAGTCTGACATGGAATCAGAAACGACCAGTCCTAAGGTGTGTAGATTTGTTTTCTGATTTTTAATTTTTGTTATGATTTTATAGTATTTTTTATTTCATTCGGAAAGTTTCTGTTCTGTTTATAAGACATACGCTGGAAGAAGAGAGAGAATGTGTAGGTAGATGTGTGTGTGTATGTGTGTGTGTGTGTGTGTGTGTGTGTGTGTGTGTGTGTGTATTTGTGAGTGTGCATGTGTCTGCTTGTAAGAAAATATATATGCATGTCCATGCATGTATATGTGTGTATGTGTGAATGAGACATCTTTCACAAATCTTTATAAATGGAGACAGCAAGATGAGGCAGTTGAAATCTTTGTACATTGTCATTTCAGTTTCAGTTTATTTTCTCAATATTATTCTCTTTAAGTTTCCTTCAGTAAGGTAAGTATGATTTTGTTTATCGTTACTAATGCCTTGTCTTACGCTGGTATGAAAACTTGTTCTTGCCAGAAACCGAGATTGTCAACGGACACCACCCCACAGAAGAAAAAAGAGAAAAAGAAGCTGAAGAATAAAGAGAAGAAAAAGCAGACAGGAAAGACAAAGGTATTATTTTTCTGTATGTGTATGTAGTTTGTGTACATTTGTGCATGGATGTGTGCAAGCATGAAAGTGTTCATTTGAGATAGTGAAATAAAAACTATAAACAATTGAGACTATCGGTCTGTCTATCTCTCTTTCTATCTATCTACCTATCCATCTATCTATCTGTTTATGTATCTATGCATCTATCTGTCTGTCTGTCTATCTATCTATCTATCTGTCTGTCTATCTATCTATCTATCTATCTATCTATCTATCTATCTATCTATCTATCTATATATCTATATATCTATCTATGTATCCATCTATATATCTGTCTGCCTGTCTAGTCTCAGTTGTTTATATAATCTCAAAACACTTTAGATATTCTGCTTGACAAAACATCAGGGATCTCTGTTATTTTTTTCGTAAGTTTTGTATAATTGTTGTTTTTTGTGTATGATTTACAAAAATCAGTCACCAAACATTTGTGCCTGTCTTGTTTTGTGAATTAAATATGCTTTCTTATTTCAGTTTCTTGTATGTCTGAAATCTTGACATGTCTTGGTGCCACTATGGACCAAAATTTGGCCCACAGTTGAAACAAGTGTGCTTTAAAGATTTGTTCATATGCAGCCATGATATTGTCAGTGATGCTTTAACCCTGTGACTCTCACACCCTGTCCACCAGAATCCTGCAATGTCAACCATGCTAACAAAGCAAAAACTTAACCCTTTGACTCCGTTACCCTACCCATCAGTTTTCTGCAGGAAGCTGGTGGGTAGGCTGAGGGAATCAAAGGGTTTAGTTTTCGCAGTTGGTGGATAGGGTGTGGGAGTCCCTTTTTAAAAATTTTTTTAATTAAGTACACAAATTTTGGTGACTATTTGACTTCATTCAGGCCTGCTAGAGAGTTTTGTTTACAACTACTGGTTCTTTATTGGAGACAGGCTCAGGCTGGTAGGAAGTTCAGGTAGAGGCAGGGCCAGTCACAATAGTGTTAAGAGACTGGAAAAGAAAGCAGGTGATTGTAAAAATGAGTTTGGAGTTTAGTTTTATGCTTAGTGGTTTTTCTTGATATTGTTGTTTTAATATTTGAGTAGAATAAATTTCCTTATTTACAGTAGATGTATTTTGTTTCAAAAGTTTATCTATTCAATCTTTCAAATTACTCTGGACACACGCTAAAGATAATGTGTTTGAAAAAACTGTCTAGAAAAAGAAATCTTTCAAAAAACAGAAGTCACAGCAGAAGTCAGCGGCATCCAGGTGGCGGCAGCAGCAAGAGAATGAGGAAGTGGGAGAGGTGGAGGAAGACCTACCACGACAGTGTTTTGGGCCAGGCTGTGTGCAGCAAGCACTACACAACTCCAAGTACTGCTGTGATGAATGTGGGATGAAGCTAGCTAAAAGGTAAAGGTTGTATTAGAAGGATCTGAGTTGAGATAGTGAACAACCAAAACCGAAAATGGTAGTCATGAACAGCAGTTTGTCAGTTGCAGTCCTCAGGTGGAATTTCAAGTCAGTACATTTTTTTTGTAGTCTGGCAATAAATAGATGCTGAAGTACATTTTTTTGTAGTCTGGCAATAAATAGATGCTGAATTGAACTGACTGTTGTTTTCAGGTGTCAGCTAAATTATCTGATTTAATTCTGCCAGTGTTTATATTCACAATAAGACTAGGGTGTGTAAATATAAAAGTAAATGATTCTCAACACATTTCTGATCATAACTGACAATTTGTTGTTCACATGAAATTCCACCTGAGAACTGTAACTGACAAATTGCTGTTTGTGACTACCACTTTCGGTTTTGGTTGTTACTGGGGACAACAGAAGAAGGTTGGATTTCACCACCGCAGGAGAGTTTGGGGGGGAGGGGATGGGCAACCGGGGACAATCTTCACACAAGAATTTTAGTGCTGCAGAGGAATTCATTGAAGATCATGGCAAAGTGTATTTTGTACACAGCATGCTTGACAAAAGTCTTCATGCACAAATGTTAGTGCTGCAGAGGATGAAGATTCAAGCAGTGGTTTTGGCAAGAATTCCAACAGAAATATTTTTGAAAGTAGTGACAGTAATGTTTTGAATGGTGGTCATGGTGCTGATTGTTCACTATTTCTGAACATCACAAGAAACAACAATCAAAACATCCATGGTGCCAGTAAAGGCCTATATGTAGGTGTGGTCAAATTGAATGTTTTAAGATTGTTTTCGTTTTGCAATAGACAATTGGACAATATATCAAGCAATCGTTTTTACACAAATTTACCAGCTTAACCCTTTGACTCCCATACCCTGTCCACTAACTGCAAAAAAATTAACTCTTGACTTCCTCACCCTCTCCACCAGCTTCAGGAAGCTAGTGGAGAGGGTAAAGGAAGTCAAAGAGTTAAATTTTGCTTTGCTAGCATAGTTGACAATGCAGGATGCTGGTGGACAGGATGTGGGAGTCAAAGGGTTAAAAGAAATCTTACAGAAACAAGTATATAAATGGATTTTGTGTGGGTGCAACCTTTTGCATTGACTGCAAGTCAGAATTACTTAATCCAGGGGCAGCAAACTCAGCAGTATTGCAAAGCTTACAACTGGATAGAAGTTCTAGCATAGCAATTTTCAAGAATTCCGTTTTACTGAGCTGTTCATCATCATCATCAGGTGCCCTGCCACATGGCGTTGGTGATCATGGACTTCCATCTGTCTCTATCTCTCGTTGCCCCTAGCATCTCCCCCACCCTCCTCATCCCCCAGCCACTCTGCAAGTCCGTCCAGCATTTTCTCCCTGGTCTACCTGGAGCTCTCTTTTCCCTCCAGCTTTCCCGTTGTGACCAAGTGCTCCAAATCCCCCTTCCTCATAAAATGGCCTATAAATGTTGCCTGTCTTTTCCTAATCTTCCTTATGAGTGATCTACTTGTGTCTGCCTCCATCAAGACTGTCTCATTTGTTTTCTTTGCTGTCCATGGAACTCTCAACATTCTTCTTAGAAACCACATCTCGGCTGCCTCAATCTTGCTCTGGTTTTGCTTGCTGACTGTCCACGCCTCACATCCGTACAACAGTATTGGTTCTGTATAACGTTCAAGGACTCTCTTCCTGATGTTAATTGATGGGCATTTGTTGGTAAGAATGCTTTTCATCTTCTTGAATGCTGTTTTGGCTTGGCCGATTCTGCCGGCTATTTCTGATGTGCATCTGCCGTCTGATGAAATGACCGTTCCCAGGTATTTGAACTTATTAACCTGTGTCAAGGTTGTGCCATTTGCTGTTATTTTGCATGGGGGGATTTCATGTTTTTTACTGATCACCATGACTTCAGTCTTCTTGCTGTTTAGTTCCAACCCCTTACCTTTACTGAGCTGTTATTTCTGTAAAATCTGACCACATGGTCCAATGCCTCCTGTGTTTGCCTTGATTTTTTGGTGTGTTTGTCTGAATTGCTGACAAAGTTATCACCTATTTCGTCAAGTGCTTGCTTGGCAAATATGATGTGATTGTATCTTGATTATGATTATTGAAGCAAGCACAAAACAGAAAGCTGTCTAAAATGGTCACAGAGCATGGTTGAGATAATGTGTGGAACTGTTTGGTTGGTGAAGATATGATACTTGAGAGCACTGCTAATTGAATTGATGTCACAGGTTTCAACAAGATCATGACTTGCATCACAGAGACATTTATATGTACCATTTACACATAAGACGGTTATTGTTTTCATATCTTTTTCTGCTGAAGACTAGAATATTTCAGCTGAATCCCATCAAGGAAAATAGAAATGTACCTGCCTGATTTAGGGTCCTGAAACCCATTTAATTACACATACTATACCGTGGCTCACTGATGCAATAAGCGGCAGCGATTTGCCATTCCTGCCTCATAAACAATAAAGTCCGAAGGGACCATAACTCTGAGAGTATCCATGTCTTGCGCATGCGCATTTGCTCTTCCTCTTTTCTCGGCAGCCATCTTCCACCTCGCCTCGTACTCTCTGAGCAGCTAAGTATTTTTCGATTTCGTTACGCGATCGATCGATTCTCATTGCTGTTTTTTTTGTCTTGCCTATGTTTTCGTTTAAGGGAGAAACTTATGTGAAGCGATTGGGTGGTAAAGCGAGGGTTAAGAAGATTTCGTCCGCCGAATTCTCCAACCCACAGACTGGTGGTTCGACCAGCGCACCAAAACCCGCTCTCTCTTCATCTTTGTCTCTCCCTTCTACGTCTTCTCTCTCTCACTCTCTCCAGTCATCGCAACTCAGCTACGGTTCTGTTGCGGTGACCACGAGCCCTCAGCTCAGTTGACTTTTCGTCATTTTGCGGCCTTCACACTGCCCATCACAGTTATCGACTTAACTGCGGTTCTGTCGATTCTGTGCTCGCCCCCTTCGTACAACCCCCATCCTGTTCTGCTGATACTGTTTCAGCCCCTATGGCTGAAGGGTGACTTGGGTATGGGTCTCCTTCGGGAGGCAGGAAGGCCAGCACTTTGACTGAAACTGGCTCACCCCCTGGTTCGCCAGGCGGGACACCCCCTGGTTCGCCAGGTGGGCCAAGGGAGGCAACCCACCTATTACGGGCGTCAGAACGTCGATCCGCCCCGGTTGCCTCCCTTCCTTCCCCGCAGCCTGCTGCTGCCCCCGCCCCAACCTCTGTCCCATTCCGGACAGAGCACTTGGGCGCCTTGGCAAATACCAAGCGACCCATGGCGGGCTGGCACCTCTCTGTCCCCTTCCGGACAGAGCACTTGGCCACCTTGGCAAATGCCAAGTGGCCCCCAGCAGGCTGGCCCTTTGGGCACTGAGGAACCCCCGACCCACGGGGACCATTACCCGCGGGCGTCAGACCATAGGTCCACCCTGGCTGGTCATCACAACTCAACTACGGTTCTGTTGCCATGACCAAGAGCCCTCAACTCAGCTGCGGCTCTGTTGACTTCTTGTCATTTTGCGGCCTTCACACTGCCCCTCACGGTAATCGACTCGGCTGTGGCTCTGTCGATTCCGTACTCGCCCTCTCAGTACAGCTCAACCCCGGTTCAGCTGCTACTGTTTCAGCCCCTATGGCTGAAGGGCGACATGGGTATGGGTCTCCTTTGGGAGGCAGGAAGGCCAGCACCTTGACAGAAAATGGCTCACCCTCTGGTTTGCCAGGCGGGACGCCCCCTGGTTCGCCAGGCGGGCCAAGGGAGACAACCCCCCTATTACGGGCGTCAGATCATAGATCCGCCCAGGTTGTCTCCCTCCCTGCAGCCTGCTTGTGCCCTCAACGCAGCTGCGGCTCTGAAAAAGGCTCACCCCCTGCTTAGCCAGGTGGGTCATGGGTGACAACACCCCTTCCGCGGGCGTCAGACCAAGGTCCGCCCTGGCTTGGTCATCACAGCTCAACTACGGTTCTGTTGCCATGACCACGAGCCCTCAACTCAGATTCGGCTCTGTTGACTTTTTGTTATTTTGCGGCCTTCACACTGCCCCTCACGGTAATCGACTCAGCTGCGGTTCTGTCGATTCCGTACTCGCCCCCTCCGTACAGCTCAACCCCGGTTCAGCTGTTACTGCTTCAGCCCCTATGGCTGAAGGGCGACACGGGTACAGGTCTCCTTCGGGAGGCAGGAAGGCCAGCACTTGGGCAGAAAATGGCTCACCCCCTGGTTCGCCAGGCGGGCCAAGGGAGACAGCCCCCCTATTACGGGCGTCAGATCGTAGATCCGCCCAGGTTGTCTCCTTTCCTCCCCTGCAGCCTGCTTGTGCCCCCGCTCCAACCTCTTTGTCCCATCCGGACAGAGTGCTTGTTCGCCTTGGCAAATGCCAAGCGACCCACTGCGGGCTGGCACAGCTCTGTCCCATTGTGGACAGAGCGCTTAGTCGTCTTGGCAAATGACAACTGACCCCCAGCAGGCTGCCCCTTGGGCACTGGGGATCCGGGGACTCCATCGGCTCAGCCCATGATGCCTCCCATGGCACTGTACATGGCGCCATGGCAGCACTTCCCATCTATGGGATTTCCCCTTGCCTCGTTCGCAGGGTATACTTGGTGGCCCTGCTTTATGCCCGGCGCCCCACCCACGCAGGCGTCTGCCCTGACCACCACTGTGGTCGGATTCCTCCCCAAGGGGGCCTCCCCGGGGCTTCTGACCCCAGTCCGTTGGAGTTTGCCCACACTTGGGCACTCCACAGTCCATCGCCTCCTCTGTAGGCGTGCCGGGGGTACACTGACTCCACAGCCCCAGCCTCCCCTTTCCTAAAAGAGTCAGGCTTGGTGGCTGACTCAGTGAGGAGGGCCCATAGCAAGGTGAGGGGCACTGAGGCACAGGACATCCTTCCAGGCTCTGTGCCCGACTTCCTTGGAGCTCTGGCTTACGGGAAATTCCTGAGGCCAGAGAAACTCCCTTTCCACAGAGTGGTTCTCACGGTCCATGAGGCCATTCCAGAGTCGCCACTCTCCCTCACATAGGATAACCTCCTCTTAGCGCAAGAGAGGTCTCAGGCCCAGCAGCAGCATATCTCCCTCGCAGCACTGCCTGGCAAACTGGGAGGAGACTGCCAGGAGGGGTCTGGAACTGGATCCAGTGGTGGATTCCCTCTTGGGTGTGGTCTGGTGTCCGCTCTTCAGGACCCAGACTACGAGCCCGCTTCTCTCCGTCAGTCACCTGTCTCTCCCACAATGGTTGCTTCCATTCACTCCATGGTGGAAAGACCTCAAGCACTCAACCAATGCCCTTCGCCAGATTGTACCTCAATTCAGTCCTGTCAAGGCCAAATGCAGTACTCTTACCATCTTTGGTCACCCGCTCTTCATCTGCCAGAGCTTCCTCGAGAGCTGTGCCACTTAGGTCTGGTTCCCTCTTTGGGACCCACGTGCAGGCCGCTATCAAGAGTCAGGACGAAATCAGGAGGGACCTCGCCCTTCACTCTGGTCCCGCTTGCCCCGTGGCAAAGCGCCCTGTCCGGTGGCTCCCCCACCTTCCAGGGGCCTCCACAGGAGACATTTTGCGCCTCCTTCAGCCCCAAAGGGGCTAGGGCAAGCACCCCCCCCCCCCACACGCGATCCTGTGGGCAGTCTGTCCTGACACATAGACACTTTCACATGGAAACCCCTAGGTTCATCTGTGATGCCTTGCTCCTGGACGACTGGGGGGTTTCCATTGATCTCAGAGATGCGTATTCCCATCTCTTTATTCACCCAAGGGACAGGATGTACCTCCAATTCGTTTCGAGGAACCGATTCTTCCAGTTCAGGGCTTTTCCCCATGGTTGCTTGGGACCAATCATCAGTGAGTCCATATCACACACCCCCCTCCTCAGCGGACTTGTTCACGGATGCGTCCTAATCCGGGTGGGGGGCCTACGTGGGCCTGCTAACAGCAGCAGGTCAGTGGTCACAAGACCTTTCCTGTCACATCAACATTCTGGAACTGGAGGCAGTTTTTCAAGCCCCCAGAGACTTTCTCCCCTTTCTTAAGGGAAAACATGTTCGCATCGACACGGACAACACTACTATGGCTTGTTACATCAACAAGCAAAGGGGCGCTTGCTCCCACTCCTTGTCTCGGAGAGCGGAACAGCTTCCACTCTGGTGTGTAGAACAATCCTTTCAGATCTCAGCGATGCATGTCCCGGAAAAGATGAACATACTTGCGGCCTCCGTCCGCAACTCCCACAGGATTCTTCCCTTGGAACAGGCACTGGTCTGTGCAGTTCCGCAGCCAGTGTGGGCGGCGTGGTCCAATTCACAAGTGGACCTGTTTGCCACCATATTCCACCACCGCCTTCATCTGTAGGTCTTTCCAGTCCCAGATCCTTTGGCTTGGCCCGTGGATGCTCCGTCCATCCCACGGTCAGTCCTGTTGGACTACGCCTTCCCGCCGTTCCCCTAACTGGGAAAGTTCCGCGGAAGGTCCGGGCAGACTCTGCCACAATGGTTCTCGTGGCGCCTCGATGGCCTGCCCAAACATGGTTTCCGGAACTGCTGCACCTGTTCCATGTGCCTCCAATAAAACACTGTCACAGGCCGGTCCTTGCTTCAACCAAGGTCACGCATTCTGCACAGCAACCCGGAGGCTCTAAACCTTCCTGCTTGACTGCTGTGCAGACCTCAATGTCTCCATTACGCTTGTCCCCGGCAGTGATCGGCCCTGTGGTGCAAGCACACAGACCGGACACTCAGGGAACGTATAGTGCCCACTGACACAGTTGGCCTTCTGGGTGCTCCTCAACTTTCCAGTCACCCCCGCGCTCGCAGTGGGCCAACTACCACGGCCTTCTTCGTCGGGGAAAAACCTTTTGTCCTCCTCAGTGAAGGGACGCAGGGCAATACCATCAGCCAGTCGGGTAGTCCTTCATTCGCGCACAACCCTGTCCTGCTGGATATTGTCCATAGGGCTTCCCTTCGGGAAGCCTGACCCCCCACAACACCCGGCCGGGGATCTCCTTCTCGTCCTCCTCCCTGGGACTTTCGCCTTAACGAGCCCATCAGGGAGTGTTCTCCCAACTTCCTCTCGTTTCGGATGGCCTTTCTACTCACTCTAGCGTTGGGGAGGCACTGTAGCGAAGTGCACGCTCTTGGCGGACTCCCCGGGGATGTTGCTTTTGAACCGGAGGGCTCAATGTCTCTCCGCCCACTCCCGGACTTCTTGGCCAAGAACCAGTCGCCAGGTTCTCCTACTCTATCTCCATTCATCCCCTGACGTCTATCCTTGCTCCGGATGACGAAATCTTCTCGCCAGAAGCAGCACCACCTGTTTCTCTCTTACAACGAAAGTTATAAGAAGGCCATTAGCCACGCATCCCCCTCTCGATGGCTGTGAACAGTCATCAAGGATGCGTATGCCAGGCCGGGCTCAGATTCGGCTGTTTTCTCCCTGAGGCCCCATGAGATTGGAGCATGGGCCTTGTCACTGGCGTTCACTCAGGGCCAGCCCCTGAGTGTCCTGGACACCACGCATTGGCATTCTCTGGGCAAGTTCATTCCATCCTACCGGCGCGATGTATACCGTCTGCGCGACGATGGATCTAGGGGTATCGCTTCCACTATGGTGGCTCAACACCCCATCTCTGCTGCACGCCCTGACTTGTCTCATTCCTTCAGGCGTTAACTAGGTAAGCCCTCCTTCCGGGTAGTGCTATTCTGCATCAGTGAGCCACGGTATAGTATGTGTAATTAAAAGGAAATTTTCCTTCTAAAATTACGTTTAATCTAACATACTTACCGTGGCTCACGCAGAGTCCCTCCCGTCCTCCCCGCCTTCCTGGTTCCTTCCGTTCACAGTCAGGGTCTTGGTTTCCTCGAAAAGAGGAAGAGCACATGCGCATGCGCAAGACATGGATACTCTCAGAGTTATGGTCCCTTCGGACTTTATTGTTTATGAGGCAGGAATGGCAAATCGCTGCCGCTTATTGCATCAGTGAGCCACGGTAAGTATGTTAGATTAAACGTAATTTTAGAAGGAAAATTTCCTTTTGGTTTGTTTTTGTTTGTACATGTGTGTACTCAAGACTTGAAGACACCTATCTGTCTATGAACATATTTTTGACAAGTTTTGTGTAGTTATCCAAGTCAGCAATTGGTAACATTTGTGTCTTTGTTAATGATGTATCACTGATCTAGGTCTCTGTAATGTATTTGTACCAACAATTTACTTTTGCAGTCATAGGCATTTTGTCTGTTCAAGAATACACAAATCTGATATGTTGTACATTCCATGTTTTGATCCAGACGTATCTATGAAATCCTGCCAAGTCAGATCCAGAGATGGCAGAGCAGCCCCTGTGTAGGAGAAGAGAACAACAAGAAAACATTGGAGAAGGTGCGCAAGGAACAGGAAGAGGTTCGAATCTCCATTGGTGAACTTGACCGCAAGCATCAAGAGCTGGACTCTTTGCTGGAACGATGCAAGAAGGTCACAGTTGATCAGGACTTAGATGTGAGTAGTGTTTATCTCAATAGTTCCACAAGATCAGTTGTGCTGTATGTAAAATATTGAATATAAAGTCTTCAGGCAATGAGTTGATCGAATTTAACTCTTTGTTCTTGAGGTCTGTTTCTGAGGTGATCACACTCTCCTCTTTTTTCTTCCCTAATCTTGAACAAGTCAGATAGTTGTTTCACAGCTGGGCAAAGGCTGTGTATGGAATGTCTTCAGGCAATGAGTTGATCGAATTTAACTCTTTGTTCTTGAGGTCTGTTTCTGAGGTGATCACACTCTCCTCTTTTTTCTTCCCTAATCTTGAACAAGTCAGATAGTTGTTTCACAGCTGGGCAAAGGCTATGTATGGAATGTCTGCACGCCAGGCTTTAACCCTCTTGTTAGATAAGAAGGCAGGGATTTTGCCTGTACATGCACCATCAGACCCCTACATTTGGAGCTGGATCTCAAGTCAAAGCAGCACTTATTGTTTGACAGTTTTTCATTTGTAAATGTTTTAGGGGGTTGTTTTGAAGGTTTTAAGCATTACCTGTGGACTCAGATATTAACTGAATGAGATTTCATAAATAGTGCTTTTAGGAACATGAAACAGATGATGACTAAACTGATGTATTATGATGTTGCACAGGAAATGTAAAAGATTATGAAATGGTGAAGTAATGTCATGGTTTATCTCAAAACAAAACAGAAAGAACACTTTCCAGGAAAATGAATTAAAGAAGAAGAAAAAGCAATACTGATATGCTTTCTGTGACAGATGTAAAAGAAACTAAATTAACTGAGAGATTCTTTTTATCAGAGTACCGTATAGCAGTAGGAAGCACCCAGATTTTTTGTTTGTGTTTTGTTTTTTGAGGGGGTGAAAGAAAAGAGGTCAGACTGAGTGAGCAAGGTAGGCCTGCAAGTTTTTCAAAGGGAAATTGAAAAAGATTTTAAAAGAAGAGAACATATTGTATGACTGTGTCATTTTGCAGGGAGGGGAAGGAGAAGACGAGGCAGAACTTAGCATCTACTGTGTTACCTGTGGTCAGGAGATCAATCAGAGAGGTGCCATCAAGCACATGGAGAAATGCTTCACCAAGGTGTGTTCATTTTTGTATGTCTTTGTGCTATATCCTGTCTGTCTGATTTCTTTTATCCACTGACCCATCCTTCACCCAGTCTGTTTTTCTGTTTCCTTTAATTTCACTTCCTTTTTCTTCCTGCAGTTCTGTATGTGATGATGTAACTAAAATAAAAACAATTGTTCAACATTCTTTTCTTGTTTGATTTAGTCAGATCAGTCTTTATTGAATTGGATAAGAATGTTGGACCCAAGCAGTTAATTTAGTTCTGTGTGCATAGCTTCAGTTTTTGCTTTTTTTTTTCATGTGTGAAATGTAAATGTCACAGGCACCCAATTTTGTTGCAAACTTTTATGAGTACGGCTGTTTTCTTTTTTAACCCTGCTGTTGAGGCTGTCAGGTTGGGGGGCATTTTCATGTTTCCATAAGTCAGCAAACTCTGATATGTCTTGCAATCCTTTTAAATTGTGTATTTGATACTCTGTATGCAAAAAGATTCAGGCAGTAGCAGGTCTGCTTATAGGTTGATGTGGAATATAGAAAAATCTCCACCCTTTATCATGAGGCCATACTAAACTGGTTTGAACCTAGATCTCCCAGTTAGAAGATTTGACTGTTAACCCTTTGACTTCCGCACCCTGTCCATCAACTGCAAAAACTTAACCCTGTTACTCCCTCACCTTCCGTACAGGAAGCTGGTGGACAGGGTGAGGGAATCAAAGGGTTAAGTATTTGCTTTACTAGCATGGTTGACAATGCAGGAAGCTGGTGGACAGGGTGAGGGAGTCAAAGGGTTAAGTATTTGCTTTGCTAGCATAGTTGACAATGCAGGAAGCTGGTGGACAGGGTGAGGGAGTCAAAGGGTTAAGTATTTGCTTTGCTAGCATGGTTGACAATGCAGGAAGCTGGTGGACAGGGGGTGGGAATCAAAGGGTTAAACCTGTCATTACAAATTTTGATGATAAATATTTCAAAAGCTTAGTGCTGGGTATTTGTGTGGTATTTTTAGTTAAAATTGTCATGCTTGTATTAAAAAATGATATGAATGGTACCTGACTGACCATTTTTGTTTCATTTTATGTATGCTTTATATTTGTTCTTTTCTGTGTGAGAATGGATGCATGCTAATTTCACTATTTGATATGTTGTGCTGGGTTATGGCGTCTATATAAGATACAAGATACTTTATCGCCAAGTTCAGAGAACATGAATTTTGTTTGGTGACATCTTGCTCACTCCATTCACATTCACATCAGCCTCACTCATGTAAACCTGCCATTGAACTGGCGACACCTCTGCACACATCACCCTCCACGATTCCCCACCACAAGATGCTCATTAAAATCGATAGAACAAAATAACAACACACACACACGCACACATACACACACTTGCACAAAGGCACAGAATGTGCAAGATCAGCATGTCGCAATCCTAAGTCAATACACAATTTAAACACACGCATGCACACGCATGTGAACACACACACACATGCACATACTAAAAATATGCGTTTTAAGAATACAAAATGGCTTACAAATACATGAACCCAAAAATACCAAGTGATATACAAAAATATTGCCTGCGTGCACACACATACACGCACGCACACACAAAACACACTCACACACACACACATACACACACACACACACACACAACACACACACACACACACACACACACACACACACACACACACACACACACACACACACACACACACACACAGAGGTACTGTAATGGTATTACAAACAATCATCACACCAGTCAGTCAATCTACAAAGCAGTCAGCCACTATAAACAATAAGACTATACACCTAGGTGAAACCTATGTGGGCATTATTTTGAGAATCAGTTCGATCACACACTCTTGTCTGTCTGTCTGCCTCAGCTCTCTCTCTGTCTCTGTCTGTCTGTCTGTCTGTCTGTCCTCTCTCTCTCTGTGTCTCTGTCTCACTCTCTCTCTCTCTGCGTCTAGTGCAGGTCTGTTAATTTCAACTGTCTGAGGGCGGTCAGGCAAGAAGTCGTGAATCCAGTAACTGTGTGTGTGTGTGTGTGTGTGTGTGTGTGTGTGTGTGTGTGTGTGTGTGTGTGTGTGTGTGTGTGTGTGTGTGTGTGTGTGTGTGTGTGTTGTTGTGTGTGTGTGTGTGTGTGTGCGTGTGTGTGTGTGTGTGTGTGTGTGTGTGTAAAAAATATTGTCAACATTTTGTTTCCCGTGTGCAGTTTGAAGCTCAGACCTCGTTTGGTTCCATCTACAAAACACGAATTGAAGGCAACTCTATGTTTTGTGACTACTACAACCCACAACAGAAAACGTACTGCAAGAGACTCAAAGTCCTCTGTCCCGAACACACCAAAGAAAGAAAAGTAATGCAATATGATCTGATTGCTGTACAGTTTTCGGCTTGTGTATGTTCGTGTGTGTGTATGTCTATGTTTGTTCATGCATATGAGCACTTTTTTGAAAAAAGTTGTTGTATTCCAGTATTTGAAACTTTGCTGTTCAGATGATATTATTCCACATTGTGTTTCTGCTTTCGGGTACAATATGAGTTAGTGCGGTTATGAAGAGAACCAAGAACACAGCACAGACTATTGATGTTTATTGATATAAATAAAACAAGACACGCTAATTTTAAGCCCGATGGCCTTTGTCAGGTTTTAAAAACAACAAACAGGTAAACAAAAACAAAAACAAAAATAACAAATTCAGAATGCATAAAAAGAAGACTGAAAAATTTACAGCAAAATACTCTCTTGGTTCACAAGTAGTTTTTGATTGGTTTGGTTCAGGTTACTGTGAATAAAGACTTTGAAGTATTGGGCACAAAGCAGAAGGCAGAGAAAACTATACAAAGTGAATACACTTTTTGTCAGTTTTGTCTGTAAAATGAGAAGGTAAGGATATACATGTATAGTTTTGCACACATTTGCTTGTGCTTGTGTATGCATATATATGCATAATCTTGTGTGTGTGCTGTCAGGTGGGTCCAGATGAAGTGTGTGGCTGCCCATTGGTGAGCAATGTGTTTGACGAGAAAACAGAACATTGTCGAGTGTCCAAGCGCAAATGTGCAAAACATTTTTGCTGGGAAAAACTTCGACGAGCAGAAATCGATCTGGAAAGATTGAGACAAGTATGAAGTTGATATACACATACATACATACATACATACATACATACATACATACATACATACATACATACATGTCATTTTGGTCAGGTGGATTTTCTGAAATTGAGATTGTTGGAAACGATTATACAGGGGGGTGCAAAAGTAGGTATACAGTTATGAAAAAAGAAAACACGTACAATACTCATTGCATTTATTATACAAACAAATGAATATTGCATATACATGTAATAACAAGCACAACCTTAATCCCTCAGATACTCAAATTGCTTGCTATCGGTATTCACACACTCCTCTAATCGAGAGCGGAATTAAGCATTATAATAATGATGTGATACTTACTGTATACCTACTTTTGCATCCCCCTGTATATTGATGCAATTAGCATGGATATAGATATGAAAACAGGAATTTGAAAGCATTTGTGATACAGAGAAAATTATTGAAGTTTTGCTAGGTTTAACCTGCTCACTGCCTCTGGTCGGCGACTTTTCCTGTTTTTAGCCAGAAAACCCCAACACTTTCAGTGACGTATGAGATATCAAGGGAAACTTCAGGATTCCCTCTATAGATAGATGCTAATTATGTATCTGTGACATTTTACAGTCTTTTCTGCCCGTGCGGTTGAAAAGGTGACCCCCTACAGCTGATTACTATTCAGCGACTGCAAACAATGGTGGACATACTCGCTTCAACACCGAGCGTCGATCAGACCCAAAAAACAACTTATGCAGCAAAAAAAGTTGCTGAAGTCATTACTTGTGGAGCTGATTCTGATTTGCAGTCTGTCGATGAGAGTGAAAATAATGATGATTTGGCGCTTGCAGGTGATACTTCGGTGTTGATGTCCGAAGTCAGACTTGACCAAGATAAAGAGTCGCACTGACATTACTAGCGATGGTGATCGTAAAAACGAAAGTACTGCTGCTTCTGGTGTGTTGTAAAGTATACTGAACAAGAAATTATATAGTGTTGTGGGGTTTTCTAGGCTGGATGAAGAGATATGAATTTTTTTTTTATTTTAAGTCGACGTTTAAAACTCTGTGGCACAGGCGATTCATCTTTTTATTTATACTTTGGCACCGAAAGGGTTAAGATTCACTTTCCACCATCCACTATCGTAAAGAAAATGAGAAAGTATGTAAATGAAATATTCATTTATGTTTCCTTCATATAGAAGTTGCATTTTTAGTTTTTAACAATTTATTATCCACTTGTTTTTAAATGTTATGATTCAGCACATCACACCTGCGTTATGTTAACTTCTGGAGTCTATTTTTGATTGTTTATTTCATTTATCAGGTGTGGGATCTGAATGGCATAGATGTAGAGTTCCTGTTTTCTAATCTGTCAGCATGGGTTTGAATCAGACTTGGGATTTGTTTTCTACATGCAGCTTCCAGGCCACCCAGCTGTCAATAGATACCTGATCCTGTTCAGGGTTGGGAAAGGTAAAACAGTAAGGGAAAGGACACAGGCGCTGCCATCTTAGTGCTGATCCCAAGAAAAATTGAAGTCTCAGCATTTCACTCCGCTGTAACCTCAGGATTATTGGAGAACTTTAACCTTCATACATGTTAGAATTTTGTGAAATGAGATCATTTTTTCTTATTATGAAACATGTGAGAGGAAGACAGTTTTAGATAAATAACAGAGGGTTTTTAGCTAATCTTGGTAACTTCTTCACAGGTAATTTTCCAGTTTTCTTCCTTCAGTGGAGTATTTGTATGTTGATTAACCCTTTCACTCCCGCACTCCAGTCACCAGCATCCTGCATTGCCAACCATGTTAGCAAAGCAAAAACTTAACCCTTTGATTCCCTCACCCTATCCACCAGCTTCCTGCAGGAAGCTGGTGGATAGGGTGAGGGAATCAAAGGGTTAAATTTTTGTAGTTGGTAGATAGGGTGCGGGAGTCAAAGGGTTAATAAATTTTTTTTTAATAGACATGTTTCTATTCACTTTTTGCTCCACATCAAACGGACACTAAACATACAATATGGCATCAAAATAATGATAAAAAATCATATATATATGAAAAGACATCGCCGACATACGAAATTCATATAGCGCACAAGACACACATAATGACATTTTATGCATTGGAGGTTGAAAAATGAACATTTAAGATCTAAGCATAATGTCAGCATCCTTTTATGATTTTTTTTCTCAAACTGTATCTTTTTGCCGTACGACAAGTGAATATCAACGACCAATGTGGTAACAGAAATTACATCAATCTGTACGTACAAATGATTTAAAATATTTTATTGAATAATGTTTTGTATTTTTTTCTTTTTTCTTTTTCAGTGGATGAAGCTGGACGAGTTATTTGAGCAGGAGAGAAACGTACGCATGGCCATGTCTAATCGTATGGGTGTCCTAGGCCTGATGCTGCACCAGACTATTGACCATGACCCCATGACCCCTATGATGCCAATGAAGGCCATGTGAGAGCCACTCTGGACTGTTTGTGTCACCAGGTTGAAAGCCTGTGGTCTCCTCAACATAGAGCTAGACGGTCATTGACCTGTGTTCATTTTAGTGAGTGTAAAATCTCATTGAAGCATAGGAAGAAAGAGAATAGAACCTTGTGACCATGCTGGCATGATTATTGCTAATGCTAGATTGTCCTTCCTGACATCAGAGATCGGTGACTTGTCTGCTGGTCAAGAACAGAGATATTTGACTATCTTTAGTGTGACACTGCTGCAGACAGTTACTTTAAACTGCAGGATACAAATCTAGGTAGGACCTCAGGACCTGGCCAGCTCTTGGGTTTATGTGCAGGCTTAAGGTTTGTGCCATGATCATTCTGGATTTTCTCCATCACATGGCACCTGTGACTATAGTGCATATGGAATTCATTCCGAGCACGGAGACATCATCTTGAGAAATTGAATTGAAACTGAAACATACAAGGACAGAAGCAGATGAGACAGCTGATGGTTAGTAGTTGGAGTTTCTTGAAGAAACATTCATTACATTTAACAGTTTGGTTATGTGTTCCTCCCAGTTCTGTTAGCAGTGATCTGAAGATTCTCTGACCTGTGTAAATGACTTTTGAAGGTGTTAGATCTTGAGGTGGTACCTTTAGATCTTGAGGTGGAAGAGGGAGGGTACCTTTAGATCTTGAGGTGGAAGAGGGAGGGTACCTTAAATCTTGAGGTGGAAGAGAGAGGGTACCTTTAGATCTTATGGTGGAAGAGGGAGGATACCTTTAGATCTTGAGGTGGAAGAGGGGAAGATACAGGAGCTAGATTCCAGATCAGACACAATGACAGAGTAAGTGCACTAGCCAGTTTTCGCATTGTGGGGTGTGATTGATTTTTAAGACATTAGATATGAGTCCATGGCTGAGTCAGCTAAGCAGACCAGTCTGGTGAAACAAGAATGGCAGGTAATGTGGACGAGATTGATTGAGTATGGAATGGGAGAAGGAATGATTCTGAGAATACGTTGACGAGACACTGGATAGTAGATAATAGTCTTGCTGGCAGAGGAGACTGTAAGGAAATGATTGTTATTTACTCTTGCATGATGATTACCTATAAATACATCTGATACTGTTGTATAGCTGGGTCAGTGATTGAGCCTTTTCACAATCACAACTTCACTGCTGGAGAAAAAGAAATACATAAAACTCCAGTAATTAAGGTCTGTTTTTCAGATTGCCATTCTAGTATTAGCATTGCAAATAATACTTAAGCGAATGATGAAAGAAATTGAAACATGTGTTAGGTGTGAGAGAGTGTTTGTGTGGATGGGAAAAATGAAAGAGTAAAGTAGAGACAAATATAGCGAATATAAGCTTCGTAAATGACAATACAAAAGTAGAGACAATAGCGAATGTAAGCTTCGTAAAGGACAGTACTCATAAACTCCCTGCATTCTTAGCCAAGAAGCAGACCCCGGGGATCCATCTGCAGACATAAACACCTGCCCTCTGTCCATCATTTTGGATGGGTTGGACCAAGGGAGAAAACTGTCTAGTCCAGTGTGTTGAGTACTACCTCAGTAAAACTAAAGATCACTGCGCCTCTAAACATCAACTTGCTATCTCCATCAACCAGAATTTTGAGAAAGACATTTCTGTTGATGCTATTTCCAGATGGATCCCACAAGCCATCATCAAAGCCTATGGGCAGGCTCAACAAAACTTGGGTATCTTATACCATAGAGCCCTTGAAATTAGAGCTGTTGCCACCTCTGTGGCTTTACTGCAGAAGGCTCCCTTGAATGTAATATTAGAGACAGGTCATCGATGCTCTGAGAATACCTTTATAAACTTTGACCTCTGGGATGTCAGAACAACTGGAGCTGATGGACCCTGGGGCATTTGTGTCACAGTGGTTAATACAACCATTGTAAGCAGTCAACTCTGCTTGAACCATAGGGGCATATCTTCCTCCAGTCTTTGAATTCTGCTTAAAGTCTGATGTGGTACAGTTGTGAATGGCTATATACTTACCATATCAGATGCTAGTATTTTTACCTGAATATATGTTTGGTTATATACGTACCACATCAGACTCAAACTCTGCCCATATACCTGAATATATGTTGGTTATATACGTACCATATCAGACTCAAACTCCTGCCCATCCATCCGTACTAAAAGTTGTCATGTTCTCAGTGAGACTGCATTTCAGTTGAGCCTTCAGAGTGATAGGAATCGAGCTTTCACTCGGTAATGCTCACCAGGATGGGGATTGTGTGTGTGTGTGTGTGTGTGTGTGTGTGTGTGTTGTGTGTGTGTGTGTGTGTGTGTGTGTGTGTGTGTGTGTGTGTCCCACTGTCGATTCACATTTGTTATTAGTATTAGCCATTGAAATCGGGCATGGATAGGGCAACATACTGGTGCCATAATGCTAACAGTCTGACAGGGTAAGTATAGATTATAGCCAAACATGTATTTAGATATACACTGCATTTTGTAGTTTAAAAGGTGAAGAAAGGGCGATGTGAATGTACTGATATAGTTTTGCAGAGTTTGTGTGTTGGTGTCTAAAAAGCACCAGCTCTGTAATGGTGTTCAGACTTTGCATGTCAAGTCAAAAATTCCTTCATGCTTGTTTCACGTTCTGCCTGTCATTGACGCACACATATTCCACCTCCTCTGTTCATGTGACCAAAGAAGAGGGAGAAGTTATTAGTGCTGTGTCAAGTGTAATACATTAATTTCATATTCACTTAATTGATTGAAGCACAGCAGAAACTCTCAGAAGGGGAAAATTAAAATCATTCCAGTGATTAACAATTGATTAGACCAAATCAGTGGTTGTCCCAAAGTTCTACAAGAAGGAGAAAGGTGGTTTGAAAGGGCATACGCACACATACATTAGGGGGAAACTGAAATTATTGCAATGATTACCAGCTGATTAGACCAAAACAATGTTTTAAAGTTCTACAAGAGGGAAAAATGTGATTTGAATGGTTACAAGGCATATACATAAATACATATTAAATGCATGCACACATACACATGCACATGGTTACAAGGCATATACATACATACATATTAAATGCATGCACACATACACATGCACATGGTTACAAGGCATATACATACATACATACATACTTTTTGTATGCATGCACACATACACATGCACACACATGGCATGCACACACGCTTATCATCAATGTGTAAATTATGTAAACTTAACATGTAAATAATTTATTTGCAGTCTGCATTGTAAATAACTTCTTGCAGTCTGCATTGTAAATAACTTCTTGCAGTCTGAGTGATTTTTGTTGTTATTTCATCCATATATTTGATAAAGCCTGATCATGTTCGGCAGTGCTGAGATAAATTAAAACTGAAAGTTCCGTTAATTGAAGAGTGGTCTTTTTTCTTCCTGGAAATGCCCCTGTTGTGTGTGTGTGTGTGTGTGTGTGTGGTGTGTGTGTGTGTGTGTGTGTGTGTGTGTGTGTGTGTGTGTGTGTGTGTGGGGTGTGTGTGGAAACAGTTGAATACATAGGTACCTTTCCTATTCCTTTCTCACACAACCATTATTTGGCATGTATATGTGTCAGCATAGATACTGTCATACATCATGATATGATACTGCAGGTTGAAATTCAGTATGAATAACTGCCTTTCAAAAAATGGAAATGAAACAAAAACCTGCCGCCGCCCCCTAAAAAAAACAAACAAACAAAAACAAAAAAACTTGCAGTCCTCAAAACAGAAATGAAACAAAATCCCCAAGAAATACACTCAGATATGTTTGAAAATAAGATGTAGTGATCAGAGCATATTAACAAACTCAAAATGATATGCACACAATGGTCAAGCCATGTGGGTTGATGTAAAATGGGAAAGCTCGCCCAATGAAGGCCACAAGACAGAACAAAAGTTAACAATAGCTTACCAGGTAAATATACACAATCTGGCAGGTATTGTTTGTCTTTCTAAAATCATACATCCTCTGATTTTAACACTGTACTTTGAAAATTGTTGAAAAGCAAGAGGATGAAAATTGTTGAAAAGCAAGACGACCTAAGAATGATACAGAGAAAGCAGCTGACAGATATTTTCTACAGATGAGAACACCAATACATCAAGTATGCACATCTTTCATGACTTATTTCATCTACAACTTTTAAAGGATAATGACCACAGAATGATTCTATATATGCCATGATTACCCACATTTGCAATATAGTCCCTATTCATTGCATTTCATACTGGTATTGTCTATGGCAAATGAGCAGAAGTTATTTAAGGGTCATACTGCTTTAGCCGAACCAACTACTAGAGCCACATCAGGGCTACTAACATGTTTAAATACGACACCCAAGTTCAAATGAAAAGACAACAATTAAAAACCAAGCTCACCATTATATGAGCAGAAGTAGAGTGTGCTAAACAAAGCTGTAGATAAGACTCGCCATATGAAGTAAGGTTTAATCCATTTTCATCATGATGACCAAATGTTTTCCACATCCACTACTTGAGGCATATCCTCAACATCTCTTGCAGACCTCACATACCAAGTAGCATGATATTCCATACACAGTTTGGGGTTAAGTCACTTTGGACAGAGCTGTACACCTACCTTAAACATGGAACTCCATCATCTACTAAATCTCTCACGACTTGCTCCATGTACACTCTCTCATCCTGAGGGTGATATCAAAACATCAGTAGGTGGACGAACTTCAGAAAAAGTCGACTGCCCAATCAATGAGCTAACAGAAATTAGCAGTTTCCTGTTCATGACCAGAGAGGGTAACAACTATGGTCAAGGATCACACACCTAACAGGCTGAGTGTACTGCAACTCAGCATCCTCTGTGTCTGTGCATGTGTGTGTGTGTGTATGTGTATTGAGTCTGAACTTCTATTCAGAAGTATAATTCCACAATCCTTCGGGACTGAAGCACACAACAATTACTAACAGCATTATAACAAGAAGGACCTGTGAATTTCAAAGCTTCTTGTAGTCTCCTTCGCCACTATCATACTAGTGAATCATTGCTTTTTTTTTTATTGGACGGCTTCCTCTCGAAAAATATATATTATATGTATAGCCTGATTGGATACTGCACCTTTCTGACGGGGTTGCCCGCCATCTGATTTTTTCTTGCTGTGGTAATAAAGCAGCATAGAATATACATTTTTTTAAAAAATCAATGTAAACATTTCTTAGTACCATGTATTCCACACATCATTTAACAAAAACTGCATACATGAAGTATGAAAAAAAAAAGTTTTCAGCGATCAAAAGGAAAAAGATAATAGATGTTCAAAATATGTTGTAAAGAGAAAGTGCTAAATGGAAACGATACTGTTGTTGTTGTTCTTATCAAAAGTGTTTTGACATATGTATGTCATTCATTTATCAATACTGAATGAATCCTAGCTTAGCCGTGGTTATCAGGACAGCATAGGCAAAATATGGGCGTTAAAAAAAAGCAGACAACCTTATCTAGATGAAAAAAACAGAAACTGGCTTTCGCTTCCAGATTTCAATGGGACATAACTCTTCTTGTTTGAAGCATAAAGGTCTCAACATGGCGGTACGCGGAATTTTCGTCTGCTTGGTGTTTACTTTGACGTGTCCATCGACTTCGACTGACAGAAGTTGTGTTAAAGATGGTGCGCACTGTAGTGGTGATAGTAGCGGCACTGAAACAAACAAGTATGCAAAAGGTATTTTTGAAAAAACACATTGAACTTTAATTTTTGCAAGTTTTGATGACTGTCGTGTCAACTTACCCAAAGTTTCACCGACACGCATCGGACTGTGTCACTGTCACGACTTTGTGTGTGTGTGTATATATATATATATATATATATAATATATATTATATTATATATATATTATATATATATATTTATTATTATATATATATATATATTATATATATATATTGTGTGTGTGTGGTGTGTGTGTGTTGTGTGTGTGTGTTTGTTGTGTGTATACTGTATGTGTGTGTGTGTGTGTGTGTGTTTGTGGTTGCGGACTAACTGGTTGTGCTTGTCTGTTCTGTAGACTGTAGATATAGATTCCATTACCCACTAGCTGATAGCAGTTTGTGCTCATTTTCAAGCTGTCATTCATGCGCGAAATCTGCAGAAACAAAAGAAACCTGCAGTGTCCAGAATTGTCCACCATGTAATAAATATTTTTAAAAACAGTCAAATAATGTGGGGACTTTCAGTCTCACCCTGACGGCCTGAGCATCCCGTCATGGACCCATTGACTGATCGAGTCTGTGAGAATTCCAGTATCATTATCATGATATATGCATGCATCAACTACTCCTCTTCCATCAAATGAAGTTTGCTGATTAATACTTACTTACTGCCCATTATGCCATTGAGATTTCATGCAGCAACAAAGGTTCTCCACTTGTGTCTTTTGTGCCAGCCTCTGCATACAATCCAGTATTATCTGTTTTTCTCCTTCATTCTTCACTGTTTTCTATTTCTCTGTATTATTGTACATTTAATCCCACATTTAGTCTCTCTGACTTGGCCCCCATGAGTTTTTCTCCAGAGCTGTCTTGTTTTAAAAAGCTTGCCAGTCGTCTGTTGCAATCCACTTATTTTTTCTCTTTTTCTACATTGTTCCCAGACAGGCTTCACTGGTTTGGAAGTATGCTGTTTTGATTTGCATCCATTTGGTGTTGACTTCATCTGGCAGTGTATCATACTGTATGTGGTCTTCATTATCAGCCAGAGCTTGGAATCTGTTCTTCAGCTCTATGAGTATGCTTGACTGATGCAATTTTTTTGTCTGGGGTCAAGCATTTTCTCCTACCAGAATGTTGGTTTCCTGTTTTTCTGTGTCTTATTTTCCTCAGCTTCACTTTCAGTGCTACTGTAACCACTTAGATGTCTTGGAATGACCTGATTGTC
This sequence comes from Monoplex corrugatus, assembly GCA_030674185.1. Classification (NCBI taxonomy): domain Eukaryota; kingdom Metazoa; phylum Mollusca; class Gastropoda; order Littorinimorpha; family Ranellidae; genus Monoplex; species Monoplex corrugatus. The sequence goes on along the minus strand of JAPXFY010000018.1, from coordinate 50,686,518 downwards.
TCCATGTGCCATTGATCATTAGGTGGTCAATCTAGTGTCTGTTTCTTCCACTGGGGGGGAACACCAGGTTAGCTTTGTGGATATCATGATATGGAAAAAGGGTCAGTCAGATGGCAAGGTTGTATGTGGTACAAGGCCTCTTTTCATTGTTATTCATATTGCCACAACTCTTACTTCCCTTCTCCCTCTCATAGTTTGTGTTGTCATTTCCATCCTTCATATAAAGCAAGTTTCCCATCTCAGTCTTCAAGTTATGTTGTGATGTGTCTTTTAGTTCTGCCTGTAATTGGTCATTAAAAATACATCTTTGCCTTCTTCATCATTGTCATTTGTTGGAGCATAGCACTAGATGATGGTGGTGGTGATGTGTTTTCCTTTAAATTAATCCTGACTTTCATAAATGTGCTGTTTACAGGTTTCCCCTCCAGTTGATATTTTTCAATTCTCTTTTATATGGCCACTCCTTCATGGTGTTGGTTGTTGTTTCTTCCTAAGGATAACACTGTTTCTTTTGTGTTTGGTTTTATGTCTGCCTGATCATGTCCAATCAGCTTGATGAGTCATGTAACAAAGATCCTATTAAGAATAATCGTGATGAGGACAAGGAATAAAATCAAAAGTGAAATTGCAGAAAACAGTGTGGATTTTCAAAGGGAAAGGAACTATTAATGCCATATACATCCTAAGAACAATCACAGAGAGGTCAATCGAGATGAATAGGGATTTATATTTATGCTTGTTGATTATACCAAGGCTTTCGTAGTTTCGATTGGATAAGACATGAAGAATTGATCAACCAACTAGAAAGACTCAGTATTGATGGAAAAGATCAATGAATAATGAGAAATATGTATTGGGAACAAACAGTTGCAATGAGAATAGAAAACGATATAAGCTCTTTCCAAAATATCAAGAGGAGTCAGACAAGGTTGTGTTTTGTCACCAGATCTGTTTTCACGTTACAGCGAAAACATCATGAGAAACCTGGAGGAATACCCTGGATTAAAGGTTGGAGGAAAAATTATAAACAACATTCGATACGCAGATGACACTGTGCTAATTGCAGAAAATGAAAGGGACCTATAAAACCTTGTGAATGTACTAGAAATAGAAAGCAAAGGTAAGGGGTTGGAACTAAACAGCAAGAAGACTGAAGTCATGGTAATCAGTAAAAAAAATATGAAATCCCCTCATGCAAAATAACAGCAAATGGCACAGCCTTGACACAGGCTGATAAGCTTTAATATCTGGGAACGATCATTTCACCAGATGGCAGATGCACATCAGAAATAGCCAGCAGAATCGGCCAAGTCAAAACAGCATTCAAGAAGATGAAAAGCATTCTTACCAACAGATGCCTATCATTGCAATTAACGTCAGGAAGAGAATTCTTGAATGTTGTATAGAACTGATAATGTTATATGTTGTGAGGCCTGGACAGTCAGCAAGCAAAGCCAGAACAAGATTGAGGCAGCCGAGATGTGGTTTCTAAGAAGAATGTTGAGAGTTCCATGGACAGCAAAGAAAACAAATGAGACAGTCTTGATGAAGGCAGACACAAGAAGATCATTCATGAGGAAGATTAGGAAATGACAGGCAAAAATTATAGGCCATTTTATGAGGAAAGGGGAATTGGAGCACCAGGTCACAGCAGGAAAGCTGGAGGGAAAGAGAGCACGAGGTAGACCCAGACAAAAATATTGGACGGATTTGCAGATGGCTGAGGACAGAGAGGGTGGAAGATGTGCTTGCGGCAACAAGGGACAGATGCAATTGGAGGGCCATGATTGCCAACGCCATGTGGCAAGGCGCTTGATGATGATGATGATGATCATGTCCATCTGCTTTTGTTAATTCCAAGTATGTGTAGACTGCAGTGTCTCTCACTGATGTTACTTGAGCTATGGTTCTTATATTCCAAAATGCTGTCCTAATTTTGCTTTCAATAGATGATGTTCAGAATTTCCATTGTCCTGTCATTGGCTTCCTTTTGGCTTTCACCACAGTCATTCATTTGAATATCTGATCTTCCAGTGACTCTGGAAGCCTGTCACACACAGTAGCATTGATTTAATTTCTGGGACTGGCTTGTTTGCCCTGTTACCAACTCCAAACGTTGAGGACCAGTCAGTTGCACTTTTTTCAGACCTGCTCGACCTGTCCAGCTTGGGTGTCCCTACAGGCAGCCAAAGCTACTGCAGATATAGCTGTAGGTGTCAGGAAGCGTGCAGGCTCCCCAACTACGACAAGGTGGTGATCCCTAGAGTGTCTGTTTTACAGGGGGTCTTCGACAAAAGCTGATTACGTGAAAAAGATCATCTTTTTAAAACAATAATTTTTCTGATTATTCAGAAAAGATGAATTGTTATCTTAAAAAAAGTCACTCTGCTAATACAATGAAGTCAACTTACAATGAACAAACATGCAGCAAACTTTCAGCAATAACGTAATGCTTTATTTCTCTGTCCACTTTCTTTCCTTTCCCTCTTGTAAAATTGTAAAATCTACCATCACATGTTACGATTTCTTCTTTATATGAACCAGTAGTTGTTTCCTAAAGGACAAGCTTGCATTGTATAGTCTTGTCCTGTAATAAACAAGCGTCCAAGACTGGCAGGCCAGTCTGTGTCTGTCTCTTTGCCATGCTGATGATGTAATGCCAGTAGCGATGTTTATATGCTCTGTGTGTGTGTGTGTGTGTGTGTGTGTGTATGTGAGTGTGTGTATGTGAGTGTGTATATGTGTATTGTGTGTGTGGTTTGTGTGTGTGTGTGGTGTGTGTGTGTGTGTGTGTGTGTGTGTGTGTGTGTGTGTGTGTGTGTGTGTGTGTGTGTGTGTTCTTTTGTCCTTTGCAGACACACAGTGGTCTTACTATTTGAACAAGATTCAGGCTGCTGTAGATTCATATATTGACTGTAAGCAGGATGACTGTTCTTGTCACTCAAGGTAAGATGATCACAGCTTATTTCTACCATTTTGGGGACCTGAGTGAGTATTGACCCAGGCAGTGCAGTAAGTCTTATCAAGCTGGTTTCCAAGTACTGGGACGTCACTAGAGTATCAGGACAAGAACTCATCTGAAAGGGTTAGAGCCTAAACAGTCATAAATCCTGTACAGATAGGTGCGGTGGCTACATGATTAGGACAACAGACTCCAGTTGGAATGTCTGAGTTCGACGCTGGCTAGTTGTAGTAAAGGGTTGAGACTGGTCCTCTCTCCCAGGTCAGCTATACCATCATCATCATCAGGTGCCCTGCCGCATGGCGTTGGCGACCATGGACTTCCAACCATCTCTATCTCTTGTTGCCCCAAGCATCTCCCCCACCCTCCTCATCCCCAGCCACTCTGCAAGTCCGTCCAGCATTCTCTCCCTGGGTCTACCCGGTGCTCTCTTTCCCTCCAGCCTTCCCGTTGTGACTAGGTGCTCCAAATCCCCCTTCCTCATAAAATGGCCTACAAATGTTGCTTGTCTTTTCCTAATCTTCCTTATGAGTGATCTACATGTGTCTGCCTCCATCAAGACTGTCTCGTTTGTTTTCTTTGCTGTCCATGGAACTCTCAACATTCTTCTTAGAAACCACATCTCGGCTGCCTCAATCTTGCTCTGGCTTTGCTTGCTGACTGTCCACATCTTGCATCCATACAACAGTATTGGTTCTATATAACATTCAAGGACTCTCTTTCTGATGTTAATTGATAGGCAATTGTTGGTAAGAATGCTTTTCATCTTCTTGAATGCTGTTTTGGCTTGGCCAATTCTGCCAGCTATTTCCGATGTGCATCTGCCGTCTGATGAAATGACCGTTCCCAGGTATTTGAACTTATTAACCCGCGTCAAGGTTGTGCCATTGAGGGGATTTCATGTTTTTTACTGATCACCATGACTTCAGTCTTCTTGCTGTTTAGTTCCAACCCCTTACCTTTGCTTTCTATTTCTAGTATATTCACAAGGTCAGCTATACCATCAGCACTAAACCAGTGCTAACACACTGAATCAGACCAGCAGTAGAGGCAAAATCAGGTGGTGATGGTCGATCTGGGTGATTCTCAGTTTTCAGCAGAAAAGCTCTCCGTAGACATCAAAGTTTGATGTAAATGCACACATTTGGCATAAAAGTGTCGTTAATTTAAGGTGTTTAAAATCAAACTTTACTTTTGTCTACAAATAAACCTGCGTCATAGCCTTTGTAGAGCCTCACATGTTGCACATTGCTTGAAAGGTCTTGATCTAAGCTGTCCATTTCTCAGCTGCTGTGTAATTCACCTAAATATAGCTCTATTGCTGAATGCAATTTCACTTGATGGGAGAAATGTGACATCAATGTTTATGAAATCTTTAGAGGTTCTTTTCTGAAAACTGTCATCCAGGGGATAGTCATATCAAATGCCATAGTTTCCACTTTTATTTTTATTTATTTATTTTTTTTTGACATTCATACCAAAATGACCAGAGAAAATATGTAGATGTCAGAAATGTGTCCTGCTCAAAACATCCCTAAATCAGTGTAGCGCTGATTTTGCACTGATGGCTCATATACACATGAATATGCAGACTTGATAGTACCTTAACCCCTTTTATGTTGCATTTACATATATGCAAAACATCAAAATATGTGCATAAAAACCCTCTAAGCTATCCAGTAATCAGTAGCTTATGGAAACACAAATATACCCTGCATGCATACCCAGTTAAAATTAACACTGCAGTCTTTGCAACAGTATGATGCTTGCACACGTTAGTCCAAACAACTTGTATGAACGTATCCACTTAAGTATTGTTTGGAACAAAAACAAATACAAAAAATGCCTTTCCTGCTTCATTCTTTTTTTTCATCTATTGCTGTGCCAGTTTCATCACTAACAATCAGCCCAAAGGGATATTTAAGGATTTAGTGTCAATCATTAAAACATCCACCTTTATCATGGAAATTGTTCCTTTGTCTGTTTTCACAGTATTTAGTTTTGACCTGAGTGAAATATAAATTCTTGCATACACACACATGGACTTAAACAGCTCAAGCATACATGCACAGACACATATTCATACATGCTCACAGGTATACTCACACACATGTACACATTGTTACATAAATGTACATCCGTAATTGTACTGTTCTTTTCCTTTATCATATATTATTATATATGTATAGATTTTTGTCGTTCTTGCTGGGTTTTTTTTTTCTTTTTCACTTTTTTTTTTTTTTTTTTTGCTGCCTCATCTTCTGCACACACCTCCAAATTTGTCAAAACTGCCATCTTTATCATATATCATCTATGCATTTGTATATATAATTATTTGTAATACCCTTGCTTTAGCTTCAAGTATGTGGATGTAGGTGTGTACGTAAACTTACTAAAGGGGATGAGGAAAGTGAGGGGCTGAAATTTGTTTTTGTCTACATGTGGTACCTTTAGGGCGAGGGCTGGATGTAAAAAAAAAAGCAGCCAATTGATTACCTGTTATCCTTATGAATAAAGACTTTGTCTTTGTTTTCACTGGCTGGCAGTGTGATAGATGAAGATTTGGCAGTGTGGGAAAAGAAGGGCAGCATACCAGAGGCAGAATTCCAGAAAGAACAAAAACGAGGAGTTCACTATCAAATCATCAACCACAAACTGTACAGAGAGGAAAACTGCTTGTTTGAGGCAAGGTAAGTGTATTATATATGTGTGATGTTGGCCTGTGTTCAAGTAAGGTACTAAGTGATTTTTGTTTGTTTGTTTTTGTTTTTATATCTAACATGACAACTGTCTCTTCCTTTGTGTGGGTGTGTGTGTGTGCAAAGGTGTGTGTGTGTGTTGTGTGTGTTTTGTGTGTGTGTGTGGGTGTACGTACAAGTATACATATGTTTGAGTATTTTTGTGCTTGACGTTTTTTGTTAATTTATGTTTAAGAACAGGAATAACAATTTTAATATAGTAATAATAGGATAATCATTGATAATAATATAGTATAAGGAGAAGAATATGGAACTAGATACACACATGCTTAGACTGTGTTCCTTCATGAAATATAAAATACTGAGAATATGTTGGATGGATTGATTCTACCTGTAGTCAGAAATTTGATATGTCTTATTTGATCTGCATTAGTAGTCTTTATGTCATTTTACAGGTGCATGTGGGGTTTGGAACACTTTATCCTGGAAATAATTCACAGGCTGCCCAACATGGAGTTTCTGCTCAATGTTCATGACTATCCACAGTCCATAAAACTTGCTCCACCTCTTCCTATCTTCTCTTTCAGCAAAGTGGTGAGTGTGTATAGTATGCCTGCATAAAATGAAAGACATACATATGCATGTCATTATCTCATTTTAGTGTTACATTATATTACCGTTTATACTTCTTCCAGACAGCTCCGGTCTTTGTCAGATAATTCTCAGCAATCCTCAAGTGAAGACCAAAACTTTTGGCCAGCATTCATTCTCTTTCTTTGCACCGAAAGAATTGAATTCACTTCTGTCAGTTATGCATCACCTTGCTAACCTCATCTGGTCAGACAATATTTTAGGTTCTCATATCTGGCTATTATCTCTCCGAGCTCATCTCTGCTCTCTATTATCTGTTATCCCTATGAATAGAATGGTTGTGTGAGAAAGTTTTTTATGTTTGTGCATGTGAGTATGTGTGTGTGTGTGTATGTGTGTGTGCGCGCGCATGTCTGTATATCTCTGTGTGTGTGTTGCATCTGTATGTGTGTGTGTCTGTGCGTGTAGAAGCATATTCTTGTGTATGTACATTTACAATTTTACTGATGAGGTTATACTGTTGTTTTATATTGTGCTATGTCATATCGTACCTATATGATTATATTGCAAAATATATTCCGTAAAACACAAAGTGTCTAGGATCTTGCTTCCTGGGATGTTCCACCTTTTAAACCTTTGTTTTTATTGTCATTACTGAATTGAGATGTGTTATTATCACATTATTTTATTTGTTCTTTTAGTGAAACAGCTATCTTATTATGATAAAGGAAATTAAAATCAAGACATGCTCGTAATAACTCTTTGATGAATTTTTTTTCATACCATTCCATTTGTCTCAAAAGCATGTATGCATATTGTTTTGCCCATGCTGTGCAAGTGATAGGTTGCTGCACAGTCTGCGTAATTCATCTTTGGTGAGTGTGCATGTTTTTATGTTTCTGTATGTCAGCCACTATCCATGACTTGGAGGTTCTTTAACATGCGTATTTGATAGTCTGCATGCAAAGGGGGTTTAGACACTGGCAGGTCTATGCAGATGTTGATAATTGGAAATCAGAAAAATCTCCACCTTTTTTGCGCCGGGTGGAAATGTCTAGGGGATCAAACCCCAGACCTTCTGATTGAAAGTCTTATACCCACTTGACTATTGCACCCATTTATATGATAAGTTGATCTGATAGTTAGTAATACCTGAAAACTATTTTCTTGTCAGTTTCTGTATAGGTATCAAACAATTCTTGTATTTTTCACTTGCTGCCGTTTGGAAAAAAAAAAATGACTTGGAGTTACTGTTTTCAAATAAACAAACAAAACCCCCATAATAACTTAACCCTGCATATATGTACATGGTCACCACCGTGACCAGCTGTTTTCAAACAAAAAAGGAATGTGAGAGACCAGAAGAGACTAGTCAGAGAGTTGGTAATCAGTTGTGTGTTACAAAAAGATTGTTTCTTTATCGCTAACAGAATTTATCAATGATTAGTTTTTGTCATCCTGACCTGTAAATACTCACGTTATTTGTTTTTGTCCTGTGGAGAAAATACTCTGCACAGTGAAGATAGAAGTCAGTGGTTACGTTTAAAACAGTGATTAAAGCATGTTTTGAGCTAGTGCAAAGCAATGAGGGAGAGACAAACACCATCCTCACATCGCTGGCTTCAAGGAAAGTAGAGATCTTTACTACTTCATTCCCTTAGAGCTTCATTATGGGACAACTTTTCCATCATGTGCCCTGCCATGTGGCATTGTAGATCATGGCCCTTCACACAAATCTATGTCCTGTACTGCAAGCACATCTCCCACCCTCTCTGTCCTCAGCCACTCTGCAAGTGCGCCTTATATTTTCTCCCTGGGTCTTCCTGCTGTTCTCTTTCCCTCCAGCTTTCCTGTTGTGACCAGGCGTTCTAATTCCTCTTTCCTCATAATATGTCCTATAAATGTTGCTTGTCATTTCCTATCTTCTTTATTAATGATCTTCTTGTGTCCGCCTCCTTCAGGACAGAACAAACTTGAAGCAACTGAAATGTTGTTTCTAAAAAGAATGTTGAGAGTTCCATGGACAACAAAGGGACAATGTTTAGCTCCTTTTTTTAACCATAACAGTTTCTTTACATTTTGTGTGTGCATGCATTTGATAATGTAATATGTGTGTATGTCTGCAGGCCAGTCAGCACTGGGATATCATGTACCCAGCCTGGACATTTTGGGAAGGGGGTCCTGCTGTCTGGCCCATATACCCTTCAGGATTAGGCCGCTGGGATCAACAACGTGAAATTATTCCACAGTGTGTATATTTCTTTCTGCTCATTGTATTACTTTGACAATGATCTTGAAATTTTGATGATGATGATGTTTAAAGAACAAACAGTCTTGAGAGATTGTCAGCCTATACCCATTAAATATGGGTGTTTAAAACACAGTGATAATCAGACTGTGATAATCAGACTGTTTGTTGTATAGATTTAAAATGTAGTACTTTTGTATTGTCCTTTAAGCCTTTCACGCAGTTCATAGGTCACTGTTCTAAATGTAGCTCTGACACCTATCACGTGGTCAAACCATGTGACTTTTAGCCCATAAATATTCAGAAGATTGTTTTTGCATATGGCTGACACCGGATGTGTTGGAAAGTGAGTTTTTCAGCTTGGATTTCAAGTATTTTCATTGATTTTTTTTTTTCAAGTGAGTAAAAGATGATGGACAGGTTCTGACCCCAATACTCTGTGAAAGATGTCCATCAGTTTATTTTTTATGTTCCTCGTGATGGAGAGGTGAGTGATGATGACATGATGAAGGAAACATTGTTGAAGATTAGCCTGATACTTTCGATTCAGATTCGGACTATTCTGAGGAGATAATACCCTCTATAAGCACATCGATCCAAAGGGGGTGTGGTCGTGGTCGAGGCAGACGAGGTGGTAGAGGTGCTAGGTCTAATACAGCCCCAGGAAAGTCTAATACAGCCCCAAGAAGTGTTTTTGTGGAGACAGAGGGACGAATGGATGAAAATGTAAACAAAGAATACCCGCAATATGCACCTGTCTGTATTTAATTTTTTATAATAATTTTTATTTGCACCAACCCAAAATTAGATCAATTTGCCCAAGAGTGCTGCTAGTCAAAGGGTTAAGTGATGGTGACATGCTGTTTTTGTATTATGTCATGTATGTATATTTATAATGTAGCTAACAGCATCATACTTTTCTGTTTTAGTGAACTTGGTCACACACAAAAATTTGTACAGCATTTCCAAGGTTTTTTCTGTATGAAGATGTTCTGTCATCTGTATCAGGTTCAGCTGATGAATAAACAGGAGAATGTGCTTCTTATTCTAATTCCATGAAAACTGGTTTCTGCTTCTACTCCTTAAAATAAAGGGAAGTTTCGTGCTTTATATAGTCTATAAATTTTATGATACAGCTACTTAGTAAAACAAAAATATCTCGTTTTATTAGCATGACAACGTTTCCCATCTTGCCATAAAAATTACATACAGTTTTCATCTTCAGGGTCACTTCTTTGGTGCTGCCTTAAAACAGCCTTTTTATTTTGGTTTTGTGTGTGTTTGTTTTGTTTGTTTGTTTGTTGGTTGGTTGGTTGATTGAAATACTGTGTGACAGAACTGAGCATTTGTGATCTCATTTTTTGTTTTGTTTTGTTTGTTTGTTTGTTGGTTGGTTGGTTGGTTGGTTGAAATACTGTGTGACAGAACTGAGCATTTGTGATCTCACAGAAACTAGTGTTTACGGTATCGGTTTTCCTTCTGTCTGAGATTATGTTGACGTGCTGTCTGTGTATTATGTGTCTTCAGAGCAGCTAAGCTGTGGCCTTGGGACAAAAAACTCAGCAAAGGTTTTTTTCGAGGTTCACGTACGAGTTCAGAGCGAGACCCTCTTGTGCTGTTGTCCAGAAAGGAACCACAACTTGTGGATGCTCAATACACAAAGAATCAAGCTTGGAAATCAGATGCTGTGAGTTGTTGGCTTCTCTTCCTCATGGCTGTTTGCATGTGTGTATGTATGTATGTCTGTGTGATGAAAATGGTTTTCTTTTCAGAAATGTTTAACTTTACCATTTCCTTGTTTTGTGTTTTGATTTTTTTCTCCTTATTATTTGAATAAATGTTGTTTATATATTTGCTCCTAATTGCTATTAGATTTGTTTTGATTGTTTCCATGTTTACAAAAGAATTGTTACTGAATTTAATTGTGACTTGGTTCAGCTTCAAACACACTTCATTGATTAGACACATACCACAGTTGTAGACAGATATCACAGTTGCATTTAAGTATCGCAGTGTGGACAAATATGACAATTGTTGACAAATTTAGATGTAGACAGACATCATAGGTGTAGACATACTACAGTCATAGACAGATATCACAGTTGTCGACAGATATCACAAACATATCACAGCTGTAGACAGATATCACAGATATATCACAGGTAGCCAACCAAGCCATCCCCACTGTCACAGAAGAGCCAGTAAAAAGTCTCGGAAGATGGTATGATGACTCCCTGAAAGACACACAAAGGGGATGTGAAACCAAGCAAACAGCAGAAGAAGGCCTGAAGAAAATAGATAACTGCGGACTGCCAGGCAAATACAAAGTCTGGTGTCTACAGTTCATGCTGATACCAAAGCTGCTGTGGCCACTGCTAATCTATGACATTTGCACCAGCACAGTCGAAGCAATGGAAGCCAAAATCAACAAATACACAAGAAAATGGCTCGGTGTCCCACCTGGTCTCACTGATGTTGCATTCTACTGTCGTCAAGCAATGCTGAAGCTACCTCTGAAATCCATAGTGGAGGAATACAAAGTTGGAAAAGCAAGACTGTTGAGCATGCTGGAGGAATCGGAGGACAATATCGTGAGAGCAGTTCATCCAAAGCTGAGAACTGGCAGAAAGTGGAAAGTCCAAGAGGCTGTAAACAATGCCAAGAGAAACCTCAGCATCAAAGAAATAATTGGACACACGCAAACCAACAGACAGGGACTGGGAGCAACAAAAATGCAGTGGTGGTCCAAAGCCAAAGGGAAGGAAAAAAGAGACATGATCATACAGGAGTTGAAGGAAGAAGAAGATGTCAAAAGAGTGCAGAAGGCAGTCCAGCAAGGTCAACAGGGGCAATGGACAACATGGGACAGTGCACTCCAAAGAAGTCTCAGCTGGAACGATATGTGGCACATGGCTCCTCTAAGGATAAGCTTCCTCCTCAGATCTGTATATGACCTGCTCCCCTCGAATGCAAACTTAGTGAAATGGGGGAAAGCAGACGACCTAGCATGTCCGCTCTGTCAGAAGAAACAAACAGTGGAACATGTCCTAAGCTCTTGCAAAGTAGCGCTAGCCCAAGGAAGGTATACATGGAGGCACAACCAAGTTCTGAAAGTGATCACAGATGTGGTTAGCGAAAAAACCATGACCCCAAACGCACCAATTGCTATGACAACGTTCTACAAAGCAGGAGGGAAACAGGTCTGGCCCGAAAGGGCTATGGCAACCAGCACATTGCCAAAGGGTCTTCTGGATGGAGCAGTCGACTGGGAGTGTACAGCAGACCTCCCAGAGTGGAGAAATTACCCAGATGTCATCAGCAAGACAGGCATGAGACCAGACATCGCTCTCCACTCTGACTCCTCGAAACAAGTGATTCTGATAGAACTCACTGTGCCATACGAAAGCAGAATGGAAGAAGCACATATCTACAAGACCGAAAAATACGCCGGTCTTGCCAGCACCCTGAAGAAAGCAGGTCTGCGGGTCAAAATCTTCGCCATAGAGGTCGGGGCAAGAGGGTTTGTGGGCACCTCCGCTTATGATCTCATGAAACAACTCGCCATTTCTGGGAAGAAGAGGACTAGAACCCTTAAAGCGATGGCAGAGGCAGCAGAAAGGAGCTCAAGCTGGATCTGGGCAAGGAGGAACCAAAAAAGTGAACTTCATAAGGATTAAATTCCCTACAGATGATGTGTGCCCCGTTAGCACATTGGTAAAACCGCGTACCGCAGTTCTGAAGCGCAGAATCGCCCAGGTTCGATCCCCGGCGTGGGGGGAAAAAAAAAAAAAAAAAAAAAAAAAAATAGACAACAGCAGAAGGGCATCCAGGAGTCATGACCTGGATGTGGCCCGGCCCCCCGAGAGTGTAAGGAATTCAGGGCCGAAACACTTGTCTAAAGGGGGTTACTTCTCTGAAGACCTTCTGTTGTCTAGCTCTCCCTAGAGTTTCTTTCTACCAGCTGTAGACAGATATCATAGTGGTAGATAACAATGATGGTGATGATGATGATGATGATAATAATAATAATAATAGTAATAATAATGATAATAATGATAATAATAATAATATTTACACAGCGCCAGATCTTGATCTATAGATCAAATCAACGTGCACACTTTCATCATTCACCAAAGCGTTTGCTCGCAGCGATAAAAACTCAAGGGTACAAAACACACACAAACCAGGAGGGGTAGGATAGGAGGTGAGTAGGACAAAAGAGTGGGCACATAGATAGAGGGGGAAATCGCTACAGGACAAAAAGGAACAACTTCAATCTTCAAGTTAGACTTGAAGGAAGACAGAGTAGCCTATATTACTGTTGCACAGACTGGGGAAGCTCAGTCCAGTTGTATGGATCAGACAAAAAAAAAGAGTGGTGTCAGACTGTGGAATATCTGTATCAAGGAATTTAAAAAAAAAGTAGTACCAGAAACAGAACAAATAGGCTGGGCAGGATGTTACATTTGGAGGTGTTCACAAAGATAAATAGGTGCAGTACCATTGATACACTTGTAGCATGATGTATTGATTTTGTATCAAAATTCTTTGAGAAACAGGCAACCTGTGGAGAAAGTTACGCAAGGGGATGATATGATCATGCCTCTTTTTACAATGGACAATATGGGCCGCAGAATTCTGAATACACTGGAGGCATATGAGTAAAGAAACAGGCAGATCAGAGAGCAGAGACCTACAATAATGAATACAAGGTTAGATAAGAGAGTTCACAAGTTTAGGTGCTGCTATAGTTGAAAGATAACGAGAAAAAGAAGTGAAACATTGTAGTTGACAGGTTTGGATGATGAATTTCTGCATCTGAATCAGAAATTACAGTAGTTTTGACCTAACTTGGATAGATCGAACTTTTACAGAGGAAAGCTTGTGCTTTGTGCCAGTGCGCATTGCTTCAGTCTTATTTCCATTTAACTGTAGCTTATTCTGTATCATCCAGTTTTGGATTTCAACATAACAGTCAGAGGCTTCGGAAAGAAGAGTTGAAGGATTCTCAGGAGATGCATTGTTGTAGAGATGGGAGTCATCAGTAAAAAAAATGTTGTTTGATGCTGTACTGACTGATGACATTGGCAAGTGGTGAAGTGTAAAGTGTGAAGATAGATACCACAGTTGTAGACAGATATCATAGCTGGTCATTAACTGTCTGTCTGTAGAAGACCGTACATTTATATTGAAAGTTGTCATGTGTTTGTATATGTTGTTTGGGGGAGTGGTGCTGAGATGTTTGTGTGTTACTTTGTGTTTATACTTTATTTACTCTTTTACTGTTTGTGTATATGGTTGGGGGAATGGTGCTGAGATGTTTGTGTGTTACTTTGTGTTTATACTTTATTTACTCTTTTACTGTTGTGTATGTGGTTGGGGGAGTGGTGCTGAGATGTTTGTGTGTTACTTTGTGTTTATACTTTATTTACTCTTTTACTGTTGTGTATATGGTTTGGGGGAGTGGTGCTGAGATGTTTGTGTGTTACTTTGTGTTTATACTTTATTTACTCATTTACTGTTGTGTATGTGGTTTGGGGGAGTGGTGCTGAGATGTTTGTGTGTTACTTTGTGTTTATACTTTATTTACTCATTTACTGTTGTGTATGTGGTTGGGGGAGTGGTGCTGAGATGTTTGTGTGTTACTTTGTGTTTATACTTTATTTATTCTTTTACTGTTGTGTATATGGTTTGGGGGAGTGGTGCTGAGATGTTTGTGTGTTACTTTGTGTTTATACTTTATTTACTCATTTACTGTTGTGTATGTGGTTGGGGGAGTGGTGCTGAGATGTTTGTGTGTTACTTTGTGTTTATACTTTATTTACTCTTTTACTGTTGTGTATGTGGTTGGGGGAGTAGTGCTGAGATGTTTGTGTGTTACTTTGTGTTTATACTTTATTTACTCTTTTACTGTTGTGTATATGGTTGGGGGAGTGGTGCTGAGATGTTTGTGTGTTACTTTGTGTTTATACTTTATTTACTCTTTTACTGTTGTGTATGTGGTTGGGGGAGTGGTGCTGAGATGTTTGTGTGTTACTTTGTGTTTATACTTTATTTACTCTTTTACTATTGTGTATATGGTTTGGGCCTGTAGTCGAGTGGTTAGAGCGCTCGTCTGCGGTGCGGAAGGTCGGTGGTTCGAATCCGCTAAACGCTGGTTCGATTTTTCCGGCCTGAAAACTCCCTCTGTCCACCCAGCAGTGAATGGGTACCTGACTTCGGTCGGGGAGGTTTAAAAAAAGGCGGCGAAAGGAGAGGGATGGGCTCCGCCTTTCATAATGCCGTGCCCTAGACACGGTGAATCTTTAACAGTTCACCGCCCCTACGGCCATATTGACCATGGGACCTTTAACCTTAACCTTAATATGGTTTGGGGGAGTGGTGCTGAGATGTTTGTGTGTTACTTTGTGTTTATACTTTATTTACTCTTTTACTGTTGTGTATGTGGTTGGGGGAGGTGTGCTGAGATATTTGTTTGTTACTTTGTGCTTATACTTTACTCTTTTATTATGTACATTTATTGGCTTTGTGGTTTTTTTATGTGGACAGGACACACTTCACAAACCTCCAGCAGAAGAAATCCGACTTGAAGATCACTGTAAATATAAGTAAGATTGTCTTTTTTCACATTAGCTAGAGGCTCTTTCAAGTTAGAGTCAGTAGCTTAAAAATAATGTAGGTGTATGATAATAACAGGTGAAGTGCTGGCCCAGTGGATGATGCACCAGCCAAGGAAGTGAAAGAAGCCAGAGGCCATGGGGTTCGATCGACAGCTGAACTGAGACCCCCATCCCCTTCTCATCACTAGAACTTGTCTTGTGGTCTGGAATACTAAATCTTGTCATTGAGATGATAAAGTGAGCTTTTATATACATTGCACAATAAAAGAACAGGGCAATGAAGTGGTTGTCCCCGGCAAAATTTCATAGAAAAACGCACACTGATACTAGTGATAGTTAAGCAAAAACAATACAAAACAAAACAAACAAACAAACAAAAAACAGTCAAACAACATCAACACCAACAGGCCCACAACCCTCAAACAATAATGACCAAAAACATTGATAACCATTGCCTATATTAACTACCCATAGAAGATAGGGTATGCAGACTGGTCAGCAACATACTGTCTTATTTGTATGTGGACTAAACTACCAGAATAGTGTACATACACAGGTTCAAGACAGCATTACTTGAACACAGAAGAAAAAAAACAATATAGTAGTGTCCAGCTGGTATCATTTGTTTCTCTATTTCCCAGCTTTATCCCAAATTTAATTTGTGTTTTTTATTGATATGTTGGTATTATTTTGAAGTAATGGAGAGTGATATCTATGAACATGCAATCAAGATTGTTCCAATGATAGACTGATACAATACTTGTAAAAAAATGTAGACTAGGTAAAACATAGGCTAGGTAGGGCCTCAGATCCTGGACAGCTCATGGGTTTATGTGCAGCGTAAGACTTGTGCCATGATCACCATACACATGGCACCTGTGACGTTAGTGCATATGGAATTCGTTCTGAGCGTGGAGATGTCGTCTTGAGAAATTGAAACTGAAACGTTTGGACACAAAGGACAATTTTCTTGTTGGAAGCAAAACATTTGGTAAAGCAGCATTCTGGCTTAAAAACAAGCTCACTGGCTTGTATAGCAAATAGCCTACCCCCTCCAGTGTGTGATTTTAAACATGGCACTGTTACTTCCAGGTGCACATGATTTGCCAGTATGGAATCAGTTTACTTTTGATTGTGTCAGTAGAATGCATGATCAAACAGAAAAGGAGACAAAATGGCGAAGAGGGAGGTATGTACTTAATTGCAAGGTCTTGAAATGGGAGGGTACAGCAGGACCTGTGAAAAGTAAGGCTGATACCACCAGGATGTTTGACACATGAACCCCTTAGCTGCTTATGCTTTTGGCTATAGTGTATGCTGACAAAAATTTCCAAGAAAAATTGGAATACTATGCTTATGATTTTAGTGCGCTTAACATATCCAAAGCTAAAGAAAAAAACAAGGAATCACAAATGAAACAGAATAACAAGGTCTATTGTAATAATAAAGTTTACAAATGTTTTTCAAGGCTGTCACACCAGTGTGGCACAGGCTGATAATCTTCATCAGAATTATCAACCAGCTGTCCTTCTAGATCAAAATCTGGGTACAAAGTTCAACTTCGTCAGGACCAAAATCTTCATAATCATTCCAGACCCACAATGTACAGCTCTCAAGGTTTCTTTTTTAAAAGTATGGGTGTGCTCAGACCCATGCCATTTTTGAAGTTTTGTTGTTTATATAGGCCTACTCCTTTGTTTATTAACGCAAACAATTTTTAAGCTGTGGGGCAAAACTTCACTGACAAAAGTCATGAACTTTTGTGAAGGGAACTAAAAAAAAACAACCTTGTCTCACTTATGTGAAAATCATGACTGTGGGTCATTTTATACCCGCAATGTACAGGGAAGATTAAAAATGTCAAATCTTCAGTTCACAGCTGTATCAAGTAAGCCAGGAATGTGGAGCTTTTGTGATTCCATGACAGCCGAATATGAAACCTTTGTGACTTTGCAAGTTGCACAAAAAAGACAAAAAGGCAAAATGTCTTTTTACATTCAGAACTGCTTTGTTGTAGAGCTTGTTAAACAGAGCACATCATGTTAGATTAGTTTTATTTTGGGTGTGGACATATGTGTGCATGCCATGTAGATGTATGAGACAGTATTTGAGCTTTAATTCTGTAGTTTTAGTGTTTAAACTTTCCTGTCTGGTACCAGGTATCTCTTCAATTTCCGTGGAGTGGCAGCCAGTTTTCGCTTCAAGCATTTGTTCCTGTGTTCCTCTTTGGTACTGCATGTGGGAGAGGAATGGCTGGAGTTCTTCTATCCTGCCATGAAACCATGGGTACACTACATTCCTGTTAGACAAGATCTCTTGAATGTCAGGTAAGGATGTTCTTTAAAGGTTTGTTGCTTATTCTCACAGTGAAGTTTGTTGCTTCTTTAAACTTAAAGGTTTGTTCCCCATTCTCACAGTTGATGCTTTCTTACTCGTTTCACTAACCATATGGTCAAGTATGTTCCTGGATGTGGGACAGCATCTTTTGTAAATTAGAACAAGACAGAATGGAATATGAATTCTTTGTCATCATCATCATCATATTATGTACTCTGCCACATGGCATTGGCTATCATGGCCCTCCATATGAATCTGTCTCTTGTCACTGCAAGTTATGTCTTCCACCCTCCCTGTCCTCAGCCAGATAAGCGCAAATTTCAGTGAAGTAGCTTTGTCTCTTACAACCTCCCTGTCCCTGTTTTTCCATCGTCCCCTTAACATTTTCTTGTCACTTACAACCTCCTCCCCTTTTTACCCCTCCCCTCAACATTTTTTTGAGTGTTCATTACGTTTTGAAGTGACTTTATCATCCTTTCCTTCTCAATTTGGACCATATGTCCTGTATCATGTGTAGCCAGGAATGTGTGTAAATTCTAATATGCCCAATGTAGTGGTTATAATGAGCCAAAGTGTGAAACTGTTTTTGCAGTGTTTGTGCTGTAGAAATAGAATTTTTTTTTATCATTATCTCAGCTGTTTTAATGCATTTTGACCACATATGGGTTGGCTGCAAGACTTAACTGTCTCAGGTACTTATCTTGATTATGCAAGAAGTGTTGGATAGCAAATGATTTGAGCGCCGTATTTTGGTTTTCAGGGAACTCATGGAGTTTTCCATTGCCAACGATGAAGTTGTAAAACAGATAGCTGAAAGGTAAGACATTTTCAGCAGATTCATTTTCAGGGTTAGTTCAAAAACTGGGGTTTTTGGTGGAGAGTTAGGATTGATTAATCTCTGTATTTGTTTGAAATATGCCGCCCCTTAAGTGCCAAAGTGTAAATAAAGAGGTAAATCGCCTGTACTATGGAGTTTTAAACGTCTTGACTTAAAATACAAAAACATTTGTATCTCTTCATCCAGCCCAGAAAACCCCACAATATTTTCTTGTTCAGTATACTTTACAACACACCAGGAGCAGCAGTACTTTCATTTTTACGATCGCCAGTGCTAGTAATATCACTCAGACTCTTATCTGGGTCAAGTCCGACTTCGGACATCAACATCGAAATATCGCCTGCATGCACCAGATTATTGTCATTTTCACTCTTATCGAGTAAATCAACAGACTGCAAATCAGAATCAGCTCCACAAGTAATGATTTCTGCAACTTCTTTTGCTGTATAAGTTATTTTTCAGCCCGATCGACACTCGGTGTTGAAGCGACTTCATCCGTTGTTTGCAGTTGCTGAATAGTAATCAGCTGTAGGGGGTCACCTTTTCAACTGCACGGTGGAAAAGATCATAAAACGTCACACATATCATAATTAGCATCTATTTATAGAGGGAATCCTCAAGTTTCCATGATATCTCACATGTCACTGAAAGTGTTGGGGTTTTCTGGCTAAAAATAGGAAAGATCACCGACCGAATATTCGGTTGGTGGCACTGGAGGTGTATGTTTCTTCTAACCGAATATTTGGTCGGAAGCAGTTAACAGGTTAACCTTTTCTGTACATCTTGGGTATAATATGACCCACAGTTGTGATTTCCACATAACGTAACTGAAAGTTTTTATCTTCACAAACTTTCATGACTTTGTCAGTTAAGGGTGTCAGTTAAGGGTTGCCCCACATCTTTACCAAAAATTGTTAGTTTGTGTTAATAAACAAAGGAGTGAACGACAACAAACCTCTTAATACATTGTGAGGCTGAGCAAACCCATGTTGTCAAAGAAGAAAACTTGAGCGCCATATGTCTTAGGTCTGGAATGACCCGTGTGTTCCTACAGAGCGGAGTCTAAATGTCACGCTATTAATGACACCTAAAATGGACTAATTGTGGTCTGGCACAACCCAGGTCTCATCAACAAATTCTTTCCCCCCTGTCCAAACATTCCAGACATCTTAGAATGAAACTGTCCTTACTGGTCTCTGGTTGTTTCTTGTGTTATCATCTGTTACAGATCTTGTTTTTCAACTTGAGAGAAGAGATTATGAAGTGAAATTTATATCAAATAATAATAATAATAGTAGTGATCCAAAATAAGTGCGACTGCCCACGTCCAAGCAAACAGGAACCAGAAGAACAAGAAAACCGAAAAAGAACGCATATTCAATACAACAAGACAAGACAGGCGCAAATTTTCGGCCAACCGGCCTTTGTCAAGCGCGAATGCATGATCACAAACAATAGATAACAAGAAAAAGACTAAAACTTCCCTGCCAGTGGATAAAAAAGGGACCAAATGAAATCCCAATGTGTTTATGAGCAGTGGTAAGAAGTGGGGAGAGGGGAGGCAACTATGATGTCAAAGGGGAAGTGAGATGAGTTCTGCCAAATCTTGATTAAAGAATCAAACCATGTAGCAATCACCAACGACAACCAAATCTCCAGGGCACAAAACCCATGCAAACTGGGAGGGGGAAGACAGGAGAGTAGGGTGTGTGACCCCTGACCCAAGCTGTCATCCCCCCTCTGACATACACACACACACATGCACTCACAGAGAGGATGCTAGCTAGGATACATTCAAGTCTTGACAAATGACTCGACGCAACTTGTCATCTTCTCTGTCACACACACACATATTCTTTTTTTTCTGTTTTTAAATTTTTTTACCACCAATTAAGAAAGAGAGAAGGCTGATTGGGCCTCAAGGGAGGGATCCTATCTCTCAAATGCCATACAGCATTACAAAATTATAGAATGCACTGTACTATTGTTGCAAATGTTAATACAAGACAAAAAGAAAAAAGGAAAGAAGAAGAAGAACGGTGTGATATGCACGAAACTTGCAAGAACGCCCACCTTTTCTCCATTCTCAAACAACTGCGGGTCACAGTCATCTGGAAGAACAGCCACTGTTTGTACAGCTGTTGATAAGCAGGCCTATTGAGACAATATCTCTGGAGATAAAGAAGTTTAGTCTCTCAGAACTCCCACATATACACCCAAGTTGTTTATACATATTGTCATAATGGCTTCTACAACTAGACGCCAGGCGGTACATGGAGAGAGAGAGTGCGCTGAATAGCTCCCCCCTCCCCCACACAATCTTTGACCCGAGAGAGAGAGAATTATTCTCTCTCTTCCTACCTTTTTTTTTTCTCCCCAGCAAAATACCAGGGAGAAAGATGGTATGTATTTGTCTCATTCTCTCAGTTTGTCTGTCTCCCCAATATATATACCAGAGAGAGAGAAATAGCGAAGGAACATAGGAACAAGTGAAATAGCCAGTAAGTGTCCTGTCAAATATGACTGACAATGTTCAAAAACATATACCAGGGGTAGAGAGGGAAAGATATATTCTCTTTCTCCCCAGTATATAAACCAGGGAAGGAAGTGCTAAAGAGCTAAAGGGAGACTAATAGCAAAGGAAAAGATGAACAAATGAAACAGCTTCTAACCCTTGTGTGAAAAATATGACTGACAAAATTTGAGAGAGAAAAAATCAAACAAAATGAAAAAATAGATCTGAACTTGTTTTTAGACAGCATCACTACATTAGAATTCTTTGCTCTTTTCCCGGTATATCTACTGGGGTGGGGGTGGGGGTGCGGGAGACATAGAGAGACCAAACAACAAAGGAAAAGATGAACAAATGAAATAGTTTCTAACTCTACTTTCAAATGTAACTGACAAAGTTTGTGGGAAAGAAAACGTCAAACAAAATTAAAGTGTAAAAGTAGATCTGAACTGTTTGTAGACAGCATTATTGGGAACATTGTAATTCTTTCAGAAGATATATCAGAAATCTCTTAGATATTTTTTTCTTTGAAAAAGCAGTCAGAAAACAAGTTTTATGTTGTAGATATACTGATAGTTCATTTGGTGTTCTAGGGACTATGACATCACTTTTAGAAAAATGATGACAATAGTGACGTTTTTTCATGTTCCAAGCCAGATTTAATTGTGGGTGAATGTGTGAGGGTGTAGATGCATGGTCAACCGTATGGATAAATATTCACACGAGCATACAAACTGAAAGGAAAAAAGCAAGCTGAATCACTTGGATTGAAAAAAAAGTTATTACATTCACCTGTCACTTGCGATCTCCATATCATGTACACCTATATCTACATGGTTAGCTTACGACAAACTTTATAAAAGCAATACCATTCCATTCCACACTTCAAAATTAACAGATTTCTTTAGAAAATGGGTGATGTGCACATGGCATATGCATATGGCAAGATTCTGTTCCTCCAAAGGGGAGAGAGAGAGAATGTGTAGATAGAAATCTGTGGTGCTGAACAAGGCTTTATTCGTTCACAAAAAAGCGACACATTGACATACTGAAAGGTTTTGTTTCTTCGAAAACAGAATGGGTTGCTGGAGACCCCATGTCATAGGACAAGGCTTTTTTTTCTTTCAAAAAAAAAAATAAGGAAAAAAAAGCATGGGTTGCTGGAGACTCCTTATGTATGGCAAAGCTTTGTTCCTTCACAAAAAAAAATGGGTTGCTGGAGACCCCACAATGTAGGCCTACAGCAAGGCATTATTCCTTCACAAAAAGCATGGGCCAATAAATACTCACAGAGTGCTTTTTCTCACATTGGACGAAGCAGCAGGGAAGTTTCAGTCTTTTTCTCCTAATTTTTGTATTTGGTGTTTGTTTGTGATCTTTATTCTTGACAAAGGCCAGTTGGCCAAAAATTTTCGCTGTCTTGTCTGGTTATATCAAATACGCGTTCTGATTGTTTTTTCATGTTTTGTTTCCAGATTATTGTTTGCTTGAATGTGGGCAGTCACACTTGTTTGAACTCATAGAGTACAGCCTGCAAAATTTGGGGCAATGTACGGTGAATGTTAAAGTTTTCTTCTGTTTATTTGTTATATTTGTATATTTTTTGTTGTTGTTTTAATAGTCATTTTGTTAAATTTGTTTCACTTGTTTCAGAGGCAGACAGTTTGTGTGGGACCATCTACGTCAGGAAGATGTATCCTGTTTCTGGGAGAAACTGTTGAAACGATATGCCAAACTCATCCAACACAAAGTGAAGAGAAACAAACATTTCAAACAGATCATGAAGAAATCCTAACACTTTAAAATCTATGCAACTAAGATCTCTTTACCATACTCTCATTCTTTTATTGTTCGAGTTTTTCCATTTTTGTTATTTGTACATATATATACAAATATAGATATTTTATATATATTATTCATACACATGTACTTACAATTCAGATCCATTTACTACTGCTTTTTTGAGTTTGGCATTTTTTGCCAGTATTTTTTCATTTCTTACTCCTTAATTTTTTTCTTTGAGATGTTTTCTTTCAGAATTCCTTTAAAATTGGTGCCAGACACTTATTATTGCATGGTATATCGATATTGTTTTTGCTACAAGCTTTTACATGAGTGTGTGGATATCTGCTTTAATTCCGCTAGCTTGGGCTTAGGGAAATAGTTTATGTGACTGGTTTTTTTGTACAGTTACCAGTTGTATCAAACATGACTTTGATAAAGAACTTTCTGTAACAGAGTATATTTCCAAATATCATTTGACTTTGAACCAAATTATGGTCATTGCTGTGTCCATTATTTCAGACAATGTAAATATTTTTGTGATATAGGTACAATTGCTTTATTTAGACTGGTATGCGCATAAAAACATATCTGTGCTTCCACGCACATGCTTCTTGTCATCTGTTCGAACAGTTTCTTGGTAACAGTTTTTCGAAAATCATGGTATTACTATTACTTTTTGTATTAGATATTAGAATTCCATCAGCTGCTTTGACAGAGTGATATGGATGATGAATACTGACTGAAAATATCACAATATGAACAGACTGAAAAGACACTTTTAAGCCTGAAAATCATGCAGATGTTTGGAGTTTCAAATTTTCCTCGGTCCTGTCTATGTAATGGTCCAGCTGTAGAACCGTTCCCCGTAGAGCCATTATAGTGACAATTTTTTCTTTTCCTACATATTTCTGACTGATAACTTTATAAATGAATAGTGGATATAGGAAGAATAACAAGAAAATTCCAGTTGGAAGATTCTAATGAGATAAGGGTTCAAAGCTTAAAAAGAAAGTAATATGAAATGGTTGGGGGGGTTGTGAGCAGAAAAGAGTATTGGATAGTTGATAGAGTATTGGATAGTTTTAAGGATAAGAATGGAAAAAAATGGATAAAGGAGGACTGGAAAAAATAAGTATAACAGAGAAAGAAAAGCATTTAGTATTGGTTGTCATAGATTTACTATTTCTACACTGATGTAATTTCTACAGAATGCATACACACACATGCCAGAAGATCAAAGAAAAAGAAGAAAAAAATAACAAAAACGGTCAATCAAAAACTTTTAATTCAAGTCCAGATGTGTGTTTTGTCTATTTTGACAAAATTGGTTATTAAAATGGACAACTTTGATAAAATGAAATAATTTACAATTTTAATTGAGAATGCATTAAATTCAAACAAAAATAAGAAATGCCAATGTTCATGTGTCAAAATAAAAACATTGGGCAACTCTCATAATCAAAATATTAAATTCATTGATAAGCAAGTTCATTTCCTACTAAAATAAAATGCCATCTTATTTAGGCTTATAAGATAATCCAAATAAAGCTTTTTATTAAAAAGCAGCACCCAAATGGCCACTTTATATTGGAAATTTACATAAAACAAAATAAAATATCATACTGCATGTATGACATTATGAATTAAAGTATAATAATGGACTTATAGATAATCTTCTATATGCAGACTAGTAAAGGAAAGTTGTACATTCATATTAAAAGAAAGTTGTACTCTTTTACATTGAGACTGAAAAATGAAAATTTACAAATTAACCTCTGAACACCTTATTTTTTCCCATTTGTAGGGAAATTGTGCGTATGTGTTTTCTGTAATTTTAAATCCAACTTTACCTTTCCTTAAGAAAGCTG
Source organism: Monoplex corrugatus (assembly GCA_030674185.1). Taxonomy (NCBI): domain Eukaryota; kingdom Metazoa; phylum Mollusca; class Gastropoda; order Littorinimorpha; family Ranellidae; genus Monoplex; species Monoplex corrugatus. The sequence goes on along the minus strand of JAPXFY010000018.1, from coordinate 50,662,058 downwards.
AAAATTAACCAGAGGACAAACTAGAGCATACGCATTAAGTTACATACAACTGACTTGGCTGTACAACAAAAGAGCAGTGAAAAAGTTATCTTTACTCTGGATGTGTTTTTATATATTCCTGTCATTATTATGCATACCATATTTTCAATTATTGATCATTAAAAATTGTGACATTAGCATGTGAATTACTGGAACATTTAGTGACTCATGCCATTTCATGTTATTCTCAAACTCAAAGCACCTACTACTGGCTGGTCATCTCAGCAATAACTATGTGAAAGCACAAGCATGCACTATACCTTTAACCCTCTGGGCCCGAATGCGACCTACAGGTCGCAACGCTTTGTGTGTGACCGTATTCCGAGTGCACGCTGTACATCGCCACAGCTCAGTGGGTCAAACAGCCGGGTCTCGCTCTATTTTTATATTATCCAATCAGAATAATTCCTTCCCAGTCGCTGCAGAACACTTCAATTTGCACATGGCAGCCTCCATTGTGATAGTTTGGTGTACGTTTTGTCAGTTTTCACAATGAAAAGATCAACTCCTCAACCTTCGACCTCTCGTGAGACAAACAAGCGCCAGCGTTTTTTCACCACTGAGCAAGTGCTCGAAGCTTTGTACGATTCCGATTCAGATGAGATAACTTCAAGGTAGTCCTTTCTGTAATACTTTTACACTGTTTTTTGTGGTTGTTTGTCAGTAGTTTGTCTCTTATGCATGCATTACTACGATGTGGTAGATTTTCAGTGCACTCTGCTCAGGAGCCCAGGAATAGTGTATTGTATGGCTCAGGGGGCTAGGGCTCAAAGGATTAATGTTGTCAGTCTACTAGAACTAATACTGTTTAATACATCTATGACTGACTTTTGACAGAATGTGTTGATTTCAAAGTGTATAAAACTAAGTGTATGCTTTAGGAAAACATTTCAACTGATAATGAAATACAGTGATAGTTTTTAACAGGCAGTTATCTGTGAGAAGTTGATGAAACAACAGTGAGCGTAGGTGTGCTACTTAGTAGAACTCCAATATTGTGGTTTTGGAAATTATTTTTTTCACTATGAAAACTCTGATATGGTTTTGGAAATTGTTTTTTTCAACATGAAAGTTGGGATATGTAAAATAATTTATTGTAGTAATGGTCACCGTCTTAGTTGATTTTACACTTTCAAAACATTCCTCATCTTAATTTAGTAATAAAAACTGGTCATGCTGTCATAGTGACATAAACATTTCTTTTCACTGAATCAGAACAAATATTTCAAAGAGAGAAAAGCCAATCATATCCCAAGTTTTCCTAACAAGAATGACATCAATTTGTTGAATTTTTTCACCTTTTAAAGATGATGTTTTTGAAATGAAAGTGCATATATTAAAAAAAAGTGCAGAATCTTTATTTGTTTGATTACCGGTACATCAGTCATACAAGTCTATTTAACAACGTACACATAATTTATCTCATAATAAACAGGCTGCAAAAATACAGGTTTGTCCCTGTCATAAACAGGCAGTAAACGATTTTAATGGTAATTAAAGGATACCAATACAAATACTAATAGAGACACTTAAAAAGAAGAAATGAAAAACATCTACACATACTTCTACTGAATAGTGTTTATAAATAAATTACAAAAATATATGTGAAATTATTTACTGGTCAGCATTTTGTTGCCTGTACCAAGGCACATTTGTCTTTAGTTTAGAATGGGGAAGTTTATTTTCTGCTTTGTGACAACAAATTATTAATGGCCATGTCTGTAAACTGTCCTTGAAATAAAAAAATAATGGTGAATGGTCACCAGTGTTGTCATTTCCGATATGTAGCTCAATCAAATGTGTTATCAAACCATTTCGTCTTTTCATTCATCTTTCTTTTCTTTACAGAATGTTAACTCAACAGGTTGAAAATGAAAGGATGTATCACAAATGCATACATTTAAATGGATTTGACCCACTGGTAGGCTCTCACTGACAAAAAATGTGGAGATGTGTCATTATGGATTTCTTAGTCTTCTGGTGAAATTGACCAAGCATTGATGATAAACCAAGCCTAACTGGAAACCACACAAATCCAATCATCTATTGTACTCTCTGCATTGTAATCATTATTGATTTTATCTATCTGTTTTGAAATGTGATATATCTCTGGAGAAAAGTTTATGGCTTGGACAACTTGTTCTTGCTATAGTATCACAGCCATCTTGTCCCATAATATTCTTTTCTTTGTGACAAACAGCTTTGGTCTCATCGTATGAAAATGTTGACATTGTTGTATTTAAATAAGAGATACATCCTTATAAGGATTTAATTTTCATACTGACTGATGATAATGACATTTTGTATTGCAGTGGCTTTCATTATGGAAAGGCAATTAGGCAGCAAAAATATTCTGATAAAAATTCTACAAAATCAAATCAACCATCCTTTGTAACTGTATACAAGAGACTTGTATGTCTTGAAATTGTATGCATGTGCGCTGTATGAGATTCTATACAAAACACTTATATGATATTGTATTTACAAGACTTGTGTGAGATTGTATGCATAAACTTTTTGTGTAAGACTGTTGTTCAAATGTACATGAGACTTGTATGGAATTGTATCTGCTTGCATCAGCTTGTATAGATTTGTCTCAGATTTTATGCAAGACTTGTATGAGATTGTACACAGGAGACTTGTATGAAATTGTATGGACTTGTACACAAGATTTGTGTGAGACTGTACATGTAAGAGCTGTACGAGAGAGACTGGATTTTTTGTACAGATCTCTTTTCTTTCATAATGAACCAGATGTTTTAAAAAAAAATTTCCTTGTCTTCAGAGTAATCGTTTTTGTGGAATGTGTCAGATGGAATGATCAACTGACAAACAGAGTGAAACATCAACAGTATACATGTTCAAACATTCACATATACAAAAATATTCAACCACGTCATGCCACACTAAGATTTGACTACATACCATAAGAAAGGCAAAGCTCTTCCCCCTGACCCTGAAGATGTAGAAACACTAACTTTTCTTGAGGCCAGTATTATGCAGGTGGTTCCCATTTCCTGTCCGTTGCTGCTTTACTTTCCAAATCCTTTTCTCACACTGGAAGGAGCAGCAGGGAAGTTTCAGTCTTTTTCTCCTAATTTTTGTACCTGGTGTTTGTTTGTGATCTTACGCTTGACAAAAGCCGGCCGAAAATTTGTGCCTGTCTTGTCTTTTTGTATAAAATATGTGTTCTTATTGTTTTTTCGTGTTTTTTTCTGGTTCCTGTTTGCTTGAGCGTGGGCAGTCACATTTGTTTTGGGTTTTTACTTTCCCTAACTTTGAAGAAAGGTGACCATTCATAACTGGGTAGACTGGAGACCACAGACGCATATAAAATTCCCTTAGTGTGATTTGCATCCATTCAAACTCATGCAGGCAGACTGCAATGCGAGTGCTTTACCTCTGTATCAAAACAGGCTTCAATACCAGACCAACTGACCATAATAATCTTCAGTCTTCTTTTTGTTAGTTTCGGAGGCCACAAACACATTTACAGTAATCTGAGTGTGATTTGCACTCATTTAAACCCATGCAGGCAGATTGCAAGGTGAGTGTTCGACCTCTGCACCAACCAGGCCTCAATACCAGACCAACCTACATATTATTCTTCAGTCTTGTTTTTGCTACTTTTCTTGCATTACCATCACACCTCTTGAGAATTGTGTGTGTGTGTGTGTGTTGTGTGTGTGTGTGTGTGTGTGTGTGTGGTGGTGCGTGCGTGCGTGCGTGTGTTTGTTACACAGTAACATGAGAGGGTTTGCTCAGATCACGTAAACTTGAATGACAGGATGCATCTCATAAAATGTACCCTCTGACTTTTGTTTAGGAACACAACTTCACGTTTTCATTGGATTGACAGGAACTAGATTTCTGTGCTGTTATTCCTTATTCTGGCAAAATTCATACTCATCTAGCTGAATCAGACCAAGCATTTTGGTTCATCGAAGGGCAAGATGGAGGCTGCCTCACTTACATCACTGTCCAAGTTGTTCAACTCGTTATCCTGATCACTGATGTTATAAATTCCTTTTTGCTGCCAACGATGCACAAAGAAAATGATCAGAACGACACAGCCAAAGACTGACAATACTACCAGTGCACTAATGACGAAGTTGAAAGCCATGTTTGTTGGACTGGCATTGTTGTTTTGACTGTTCCCAATTTCCTCAACTTCTGGTATTAGAGAACTGCGATTTCCATCTGGCTCATTATACACATTCACTCCTACAACGGGAGATCGTTCAGATGAAGAAATAAAAGGGACACCTGTGGCAGTGCTGACAACATTGTAATTGTTGTTGATTTCCACATTGTTCTCAAACCTTTGGGACCAAAATTTTGAAACATTTGTAGCAATGAAATCAGTATCATACTCGTTGCTGTTTTGAGGACCTTCTGCTGTTTCAGTTTTATTAAAGGAATTGAACGGACGCTGTTCTGTTCCTTTGGATGGAATAGCATTATCGTTATATGCCTGTGATGAGGGTTTTGCTGAAGACTCTAGAGGTGACGATTCTGATAAGACAGGTACTGCTGATGTGTTCACAGAATGAGATGGGAATACTGACGACTTCCCAACATCCACTTTTGTAAGATTCTGATTTTCAGTGATTTTGATTTGAGCACCAGATTCTTGGGCTGGAAAATCTCCCATCATCTGGTCTGAAGTCTTCTCATTTTCAGAAATGAGTGATTCTTTTGCTTTCTTATTTTGTACAATGTTTGGTGATGCTGCCTTGCGAGTACCAGAATCTGCATACCCTCCATTGTAGCGCTGAGCTTTACTCTGTCTGTTGGACAGCATAGTAGATTGAGAGTTCTCCATGTTAGATTTTTGAATACTACCCCTGTTTTCTCCATTGGACTGCAGATCTGTTTGGTTGTTCTCCCAAATGGGTTGCTGAGTAATGTTTGTGTTTTCCACACTATCTGCACTTTGTCTCTTGGGTTGCTGAGTAGTCTCAGAGATCTCTTTACTGAATGGAATTCTCTGTTCTGAATATTCTTTGTTGGAATTTTGAGGGTTTCCACTGTAAGATTTCAAAATGTCATTAATGTTGGCTTGGCTGTGCTGCTGAAAGTTGTGTATTGTCTCATTGTTTTGCTCCTGTCTGAGTAACCCATTCTCCGTACTGGACTCCCGAGTGGACGCTTTCTTGCCATTATTAGGTTGCAACTGCTGCCAAGTACTTTTATCTTCTTTCGTGTTAACATTCTGGTCTGAACTCTGTAAGCTCGTGATGGCAGTTTTCATCTGTCCAGTGTTACCATCACGAGTCTGAGGATGAGACAGTTCCTGTTTAATTAAACTGATACCTTTCTTGTCCGTTTCCTTGGCTGGTTTGGGGAGAAAGTGATCAGCAGCTTCAGATGCAGCACTTTTTTCCTCATCAGAACCCAAAGTATCGTCCTTTAGCGTACTGGTAGAAACAAGTAACCCTTCTGAGTCTTTCAACAGCTCAGTTTGAATTGCTGGACTGTTAGAAACATTTCGGTCTGGAGAGAGCATCTGGTTGGCAACTGTTGTGTCATCTTCTGCTGAAGAAGCATTTTGTAATTCTGGGACACTTCCGTTAGACTGATTAGTTAATTCTTCAGTGAAAAGTTTCCTGATGATTGTATCATTTTGTTTTGACTGAACTGGCGATTCGTTGAGGGCAGATTTTGCAAATGACAACAGTGACTTTGTTCGATTTGAATCCAAGTTCTCCTCAACCTCTGCACAGGATTTGGGAATTTCAACATCTCTGATGAGCATGCCTTGATATTGTTGAGGAGTTTTACACCCACCTTCCACAGTGATTTTTGGACAATGATGGAAAGCTAGGAGTGAACAGTCACAGTGAAGGTAATTGCTCATGATGTTGACCATTCCCAGGTACATAAACTTGCACAGTTGGGAAGCTGGTACCTCTTTTAATTCATTTAAAGCTAGATCTAGACTCATCAAAGATCTGTTTAATTGCAGAATGGCTTCAGGAAACTCAACCAGGTAATTGTCAGCCAAGGACAGGAATTCCAGTTGCAGCTGATCTCTGAATATGCCTTTAGGCAAAGACGTGAGGCGGTTATTATTAAGGTACAAGACAGAGAGGTAGGTCATTCCCATGAAAGAATTGGTGTACACATTTGCCAGGCGATTTTCACCAATATCCAGATGACGCAAAGACCTGAGCTCACCCAGATAGTCTTTATTGATCTCTGTTAAAGAATTACCCCTCAGTATTAAAGTCTCCAAGACCTTGCTGAGAGGCATGAGCATCTTGCTAGTGATTTGATCCAAGTCGTTGTTTGACAAATCCAGATAGCTGAGATTGATAAGTCCCTCAAAGACATCATCATGAAGCGTCTCTAGTTGAAGCTCTGACAGTGTTAATGTCTTGAGGCTGTAGAGCTCCTTGAACCAACCTGCAGGGATGCTGGTTAGTGTACTACCAGTGATGAGCAAGGTGCGCAGGCTTATCACCCCAGCCAGAAATTCCACTTTAGGGAAGCTGCCAATCTCTGTCAGCTTCAGGGTCTCTAAAGTGACCAGCTGATTGAAGAGCTTTGCTGGCAAGGTATACACACCACTAATCTCCACTTCCTGAAGGTTAGCAAGACGTGTTGTCGTCCTGCTGTCACCAGGCTTCATCTGCTGGCTGTGAAAGAAGCGCTCTGGAAGCTGCTGGACGCTGGGCATGACAAGGTAGAGTTTCTTCAACACACAGAGTCCATCCAGAAGATCTTCATGCACTTGTGTGACACGTTCACCTATCAGCTGCAGGGTGTTCAAAGTCTTCTGTCCGAACTCTAACATTCTTTTAGGGAGAGAAGAGGCTTGAGTGACAACAAGGTTCAAACTCTGAATGACTAAATTATCAAACAGTCCTTTAGGCAAAGCTTCTCCATGGAATATGATATCAAGATCTTTGAGATTGGTAAGATTTTTAAAGACATCCCTCGCCACAACCATCTCCACTTCTAAACCAAGCAGTCTACGCAAGTTTTTCAGACCCACAAATGTCTTGGAGTCCACTTGAGTAAGGCGGTTCCCAGTGAGGTTGAGATCCAGTATTGAGGAACATTCCTTGAAGATATCAGAGAGGGTGTTGAGATGAGCAAAGGACAAGGACACCAACTGAAGGGATTGAAACTTGCACAACTGGTCACGTAGTTGTTCCACATCCAGTGAGTTCCAGGACAGATCCAAGGCCATGAGATCTTGAGGAAGATTGGCAGGAATGACATTCAGGCCCCTTCTGGAGCAGTTGACTGTGCGCATTCGCCCAAATCTGTAACTCATCAAATAAGTTAATTAAATGAAACACGCAAGAATTAAACTACATGTATTTCATTTTTAAGTGGCATTCATCCGGTGTGGCAAGTCAAGGTATGACAAATAACTTTTTTCCCTAACTTGCCCTGGGTGCGAGTTGACAATTTCCCTCCCCCAAACAAAACCACCTGCCTGCCAATCAATGACTTTTTCAGTTTCATAAAACATGAGAGAAAAGTAGGAAAACAAAATGCATACACTTTTACTAACAATAACATGCATATTTTAGTATGGACACCCACACACCTCCAAACACAACTCAATGGGCTAGCTGGCTCTTATAATCATGAGCTGTGGATTCAAGATTTTCCAGTCTGCAACATAAAAAACTGACCTGTTCACTGTGGTGTCAGTGTTTCATAGGTCCCTCCATTCCCTTCCATTTCAAAACCTCACCAGTACATAGGATTTTGCACAGCCTCAAGAAATCTGCCAATAACAGATAAGGTGAAGCGCATATGAAATTGTCCAAGTGCGTTAAAACCCTCCTGAATACAGTTCAACTCTAAAAAAAACTTCAAAAATGCGTTCATACAGATCCACTAATTTTGAGGATTATTCTCTGGTGTGTTTATCGATTTATAATGTATTGGCAGGTTCACATGCCTAACATTCTTCCAAACCTGTGAATCAAGCGTTTTCCAAACCTGTGAACGAAGAACTTTGCTGGAAAATCAAGTTCAGTTCCAGCCTTTGGCTTACACTTTCTCTGTCCATCGTTCCATCATCTTTCAATTGCCAGCTGACAGTTGTACTCATATGTGTACGGGCCCTCAATGTATAGAAACATGTTTGCAGAGTGCTGGTACTGAGCTTGCTCCACCAATCTATTTTCATCTTTTTCATTATTGCAAAGGCTCATTAACAACTGCCGTGGACAGTGGCAGCACACGAATGACAGTAATTAATTTCAATGACCTTTAAAATCATTCAGTCTGTCTGGCTTTTGGCAACCCAATGGCAGCCACCCACCCATCCCCCTCTCCCAATGGCAGCCATCACCACCCTCCCCCTACTTCCGCTGAATCAAGGTCGCGCCCATTTTCTGTCAAGATCTCATCAAAGCAAACGAGGAGAGCATTCTGTTCTGACCACCAGATCTTGACACGCCTAAACCAAACAAAAACGATCTGTCAGGAAGTTTTTATTTAGGGAACAACACAAGCATCTTAGCTTGCCATGGGCATGGTCTGACTTGGTTGTCTGTCATTGTGTTGTCTGCAAGTCACCAGAAAGAGACAAACTATGAGCTCATTCTGATTGGCCAGTATCTTCTGGCTCAGCCTATCATTTTATACAATATACAGTGATGTCGGAGTTGTTAGATGTAACTTTTGCTAGTTATGCGCACTTTGTTTGATTGCTTAATTCATGTTGGTAGGCTAACACAAAATGACCTAATTTTCCACGGCAAATAATATGGTGAAAATGCATTTGCCCGGTGGGCAAGTTGCAGCACTCACCAAATGACTGAAACAAAGAATGACTTGCCTGGGGGTAGTCAGACAACCATTACTGTTCTACCCTGCAAGTAATACTAAAAAAGTGGAGGTAAGCTTCAATATTTAACACTTAAAACTGACAACAACAACAACAAAAAAACCAAGATGTTCCAGCTAAATAAACACATTTCTCAGCAAAGTAACACACCACCAAACTTACATGCAAGGGCAAAAAATTAAGTGATACAGCACAGAAAACCTTTCTTATTTGTCATTTAAAGTCTGTTGTCTCAGGACTAAACAGGTTTAAAGAAATTGTACACATCATCCAAAATTTTAAAAATATATAAACCAAGTGAAAAGCCATTAAAGTTTTGCCGTAACATTTTGTCACTCCAATCATTGTTGCCCAAAACAAGGCCCTGCCCATTCAAACCTCAATCAGCCACTGGCACAGATCTTTTGACCAACTTATCAATCGATAAAACAGAAAACGATAAAAGCTCTTTCCAAAATATCAAAAGAGGGGTTAGGCAGGGATGTGTTCTGTCACCAGATTTGTTTTCAATTTAAAGCTAAACCATCATGAGAAATCTAGAAGAATGTCCTGGGATAAAGGTTGGAGGGAAAATGATAAACAATCTTCATTATGCAGATTGAGATATCACCATTGTAATTACAGAAAATGAAAAAGACCTACCAAATCTTTGAATATAACAGAAATAGAAAGCAAAAATAAAGGGCTGGAGCTGAATTAGCAAGAAGACTAAAGTGTGCTAAGACTAAAGTCAAGGTAATCAGTAACAAAAAAAAAAAAAAAAAAAAATCCCCTCATGTAAAATAATAGCAAATTTCACAACACTGAGACAGGTTGATAAGTTTAAATATCTGGGAACAGTCATCTCACCAAACGGAAGATGCAAATCATAAATAGCAGCAGAATCGGCCAAGCTGAAATAGCATTCAAGAAAATGAAAAGCGTTCTTACCAACAAATGCCTATCAATTAATAATCAGGAAGAAGATTCTTGAGTGTTATTTAGAACCGATACTGTTGTATGGATGTGAAGCACGGACGGTCAACAAGCAAAGTCAGAATAAAATTGGTTTCTAATAAGAATGTTGAGAGTTCTGTGGACAGCAAAGAAAACAAATGAGGAAGTCTTGAAGGAGGCAGATACAAAAAGAACATTAAATGAAGATTAGGAAAAGACAAGCAACATTTTCAGGACATTTTATGAGGCAAGAGAAATTAAGAGCACCTAGTCACAACAGGAAAGCTGGAGGGAAAGAGAACACTAGGTACACCCTGGGAGAAAATATTGGACAGACTTGTAGAGTGGCTGAGAGGGTGGGAGATGTACTTGCAGCGACAAGGGATAGATTCGTGTGGAAGGCCATGATCACCAACGCCATGCAGCAGGGCACATGATGATGATGATGATGATGAAACAGCCCTGCAAATCCTGGAAGGCACCAACACACAGATAATCTGAAAATGGCCAAACACCATGCTAGTGCTTTTCTAAGTTTCAGTTCCTCAAGATAACCGTCTCCACATGCACGGACGCCACTGATGTTATACACGTAGGGGAAATCTGAATGATCATGGTGTATGCCTTGAACCCGTAGCGTATGAGTTTTATATTTTACATTTGTAAGTCCATCATGTGCATCACAATCTGAAATGTTGATAACAAAAAAAGATGAATGGATGAACACAACCAGCCACTACTCTAAGTCTAAGTCTAAACTTATCTCACCTACATCTTACACAATTTCATCACAAAAATCACCTCAAATCAAGAACACATAGCCTCACCCACCCACCAACATGATTAAATTATAGTCTCCATTATTACAGCTTCTCCAGTACATTATTCACCAACGATAAAAAACAAAACAAACATGCATACACATAAGCTTACATGCACAAACACATCACAATACTTGAAAACAAGCCCCTGTGGGGATGCCACAGGCTCTTTCAATATAAACAGTATCTCCACCTTCTCAAAATTCTATGCTAGAAATATTCACCATTTTGTCACTCTTTGTTACAACCTTTTGAAAACATTTTCTTTCTTTTTTGTTTTTGTTGCACACAATAAGAAAAATTATCTGGCTATTAGTATTACTGTATTAGTGGTAAAAGACAGTCTGGGTTTGGAAGTAGGTGAGCATAAACATCTACAAATGAACTAATTTCTAAACTACCAAAGACTGGGCAGCAATTGTCCCTGCTGGAGTTACACATTTCTTCAATCGAGTAGTAAGAAGTGTTTTGTTCGCGTGCGGTTTGGAAACCTGACTTTGAATCTGAGGGGGTTCCGATTAAATTCTAACTGTAGGTAGAACATAGTCTAGGTAGGGCTCAGGACCTGGCCAGCTCATGGGTTTACGTGCAGGCTTAAGGCTTGTGCCATGATTACCATACACGTGGCACCTGTAACGTTAGTGCATATGGAATTCGTTCTGAGCGCGGAGACATCTTGAGAAATTGAAACTGAAACTCTAGTTGCTAGTTGTAACATATTTCACTTTTTGACGATGATGAGTCTTAAATGATTTTCCCCATAATCTTCAAGTAATGTTACTTTTTGAAAGGATCATCGCACTCGGGGAGATTTCCTTGGTGCTCATATCCCCCCCCTTTCCCATTTTCTCTGTCACCTTAATGGCCGCAAAGGCTGGGACACTTTTTATGGCGCGATTATGATAATCATAATGCTATGGAGTTCCCTCTGGGATTGAGACTGTGTGACAGGGCAGTACTCTACATTTACTATCATAATACATCCTGGCATCAACCAGTCCTGAGAGATAGACACCTGTGGTACTGGTCAAAAGATTTCAGCAAAACTCTCAATAACGTAATAATAATAATAATAAAGAGCATTTATATAGCGCCTAATCTGATGAAAACAAGAGCCCTAAGCGCTTACAGTTATCACGCAGACACAACCAAACACACACACACACACACACACACAACACACAAACACACACACACCAGCCGACATTCAAGGCTCAAAAGACAACAAGGGGGGATTTGGGGAAGTTAGGTGGTAGAGTCTTTATAAGTATCATGAGAGGGACTGGAAGAGATGGGTTTTCAGAGAGGACCTGAAAGAAGTGAGAGTTGCAGAGTGGCGAACAGAGACAGGGAGCCGATTCCAGATTACAGGGGCCTGATAGGAAAAGGAGTGTTGACCATAGGTTTTAGTGCGACAGGATGGTATGCGGAAGGTACGAGTATCAGCCGAGGAACGAAGTTGACGAGAGGGGGTGTACAGATGGAGGAGGTCAGAGATGTAAGGGGGTGCAAGACTGTTGAGAGACTTAAAACATAACAAAGCAATCTTGTAGCGAATTCTCTTTTCAACAGGTAACCAGTGAAGAGATTTGAGAAGAGGAGTGACATGAGAGGAACGAGATTTTCTGAAGATGAGCCTAGCAGCATTGTTTTGAACTTTTTGAAGCTTTTGAATGAGAGAGAAAGGACAGCCCGAGAGGAGGGAGTTGCAGTAGTCGAGACGAGAGAGAACAAAGGCACAGAGGAGAATTTTGGTGGCTTCGACAGAGAGGATATTGCGAATAGAAGAAATTCTGCGTATCTCAAGATAGCATAATCTGCAAACATTCTGGACGTGTTTTTCAAAGGACAGGGTGTTATCAAGAGTGACTCCAAGATTGCGGACAGTAGAAGATAGTGGAATGTCAGATCCAAGTAGAGAGACAGACAGAGGAAGGGAAGAACACTTAGCCAATGTGGTGGTATCTATAAAGTGGATGAGTCTCAATTTTGTGCTTCCAGTCTTCCCTATGAGCCCATATCACATTCAACTTTGTGTACGAGCCGGTCAGAGCCGAAAATCCCACAGTGATTTTTGAAAGTACTGATGTGGAATCGAATCCACAACTTTCCACTGCACCACCGCAACTGGTGCTAATTTCACTGTTTGTTTATAAGATTTTCTATCGTCATTTTGAAATAATTCTCTGTCATCTACAAATTGTAGTATTTTAAACCAGTACCAACATTTCAGCACATAGGATGAACAAATATGGGGAAACAAATCTTCCTGTCTGCAACTTCCTTCTCTTAATCTCGATGATAAACTGCAATTTATAACGACATTAAATTCAGTTTGTTGTAGAATTTGATGGCAATCCATTTCATTACATTGTCAGGAAAACTGATGTACAGACTACTGTATGCCTTAATTTCCAGTCAAAAGTCCTTAGTCCCATGCGACTTCTGCCCCAACCCCCTTCTGAAGCAAAATCTGGCTGGCAAAAAGTTTTCAAGAATCCAGGACTTGGGAAAAGCAGGGAAATCAGTCTGCTAGTGCTACCATCTCTGATCTCTCTGTCAGACTATTAAAAATCATTTGACTCGCCTGAGGATGAAACTGTGGGGGGAGACGAAGAGAACACTTTGAAGGACCCTGAATGTGTCACTATGCTGGACTTCCAATTTTTGTGTTGTGAAGTAAATGACACGACTTTCGGATTAGCCTCATCATTTTACTTAGGATGTTTGTTGCATCATCCATCAATACTTCTACAAAACTTGTAGCCTTCCTACAGGAAAACGTTGGCATTAGATTAATGTGCTGATATTGTTTCGTTTTCGTTCGTTGTTGTTCCTGTATTATTTGTTCAATCCCTATCCACTATTTTGTCATTTGTTTACAATAATCATTTTTCTATGTCACAAAAACATTTTGTGACGTTTTCACCATTGTCTATGCATCTCCTCTGAGAGAAAGCAACACATCTTCAAATATTTTCCATCTTACTTCTTAGTTCAACTAGCTGATCACTTGTATTTTGTGAATTTGTGATCTTTTATCAAGTTTCTTTCCCAATTACATATTTCTATTTTGAGGATGTTTAAAAATTTTTTATTGTTTCTTTTCTTTTGTTTTCTTTTTTTTTTTCTATTGTGGAGTATGCAACTGTTTCACGTTGCAAGTATCCATAAGTAAACCGTCCTGAAACAATTGGTCAGAGAGAGTGAGTCAGTAAAGTCTGTGTCTTCAATTGGAATACTGGGCAGATTTTCTCTTGCATATTTTTTCGAAGTGTTCATTTATTTATTCTGGGAATCCAACAGAAGGGAACTATTGAGTTTCTGTTGGGAAATTCATTGCTATTCATAATCAGGTGAATGAAAATAACAAACTTCAGGTTGCTGATGTGCTAATGATTAAAGGGGGTGAAGGTGTGGTAGTTTGGAGGTTTGTCTGAAAAGATCTCCAAAAACATGATGTGCACAACCCATGACAGCAGGTATTTCTTGGCGTTTTCCTATAGTAGTGGGGAGGACTATAAATAGGCGCTTTGATAATCTGGATAGGGACCTTTGTGTTGAAGTTTCTCATGACTCGCCACAAAATTTCACTATGCTAGAGGCGTGTGTGTATGTTACATATGTGTGTGTTTGCGTGCACATGATTTTTTTCAGGTTTTTCTTTTTTCTTTTTGTCATAGTGATATGTTTGTATCAGATTTCTGAAAGAAATCTAAAATTTATCAATTACATACCAAAGAAAGTTTGGTAAAACAAAAGCCATGAAGAGTCAGGGGGAACAATATGGGTTTAACAAAATCATTTACCTGGTAGTCTTGTAACTGCATTCACAAGGCTGGCAGTCTCCACTCACTGGCCATTTTGGGGCATTTTGGGCGTCAGCCAGGAGCAGCAGAGCGACAAAGAATAACACTCGCAGCGCCATGATGGCCCAGCCCCTCCACTGGCCTTGAAGTCCAACGCATCTGCTGAATTCTGGCCCTTCATTCACCTCACAGCTGTTCAAAGGCAGCAGCAGCATTCTTGGCATTGTGCTTTCTTCCACATGCAGTCTACAGCCAACACGAACGAAACCCATGCAAAAGCAACAAAAAAGAACAAAATCAGAGAAAAGAAGCCAGGTATGAAATGTAGTCCTGAGTTTGAAACAGTGCCATTTCTGGTCTCACTTGATGTTTCCTTTCAGATCCATCTGTGGTATTTCAATTTTCCACGTGCACTGGGAGTGTCAATTCATAAAAGAAAAAAGTAAACAAATGAATCAAAAACAGTAAAATGATACTCCTGTCTTGTGTAAAATAAAACAACACAAAGACGCAACAATTTTGTATTAAAATGTGGGTAACCCAGAATAAACTCTTTTTTCCCTTAAAGTTAACTTTTGAGTAATTGTGGTCTTGAAAATAAGTTGATCCTCATGCAACCCATAAAATACTGGTCCTGCTCTGAATATTCGACCCAAATGAGTTCAGTTCAATAACATTTTCAAAAATCAAATCAACCTTATTAAAACAGTCAAGATGCTGTTACTCAAGTAATGAATCATGCCCAATGAAATCTTTCTACCTGCGTCTTTCACTGAGCTGATCCATAATTTACATGTAAAGTCTGTCCATAAACAGCAGAGAAACTCTGAAAGCGCTTTCTCTCTCTCTCTCTCACACACACACACACAGACACACACACATGCAGCATATGTGCAAGAACTAAGCTTACTTTGTATCTTGTGTTACTTGGCTATAAATCGTAATCCAAAGTGGTAGAAGACAGATACCACATGTACTTGGCATTAATCACCACAAAACTGTGCATATTTCAAATTATTTTGGATGCACTTCCGGCTCAAAGGAATGGTCACAAACATTTACACACATGCATACACAGCTTTCTTGTATGGGTGACGTGTGTGACTCAGATATAATCACACGGTTTCTTCATTAAGCAGCCTTCTAATGGCGCTTTATATATGTATGTTTATGGTGCATTATGCACCTGCTTAATTATTTTCCCCTTAAAAAATATTCGTGCAACTGGCACCAATGCTGTATTTTCTGGCAATATTAAATTTAATGAGTCAATCAATGAATCATCTCAGGGGAAACATTTGAAGGTGGGATGTTCCAGCAATTTTAACAACCTGTTTTACACATGGAGTTTTTGTTTCCATTTACCTTCTAGAAAATCCGGATTTTGTACTTTTCATGGTTACTGTCATCTTGAACAAGTATCGAACTTCGTATTTATCAAACAGAAAACAAACTGTTCTCATCAATGGCACTTACTCTCAACCTGCATACCTGACCTGTGGTGTTCCACAAGGATCTGTCCTTGGCCCTGTTCTTTTCACTCTTTACACCTCCCCCCTGTCCACCATCATCAACTCCCACTCTATAAAACACCACTTCTATGCTGATGACACCCAACTTCAAGACAGTGACTCACCTGATAATATACAGCGCCTGTTGACTCACACCAATGAGTGTTACTCAGACATTAAGAACTGGATGACGTTCAACAAACTTCAGCTTAATGACGACAAGACAAAAGCTATCCTCATTGGCACCCGTCAGAAACTTTCTCAGCTGCCTCCTCTTTCTCTCCCATTATGTAACACATCAGTCCCAATTTCTGATTCAGCTAAAAACCTTGGTGTCTGATTTGACTCTACCCTCTCCATGAACAACTTTGTTTCTCAAACTGCCAGATCTTGCTACTATCATCTCCATCGTATAAGGCTGATCAGGAAGTATCTCTCTGTCGAAACAACTGCAAAACTCGTTCTCTCCTTCATAATGTCTCGCATTGACTATTGCAATTCACTCCTGTCTGGTCTTCCTGCCTCTACCATTCACATCCTACAGCGCATTCAAAACAATGCTGTACGCCTTGTACTCAAAAAGAAAAAAGCTGACCACATATCTCCTCTCCTGGCACAACTTCACTGGCTCCCTGTATCAAAGCGCATACAGTACAAACTAGACACCATGTGCTACAAAAGCCTCAATAACGCAGCCCCCGATTACCTGTCAAGCCTACTTGAGATCTATCTTCCCTCACGTACCCTCCGCTCTGCCTCCGATCCTCTGACTTTTCGCTTTCCACGCACTAAGCTCAATACCTATGGTCCACGAGCCTTCTCTGTTTCTGGTCCACTCTCCTGGAACAAACTTCCTCTCTCAGTCCGTCAGCAACCTACTTTTGTCTCCTTCAAGTCCGCTCTCAAAACTCACCTTTTCTCCTCCGCATAAAATCCTAACCTCACTCAACCCCCCCCCCCCCCCCCCTCTGCAGCCTGTCTCCGCTCGGAGGGGAATCACATGGTTATAATATATAATTGTATATGCTATGCTCTCTATAATTTTCCATTGCTTTTATTCTTGCTTTTATTGCTTTTATTCTTTCTCGCCATTTATAGCCATGCGTGTGTGTGAGTGTGTGTGTGTGTGTGTGTGTGTGTGTGTGTGTGTGTGTGTGTGTGTGGTGTGTGTGTGTGTGTGTGTGCGTGCGTGCGTGGTGTGTGTGTGTGTGCGTGCGTGCGTGCGTGTGTGTCTGCTTCAGCGCTTAGATTTGATTTTATCAAGATTTTGCGCTATATAAATATTGTAATTATTATTATTATTAAAAGAAAACTCGATGTAAAGCAAGAATATATTTCATCTTATATTTGCAAGTTAGGATTTGGAGCTCTCATCATTTTTCCAAAATAAAAGAATCCATGTTACAAACTTTCAATAACATCAGAAGTCAACTAATTAATTGTACATATAGATATATCAAAAACAGGTCCATCCCAATCTACTTTTGTGTAATGTTCAGGCTCACACTCTGAACACTGTCTTATATCCGAACATTAGATCAGGTCCAGTTTAAGTCAAGAGTTTCACCGTTTGGGTGTAAACAGATCTGAAAAGACAAAGTGAGGAAAAGCATAAAACTGCGAGAATCTAAAGTTATGTTCCCTCCAAATTTTTCACTGTGAAATATTATACAACTTTTTACAAGGTTAAATAAACTCACTAAGATTACAGCTCTTTAAATTCAAACTGATTAATAATCACTGGTTTTAATTCCGGTCAATCACATGCAGTCCAGTGACAAAATGATAGAACTGATGACCATCTTTAAGCTCAGTTCCTTCAGGAACCAAAGATCCTGTGCAGGTTTAATTAATGTGACTAGAAGGCAGGCCCATGTGAACTTACTTAGTCACAACCTGCTGAATATTTGTAATAAATAACCTGATTTTTACTAATTTTAGTCCCTGCTGACTATACCCATCATTTGGCTGCAAATAGCCTTTGGGTCACATCACATCACATCAGGTCAGAAGATGACAGAAATGGTGCTTTAGATCATAACAGAAAATGCCAGAACAGCATCCTTAAAGCAGTTTCAGAGTTTGGTATTACATGAAACATCTTTCCAACAGTTTTACCCTCAGATAATTTACCTTCAGAACACAAACATGTCTTTTAGTGGAACCCCAGTGACAGACACTAATAGTGTATCTGAAAATAAAACTGGACCTCCACGCAGTGAATAGTGTTAATTAAACCTGAACAAACAGTCAAGTGTCACAAAATTCAGAGTATTTAAATATCAAAGACCATGCACTGATGCACTATATTCTCAGTGTTGATGTAAAGCTAGTCTGCACCCATAACACATAGTATGGGGCCTGTGACTGGCGTTATCATGGTTATGTTAACACCAGTCACAGGCCCCATACCATCGTAACCATGTGTGTATGTACTAATAACTACGTTCAGGAATTGATGGGTTTGACTTGAGTTGGATTGTCAGTGCTTCAGCGTGTCACGTGTATTACTCATTACGGCACGTTGAATATAGATGTTTTTCTTCTTTGTGGTTATCTGACAAGAAATCCATAATTTTCTTTCATAAATATTAGCCTACATTTAATTTACATATTTCATTAGTTGTCTAATTTGATAGGCCCTATCAAACGTTTGTGTAATTTTTTTATCATTATTTTAGACCTTACCTAAACGTTTGTTGTAGTTATTTGTGATGACCATTTAGACATGTAGCCTACGCCTATGTAGATGAATTGTTGTAATCACATTACAATTCAATACTTCTAAACACTCATTCTGCCATCATTCATCATGGCATGAGATATGAGTGCCATGGACGTGGCAGTAGCCCTGCCACTGCCGGCACTGGTGCTGAATTAGCTTGACTAATAGTTTAAACAATTGACAAGATTATTTAACTTTAGTATTTTAGACCCCCCACTGCTGATGCTATCGGTCGCAACCCTTTGTAAGGAAATATACAGATCTAATCATTAGCACTTACAAATTAACTAACGCGAACGGGGACGAGGCAAAAAACTGACAGCTAAAAAAATGTAAGGAAAAGGCGTTTGAAGTTAGATCTAGATCTAGATCTAGGTCTACTTTAATCAAACAGGGATTACAATGACTTTTTTTTTTTAATTTCCAGAGTGTAATAAACACTATGTTTACATTACCTTTTCAACTCCTGTTTTGCTTTCTTTAAATAAATGAGCATGCACATGCACTGGTTAAATACTGTTTGGACTAGTGTAGGTTTAAAACAGCGCCTACCTTGGGGGCCCGGCTTTTCCTGATCACGTGACCTACTCTCAAACTTGGTGTAGTCTATCGTGTGATCATTACTTAAAAGATTGGTCATCCGGCCTTTATGATCTACACGGTACTGACGTTTTAAAAAATGATTTCACAAAGTTTGTGTTGTCTTTCCTATCACTGACTGACAAACTCACGATATGACAACTTAAGTTGGTTTATGAGGCTTATGGCGTCGGTAGCAATTTTTTCCTATCACGTGATGTACGGTGCATGCCAAGTCACGCTAGCCTAGGCTAGGCCACAGACATAGGGCCTAGTGCCGCTAGGTCAGAGTGTAATCATCCAAATCTGGCCTAGATCTAAAATTAACGTAGGCTGCAAGTCTGCAGCGTGTTTTCATGTTTTCGTTTATATTCTTTGTCGCAGAAGTAGATTGAGAGAGGCTACTGTTGGTGAATCTGTATCAAACATGGCACTGAGATTCTGCTAAACGACGATACGTTTCTGTGTTGGAATGGTCTAATTTTAGGATCATTATCACCACCAAACAACTAAGCACAACTTATTAGTATCGGTAGTCTCTTTTTGATAGCCTGTATTAGTTTCAACTATGTGTGTGTGTGTGCGCGCGCGTGCGCAAATAAAGATTTGAAAAGATAACAAGCAACAGCATTGAAGGGGAGTCACAGTGTGACAATTTTTTCCCCTTTCGACAATTTTTTTCATTACTTTTTTTCCTTTCAGACATGTTTTACCCAAATCTCTTTCTATCCTAGAAAACTGAAAATTCTACGTGTTAAACATTTGGTGTAGAAAAGATAACTGAATGATGAATAAAACAAGTTTATCCCAGTCTTGTTACTACAAGGTTTGTTTTGTTTATAATGGTTTGCGGTTATATTGTGGAAAAAATAAACAGTCTATATGGCTTCTGTTTTTAGTTCTTGGCAGATATGTAAATCAGCAATGGCTAATTTAAAAAAATGGCTTTTGGCTAATAACTTCCTACCGTTGTAAAATAAAATATCATTGTTCCTGTTTCATTTTATGGAAATATCAAAAATGCGAATTAATATTACTTTAGGTTAGACCTTGTCAGAAGGTACGTCATTTGACGTCATGCTATCTGTAGGTGTATGCTGACATAAATGTCTGTGGGACAACATTACTTGTTCTGTTTTGATGGAATTTGAAACTTGTGAGTGATAGACTTTCACACAGTTCCTCGATGCGCTCCATCACAATTTGTCAGCACTGATCTGACTGATGCCTTGTGCCAGCACAAAAAGCTTAATCATGAGCAAGGTCTTGGCTTGGATGGGAGATTAGACCTTCAGTTCTGTTTCAAAAATCCAACACTAGGATGACTGGCAGTAAACACACTAATCCAAATCCTTTGACTCCCTCACCCTTTTCATCAGCCCCTGCAGGATTGAATGAGAAGTCAAAGGGTTACTGCAGCAGTCAAGATACTTTTGCATGTGTAAGGGCGTGTTTATGCAGCTTTCTTCTTCAGAGAATGTACTGAGCGACCATACAGCATACACATGTAATGATTGCCATTGCAGGCTGCTACATGTAAGCGATTTAACCGATTTTATCCAGTTTTAAAAAAATGTTAATGACATATCTGCATTACACGTAATATGTTGAACTACCTTAAACAAGTTAAAGTGTAAGTTACAGTAAGGAGGTTTGGCAGCGATTATTCTTATTTTATGAGCAGAAAATCCAAGTGCATGTGCTAATCGATGAGTTATTTTCTATTTATAATCTTTTCTTAAAAGATAAGAATCGACACAAACATAAGTGAGGGTTTCATGTGCTTGGGAGATAGGCCTTCGTGCCTGTAAAGATTACATCAATGATTTTGGACAGGTCTGTATAAGATACGTGTTAACAGCATCAGCAGCTAACTGTAAAACCAATCAGGTGTTGTGTGGAACCAGTCGCCGTGGTGTAGTGGTTAACACAATGGACTACAGACTGGAAGGTTGTGGGTTCAAATCCCCATCAGTACCTTCAAAAATCATTGTGGGATTTTTCGGCTCTAACTGGCTCCTTCTCAGAGTTGGGTGTGCAATGGGCTCATTGGGAAGACTGGAACCACACAGTTGAGTCTCATCCACTTCGTGGATGCGTCATTGAGAGTGTTGCTCAAATCTTCTGACCAACACCACAGGTGTCTGTATCTCTCAGGCCTGGTTGACGCCAGGATATAGGCGTAGAGTACAACCCCATCATGCAGTCTCAATCCTAGATGGAACTCCATAGCATCATGATTATCATCAACATTGACATCATCGCATAATAAAAACTGTTTCAGCTTCTGTGGCCATTA
The DNA here is from genome assembly GCA_030674185.1 of Monoplex corrugatus. Classification (NCBI taxonomy): domain Eukaryota; kingdom Metazoa; phylum Mollusca; class Gastropoda; order Littorinimorpha; family Ranellidae; genus Monoplex; species Monoplex corrugatus. Next base: position 50,640,521 of record JAPXFY010000018.1, on the reverse strand, counting down.
AAATGGCATAGAAAATTGGACGAAAAAAAGAAAAAGGTGAGCACAAAGGTAACCTCCCTGAGTGCAATGATCCTAAAAAACAAACAAACAAACAAACAAAAAGGCTGAGTGGGTTTGGCATGGGACTGATGGGATGCTGCAGCAAGTAGTAGGCCCCTACTAGTACTTTATGATTATTGGTCCCTTCTTCTGTCTGGGGTGAAGCAGTAAAGCTAGTCCATTCCTTGGCATTTTGGCACTTGGTTTTTCCTATGTTGACCTCAGTGACGGCCTCCTTCTGGGGTAAACTGAAGGATGTTATTGGGCACTGTAGTGGTTAGCGACATGATCAAAGTAAACAGTCATTTTGCTGTTGCCATTGGCGGTTCTCATGGGGCTGGTTTCACATACTCTTTGGTCTGTGGTGAAAGGCAGATTTGTGTTAATTGCATAGATGTCGGGTGGTGTGCAGGTGGTGTGCAATGCTTGGATGATTGCGTGTGACTATACTCATGTCTTTTCAAACCAGTACGTAGTATTGTCACCATGGAGATGTTTTCACTCCCTCAGATGAAGAACAGCGACATACATGCTACAGAAAGTTTCTTTCTCAAGTCAATAATTCTTAATCATGATATATTTTTGAGCAAATACATAGTTGAGAACATGGGTGTGTGTGCACGCACATTTGTCTGCATTTGTGTGTATGAATTCATTAAAACGTGTCATTGCTTTGTTTGATCAGTTTATTTCAGTGACTTAGTATGTGGTAGTGTCATTTTTGTGTGCATGTGCACATGCGTGTGTGTGTGTGTGTGTGTGTGAGATGGGGATGTGCATACTTGCTTTATATTACCAGGTAGTTTATTTTACATATGAGACCGACTTCATGTTGCATGTTATATTTCAATGTAGATGTTTTATGTGTCTGTATTGCACTTTCGTGGAAGATCACGATATAATTTTCTTTTAGATGACATAACAATGTTGACTTGACTTGGACACAAGTTCAAGGAATGATATTTTTAAACACGTTTCTAGTGCACTTGATCAGAAAATACCCAAATTCTTCTGAGTTACCAAGCAGCATCATTTATCTCACAACCATAAATATGCAGTGTATACTTTGTAAGGAAACTGAAGGTGCTGTTTCTACTAAACCAGTTTAGTCTGGCAATTACTATTAATAATAATTACAATATTTATATAGCGCAAAATCTTGATAAAATCAAATCTAAGCGCTGAAGCAGACACACACGCAAGCACACACACACACGCATGGCTATAAATGGGGAGAAAGAATAAAAGCAATAAAAGCAAGAATAAAACCAATGGAAAATTATAGAGAGCATAGCATATACAATTATATATTATAACCATGTGATTCCCTCCGAGCGGAGACAGGCTGCAGAGGGGGGGGGGGGGGGGGGGGTTGAGTGAGGTTAGGATTTTATGCGGAGGAGAAAAGGTGAGTTTTGAGAGCGGACTTGAAGGAGACAAAAGTAGGTTGCTGACGGACTGAGAGAGGAAGTTTGTTCCAGGAGAGTGGACCAGAAACAGAGGAGGCTCGTGGACCATAGGTATTGAGCTTAGTGCGTGGAAAGCGAAAAGTCAGAGGATCGGAGGCAGAGCGGAGGGTACGTGAGGGAAGATAGATCTCAAGTAGGCTTGACAGGTAATCGGGGGCTGCGTTATTGAGGCTTTTGTAGCACATGGTGTCTAGTTTGTACTGTATGCGCTTTGATACAGGGAGCCAGTGAAGTTGTGCCAGGAGAGGATCATGATACACCAGTGAAGTTGTGCCAGGAGAGGATCATGATACACATTTCCTTTGTGCTGCTGCCATTTTTGGTCAGGTAACCTACCTGGTAGGTTTACTTAATTTTAACTGTTGAATTCTCAGTGTTTGGCCATTTTCCATTGTCAAACACGACTTTGCTTCTCTTGCTGCTGACCTTCATATTCTCCATGCGTCTGTAACTGAAATCATTCGAGTTCACTGTCGCTGCCTTTTAATGAGTTCACTGTGAACAGCCAAACTCGGATTGCAGATGTGCCTGACACTAATGGAGACAGAAGTATGGTGGATAAGGGATAGGTGGCCTGACACACTTGGCTAAGAAGCAAGAGGTACCAAATTCAATATTCCCCACCTATTGGATGTTCATCTTTCGTACTGTGCTTGAAGAGTAGACAGGTGTTGCAAAGGTTTCCCTAAGCTTACTAAAAGGACACAACAGATATCTTGCAAGTTTAACTTAAAAGGAGTTATTGCAGTGCAAGTCTGAATGGGTAACATTCAATATAACACAAGTCTGACTGGGTGACACCCAATACAATGTTAACAGCTTTGGTAACCCGACTTTTTATTGCTAAACAGCTACAAACATTTTTGTTATTCTCTTTATTTAGTTCTGGATGGATCCGATGGTTACAGCCAGCTTAACCTGAACCAACAAATAGTCAAGTTTGAATGTAAACTTTCCTATGGTTAGGTCATACTGACACCAGATACACATATTATTGATTAGAGGTCCCTATCAATGTTGGTATCTTCAAGTGATAGTTCAAGATATGCGCAAGTATGCTAAAGTTCACATCCATCATTTACTAACTGGAAATGTTTTTTGATGAGAATATGTGTGACAGAAAAGCACACACACACACACACACACACACACACACACACACACACACACACACACACACACACACACACACACACTCACTCACTCTCTCTCTTTCTCTCATATAAACACATACTGGTCACATCACAAAGGCTCAGAAGATCCAACAGAAAGTAAAGCATAAAAAATCAACAGGAAATAGTAAGCTGTAACTAGAGTAAGTTGAAACTACAAATAAGGAAACCACAGTGAATATCATTTTTGTGGATTGTGATCTTAAGTGCTTTGGTCAAAGTTACAAGAAATTACACGGGAAAATAATAAATTCTCTCTAGGTATGTGTTTGCTGTTGGAAAGAGAGTCAACACTGACCTGACACTTTTGCACTCACACAGGCGTACACAGGAGAATGGATCATTGTTCAAATCATTTTAATGACGAGCGCCAGGAGCTTAACATTGTACTGGCACAATAAATATTTCACAAGGACAGTTAAAACATCAGCAAGAGTGGGACATCTATTCCACTCTGTTGAATAAAAATATCAACAGATCTGTAAGTTGATCCTCTTTATTATAGAGAGAACTTTATCACAACTGTCCAAATTTACTCAGTCACAAATTTTACCAGTCATAAGCTCCTTTCATTTCCACAGAAAACAATTTCTCCAGACAAATACTCGTTCAAAATCAAGGCCTTCAAGTTATACTTTATGATAAAAACTTTAAAAGACATTTTCTCCTTTATTCTGATTTTAAACATAATTTAACTTAAGTGCTTTGAGTTCAAAATATTTGTTTTTATAGAATGACAACGCATTCTGGGAACATCATTGTTAAAATGACACAAATGATTTGAACACATGATTACACAAATACCAATAAAATACAATAACTAATTTAGTGTGCATAAATAGGTAATAGGAGTATCCATGTTTCACCACCACAGTTAAAATATCGTTTACACAAACCCTGATATAGATTTGTACATCCATCTTTCAACCAAGGTAAACAGAGTTATGATTTAAGACATCTGTTAAAAGACCAAAGTCCCAATACTATTATACACATGATGTATTTATCACCAACAATCCATTCTAGTATTAGTTTTACAAGTGTACATGTATGCACAATCCAAGGTTAAAACAAATTTTCATGGGATATAAGGACAAATGTCAACATCTGTCACAAAAATATGCAAGGCAACTAAAAGACTTGTTCTATACTAAACTTATGCTCATCAAACTTATGCTCACACCATCTACAATACCACTTTCAGTCCAATCTCGAACTTTGTAATAAAAACACATTCAAGCTAATGATCACAGGAAATGACTGTTACCTGGTACAGTATTAATTGTGAAATTCAATTCATTTTGGATGTCTGACTAGCTGTCAAGACAAGAATCATTTAAGAAAACTAATAAGGAAATGCTAAGTTCCAACCCCATCACCAGCTTTTAAATGCACATGTGGTATTTTTGCACAAACTACTTCCATATCTGGCAGTAACACAGATAAAAAAAAATGTAATGTAACAATTCCCAAAATCTTAATATCACAGAAAGAAATGTAGTTATCAGATGATCAAATCTATGACAAGTGAACTTGTCCAGTCATTCACTGGTTGTTTATTAAAAGAATAAAACAAACCTTTAAAAAATCCAGAGCTAAATCAACAGATAATCATTTTAGTAGTGACTGAATTAAGCAAATGTCTAAAGGTCATGTCCATATAACAGAAGCAATAAATAAGAAATGGGGAAAAGAGGACTGCATCATGAGCCTCAGAAATCTCTTGTTTTCACTGAAATACATTCTGTATCAAAGACATTCCAATATTTATCACTCTTACTGACAGCTTTGGATTAAGAAGAGGAAAGTGTGAACAAACTCAACTCCACAAAATCAAGGATCTGCCACACCCCAATATGAGGCAGAATTCTCTTTCCTCAGCAAAACACACTGTGGTGGGCCAAAACAATCAGAACAACCATCAGGAATGTTCTGTAGGCAATATCATTTTCTCTTGGTCATGCACAAGGAACAGAAATAAAAATTCAAACCATTCTTGATAATTTGCAAAGTCATAACAGTGAAGACAGCAGCAGCTCTGGTTATATGTACACATGCATCACTTCTCAATGAGACTCCTTTCATTATACACATACACACTGCCTGTAAGGCAAAAAACGGCACTCTTGTGAGTAATGTAAGAAAACTTTGGCACCACAGAACAGGTCAGTTCCTCGATAACCAGAAACTGGCACATTGTGTACGTGGAGGTAGCTCTTCTCACTCAATCACTCGTAGTCTTTTCAAAGTCTGTTTTAAAAAAGGCATCAAGGAGTGACGAGACATGTAACATGAGACAAAACCATGTATAATCTGAACCAGGCTGTTCCTTTCATTTGTGTAACCAGTTCACCATAGAAACAGTGAACTGGCAGCTACTGATTCAACACACCAACGAAAAAACAAAACAAAAACACACACACACACAAAACAAACAAACAAACAAAACTGGATTTAAGAAATTATATATACAACAGAATAAGACATTCTATGAAGACACTCTCACTGACAGACACTCCTACATGAAAAAGCAATGTTCAGACAAGGCAGATGTCCAGTCACAAGATTGCTTGGACTCCACAGACAATGTGCTCCAGCACGAAAGGAGACCTGCACACTAAGTGGTGGTGATGCAAGAAAGCTGGAGCTGTTGTGTTGCTGTGGGGGCAAGTCACAGGCGGTCCTCAGTGATGCTGCTGGTCATGGGGTGGCTGCTGCAGCTGACAGGGCTCCATGACATCAACTCTGAAACGTACAATCATACACATTCTCAAATGACATCACTGAAAGACTTTAACGGGTAATCAATAGAACCAGTTTCAGTGAAGGACAGCTGGTGGAAAATGAGCCAGCCATGCATTGGGCCACTGAGTCAGAGGACGGTCTCATGAGGAGACAACCAAAACTTTACCAACTGGAAACTGAAGCCAGTTCTACTGAGTATTCATTCAGTTGGAAGGTCTTGAGAGAAGATCAAAACTGTATTATCACAAGGAAACCCAAGACAATCATAGTGAGTACTCCTTCAGTCCACAGACGGTTTCCAGAGAAAACCTAAACTTTACCACAAGGAAACTCAAGCCGACTATGGCAAGTATCCATTCAGTCTGAAGAAGATCTTGTGAGGAGACCAAAACTTAACAAAAAGGAAACTAAAACTAATTCTAGTGATTATTCATGATCCAAACTGAGATGACCAAAGCTTTATCAAAAGGAATCCCAAACTGATTTTAACATGTACCTATGATTCAGTTTGGGGAAAGTCTAAAGAGAAGACCAAAACTTTTTCAAAAGAAAAACAAACACATTTTATCAAACAATGTAATGTCATTTTTTTTCAATGGAAAATGAATATCTTTTATCAAATAATGGCAGCATCAAGTACCACTACTCATCAGTATTTTGAACTGAAAGATATTAACCATGAAATATACTTTCATTTGGATCTGCACACACACACACACACACACACACACATACTCACACACTGCATATCTATTTTAATTTCTTCCTCTCTTCCCACCTGTCTTGGTCCTGAAGCCTTTTCCAATAGCAAAGTTGTGTTGTACTTCAATATTCAGTTACAATATACCTATTCAGACATGTCGCAATAGTGTACACATTCATGTACTTTCTTCTATACGGTCAAATCTGACACATTCTTTCCAAAGACATAAAATACAATAATCATATCACCACAGACGCCACAAAAAAGGGATTGTAGATTGTTTTGCATAGCCATCAATCCAAAGCAGATGAAATTCCTGAGAAAAGATACAAGGTTTCTGATTAAAGGCAGCCTACTCATAATCTATCATCAACTTGACATTGTTTTTGAAAAGATGGAATTTACAAAATGTCAGTATCGGTACTTGGAATTTCCAACCAAATTTGAGAAATACAGACACTCCAGAAAAAAAATGAACAGCACAGCTTCAATACAGTCTACTGTGAAAAGCTATACTCTTTCACTATACAAACAAAATACACCCCCCATTTTCCCAGCATCAGTATACAATGATATCCGGTGACTAGACACTTAAATTGGGTGACCTGACAGTTAATGTATTTTGACATAATAAACGTTCACTACAAATTGTCAATGAAATAGAGCCACAATAAATGAACTATAAACACAAGGAGACATCACAAATAAAACACATGAGACAGCTCTTGCATTTATCATTAACTGGTAAGTAATAACTCATTAACTGTTACACTTAACAATGTATCACAGATCCACAACATCAATCCCACAGACACTGATATGTATTGTCATATCTGGCTTTCCTTCCTGTTCACTGTAAATATTTCTATCAATATCTGTGAATGCAAACAACTGTCAAATCTTTCCTAGGACTCAAACTCTTCAGCATGTTGCAGCTTTTTACAGATTTTCAGACAACATTCTTTGGACAGATAACCAACCAGTCAACCGACACTGCTATACTGAGCATTTATTCACACACACACACATACACACACACACACACACACACACACACATACTCCACTTTAAAGCCAAACACAAAAAATATTTCCCTATGGCTGTCATTAACATGACTCTTGACAGCATATAGTACACTTCATATTAAAAAAAAAAAAGGTAAAATGTTCTGGGTTGCTAACAGTCTAACAAGCATATCCACATAATGACATACACTGATACAGTTACCAAACTGCCACCATCATAGCCACATACTGAAAGTTACAAAATCGGAGAAACCACGATTCACCACTTGAGCAGAAAAGGCAAAACCAGACGCAAAGAACCCTACACAGCAGTGCGCCCTGCAATCATATTTTAATAAAATTAATAAAAGTTTACACTTTCTAAGGGCACTCGGTGAAGGTGGTGAAATGCACATGCACAGAAGTAACATTAGATTTATTTTCTAAAGACAGTACTTTTACATCTTCAGAAACTGGAATGAAAAACCTAATCATTTTCTTCACAATTCTTATTGTAAACAAGCTGATAATCACAATAATAATCTGAAGGCTTCTACTATGTAAATAAGTAGAGCTGAATTTAAAACACAGGACATATTAGCAGTCATGCATGTCATGTTATCACATGTTTTATTAATTCTTTTGAGGTTTATTGTTTGGCACGAAGAGTAAAGAAACATTAAATACAATCGGAAAAAAAGAAAAAACAAACAACAACAACAAAAATCCACAACATGTTATGTGAATATGTTCACAGAAATCAATTTGCACTAATAAAATAAATTTTTAAAAAATTTGAAGTTTAACCCAAAACCCAAAAGAAGCAAAACTTGTCTGGTGATTGAGTGTTATCAACATATAAAAGACCTGAAGTGCTCAGAATTAATCAGAATAATTCTGAAAAGCAAATACCAAGAACAAAAATTCACTTATCTGCTATTCCCATATAATCAAAGCCAAAGCAACAACAACAAAACAAACAAACAAAGAATCAAAAAGCATTATTAAATTGCGAAACTGGGAAGGGATGAAACTATTAAGACTTGAATTGTAAAATGTATTTTACAAAGAATGTAGATGGGGTGTCATAATGCATGAATCAAAATGTATCCAAACACAACATTATTTGGAGACAAATTTAGACATTTGGTACCTTCTCTCTTTGGAAAATGTGCACAATCTGATGTCGAACAGACCTGGTAATTGGAAAAAACAATCTACAATTGCTTTTTCTGCAACATGCCACTGGCACCGACTACTCTCATGTCACAATGGCTCCTCAAAGCACCAGCACGACCAGGCTCCAAAGTCAGAGTTTACAAGAGTTCTTTACTTACCATTTTATTGTCAGTGCAAATTTGTTGTGTTCAAAAGTCCCGTTCTAATTCAATACCGAACAGACACAGACTATCACACTCCCTTTTGAAGGCAAAAATTTCCTTTTAATGCCTGAGTGATCACCAACTGCTGTCTACCACACCGCAAAGAGTCCTGCTGTGAATCACCAACACCAAAAACCTTGATAAAAAAAAATTACCCCAGCAATAGAGGCTACAGATGAAACTGATAGCAAAGCATAAAGGACCATGGCATTGGACAGGTTTTACAAGTTTCAGAATGCAGACTGAAACCAAACTCCACCATGTTCACCATGAATGGAAACATCAGAGTTTGAGGTGGCAAGAACATACAAACAAGTGCTCACAACGATTAACATTAACACTGTTAGCAAAAATATGGTCTACCCCTGCAGCAAACAACTTGGCCTTACAAAGTTCGCCACAGACGACTGAAATATTGCCTCCCTGGCATGGTAGTCGACTCAAAGTCCGTAGCTTTCCTAAAATTTTTACATGGTTCATCTAAACGACAATGATACTGCTGTGGAATTCCAGTTTGGTTTATGAGAGTAAGGGCTTCAAATCATTGATATCCATGTATCTCGACAGCTGTTCATGGTGTTGATCAGAAAATCTAAGCAATACTTTTGAAACAATCCTTGCTTTAGATTACTGTTTTCAATATTAATGTAAAAGTCAGCGGAGTGAGGGGGACTGTCAAAAGTGACAGACTGGTCCATTAGACAACCGTGTCTCTTTGTAGACACATATGACATCATTAGAAAGTCCTGCAAATATGCTGGGTAGTCTAGTTTGTATATATTTCTTCAACATACATCTTTCCATTATTACTTCATATCATATAATACATACAGTAAAGTGACGTTACAAAATGGTGGTATGGTTTGTACATTTCATTAATGAACACAGTCCAATCATTTCTCTCATTTCATAGAACTGAAGAAAAATGAGATGAATAACAGAAAAAGTATATGTAAACTAAAAAAGTAAATGTAAACTAAAAGTTAACTCCCAGCCAAATTCAATAAATGCAACAGAACACGGAAGAAAGCTTCAAATCAAATTTGTGAAGACTTATGCAACCTGCGTATTTGAAATCGCAAAGAACGACAACTACCCCAACTCATTTAAAAAACAACAACAACAAAAAACAAACAAAAAAACCCCACCAATATACAAAAAGCTGCAATCAAACAACAAATAATACCTTCTGAACATATATGATGTCAATCCTCTTCATTTCCTTGAAATAATAAAAACAATCAGAAGAACTGACATACTACCCCCAAAAATTGCTTCCAAATTTTGATCATATGGACAGACCTAACCTGTCATGTTCAACATAGATTCAATGTATCATCTTCATTCAATCCCAGTATACAAAATAATGTACCTTGTTTGTTCCTTCTTTAATCTGAAATGTAACCTTTTCTGAATGCTGTGGGTGACTAAACACCCCGATATGAATTCAAACCATCAAAATTTGTTCAGCTTGTGTCCTACCTGGCTAAATTTTCCTGACTTTTCTGATTACACATGGGTCTATATGCCATGCAAACAAAACAAAACAAAACAAAATTTTAAAAATCAACAAACAAGCACACAAACGAATGAAATTTAACTCCTTCTGTATGATGTGGGTGCAGGTACACCCATATTTCTAAAGAAGCAAATCACCGGACTATTCTGTTCTTTACCATGATGGTGTGAGCACACCCATATTCACAAAGTGACGTGTAAACTCTCTCATCCTTCACTGTGTGGGTGTGAGTACACCACGTTTATTTAGAGTGAACCTCCTGTCCCATCACATCCTGTTCTGTGTTATGTGGATGTGGTCACACTCATAAACACAGTGGGAAACAAATTTCTATCATCACTGCTTGCAGTCTTTTGGCATCATCAGCAAATTCAGAACTGTATTTCACATTGTTCAGCAGAGTTCGTGCCAGTGTCTTAAAGTTGTTTTTTTAACAATTGTATTTATTTAAGATTTTTAAATAAAAGGAAACTTGAGAGGTGGGGTGGTCAGGAGGCATACAGTCAAAGTTGTTCCATTACCTAGAGGTTGTAGGACTATAAGAGTGAGGTAACAGTAACCATCGAATTTTCTTAGATCCAGCATTATCTTGATCACTTGCTGTTTTACCTTCTCAGATCTTAAATAGGATCAGGCACCATTCACAGCTGGGTTGAGTGATAGATGCCCTTTTAAACATTTTTTTCCTCTCAAGCCGGACTTACTCTGTTGCAGTAAGACAAGAAGATAGGAGCTCTAACTCCACACCAAAAAGACTGCTTCAATGCAGAGGTTTTCTGGGTTACTTAGCTCAATCTCGTTGTTGGTTGTAAGCCTTACCTGGGCAAACCATCAGGAGGTGATAAGCAAGTCATTACTGGCAGACATTCATCAAACAGCTCTGTGCCCCTTTCTTCAAATCTGGGAAGAATGTGACTGCAGACAATTCTTCTGTCATCAAGGAGTTTGATGACATGCTACTCCAGAATAATCCAACTCTTACAGCGCCAATTTGGGATAACAGAAGACCTATGCCACAAGAGCTTCAGAACAACAACTGATTTCCTCTGCATCTTCCAAAAATTTGAATTTACTGATACAACAGCACTGGTATACAACAGAAGAGAAGTAAAATCTGGTGTGGTACTGAGTACCATGCACCATGATGCAGCAGTTGACATATCCACAAGAAAGAAGAACCTGACATTATTCTTTTCTACAATGCTACAAAAAGTGTTGTAGAAAGTCTGACAAGATGGCACATGCGCAGTGTAGAAAATAAGATAAAACAAAATAAAAACTGAAGAGCACGGCAATGACCAGTAAACATTTTCACAAATACTGCTCTCCTAGCTACAGTGGCTGAAAGAGTTATCTTCATGAACTGTTCCCACATCACCATCTGTCACACAATGAAGCCAGGCACAAAGACATCAGCACACTGCATAAGAACTGGTTCAGACTTTGCAAAGAATAATTCTGATGATTAACCCTCCATGGACCATGAGACTTGCCGCCGAACACAGTCTTGAAAAGACAGCAATCTCACCAGATTCCTTCCAGACAGAAGAGTCATACAAAAAGAATTGTGCTGTTAGTTCTAAACAGCCAACAAGTAACAATGGAACTATAATGGCCCAAGATCTGAGTAGGAAATATTTCGATATCTCCCCCTGTCCCCCTGAATGGGACAACAAGAAAAACTAAGTACTATGTCCTTCCTCAGCTGCCATACTTGGCCATGCAAGCGTCATGAGCAGGAAATGTGTAAAGACTTGTGCATAGATGTCTCAACACACACTACTTCTCCAGTTGAATGAATCGCATACATTATACACACCGACTACATACATCCTAAGTCTTTCTTGCAAGTTCTTTGTGCCGATATATGACAGTCTGATTTCAGTCCAATTAGATATGTTTGCTCATGTACTGGGGTACTTTTGTTCAAACTTCTGTCCCATGTTCTTCCAATGTCTGATGATAGTCATCATTATCTCAAGATTTGGTTTTGTACCTCCATTTGGGGCTGCAAAAGTACCAATTATAAGGCAGTTTTTTTTCCTGTGTGTTTCATTCTCTGTCGGTCTGTGTCTCTGTCTCCCTTCCAAGACACACATGTATGCATACTCACATGCGTGCATGTACATGAACATGTGCGCATGATACACATATATAAACCTGACAGCACTGTCACAGATCCACATAAATAGGAAAATCTACTCTTTGTTTTCTTTACCTTTCTATCTTTGGCCTGGAACAAATTCTTCCAAAAAAGAAACAGTAAAATGTGTACATGTATAAGTACTATAACTGTGGGTGTATACTAGCCACATCATACAGAAATGAACAGTTGTCAATTTCACTACGATAAAGCATGGGTTTGTGCACACCCATATCATAATACAAAAATAAACAATACTCTTGTGACGTATTCATTGAATATGCGTGCATGCAAGTCCAGACAATTCAGAAGGCACAAATTTTTGCCGTGTACAGAAAAGGTTGATACGTGATAAATCATGTCTGACTTTAACAGAATTGCTAACTCAACTCGCACACCTCAACAGAATCAAATTTGATTCAAATTTCAATTTCCATGTTTACAGCCCTACCAACTGCAAATGCCACATAAAAGCAAAAGCACATCAGGATGAATAGAATCAAATGACTGATAAATATCATATCTTATCTCATGTACTCATATTCACACTGTGAAAAAAACAAACCAAACCAAACAAAAAAGACTAGTACGTCCACATACTGGAACAATGATAAGACTAACCTGATATCAAATAAAAGGACCACAAGTGCAAACAGGGCCACAAAGCATACAGGGCAACACAGCAGCAGCAAAAGGCACATGCTAGTCAAGCAGGAATAGGAAATTCTGAGAAGATGGAGGCAGACAGAGCTTACTGTTCGGTCCCTGAAGGAGAGGTTCCAGTGAAGAGCACAACAGGCACACAAGCAACATGTTACTGTATCAGGGTTAGCCAAGGACACATTTCATTATTACCTACTCTCATAAGCACTGACTATGTCAACATGTCCTTTGCATGGTACTATATAGTAGTAATTCCAGGCAGTTACTAAGTTCATCTGTCACTTGCATACCAGGCAGTAACTAGAAATAACTTTCCATCTGTTGCTTATGTAACACTTTAAGTACCCTTAAAACTTCTGTTCCGACCTGGTTTAGCACCCTTTATTTTCCTGGATGAACTTACCAATTTTCATACCTTCCAGCAGTACTTTTCACCAGAGTTAGTGTTTCCTCTGTATTTCAGATTATATGGTTGTATACTCAAGTCTCTTATTATGCTAAATCATCACTTCTTAAAAATACAGTGATCACAAAAATTCTCATTAAATGCTACAATATTCATTATCGCATACAAATTCAATTTCTGGAATAACATGCAAGCAATGAAACCATACTAAAGAAATTTTTACAATACTAAAAAAGTTTTAGAAAAGCATTCCCATACGTATTACACACACACACACACACACATGCATACATATATATATCTGTGTATATAGTATATATGTGTGTGCATGTACTGTATACGTATGCACATACACACACACATAAGCAGATCATTTACTGCTTTTTTGTTAATGCATGCATGATACCAAGCAATCAAAGACAAAAAGAAAGCAGCATGCAACATGCGATATGCTGATAATTTGATGACAGGGATATAACTTTAGCATATCATAAATACAAAGATATACTGACACAGCCTAAGCTCTGCATACATGTTACAGTCTTTCATTAAGTTTTTAATGACACAAGAGCAAACAGCATATATATAATGAACTTAAATACTTTACCTCTCTGGTCCCTCTATGTGATTTTATCACGCAACATTATTCCATCAGGAAAAAAGCAGCTCATAAACCACCGTGCATGAAAATGAGCAAACGAATCTGACTTACCTCCCTGACTGACCATGCACTGCCTTGGCTAAGGGTTCGAAGCTATTTTTCGTTCCCGCAGACCGTGCCAGAAGTGGATGAATATAATGACACTACACTTCCCTTCAGATGAAAATAAGGTGTGATGACAACTATGACAACATAAAATGGGCTGAAGTTATTATCTGCACATGTGTCTCTGTCCCTAAGTATGACATTTGTTAGTTCTGTAAATGAACAAAAGTTAGCACAGAACTTCTATCAATCCTTCACCCCTTTTGCATTGAACTAAATGGCCACTGGCATCAAAAACAGCCATATGTCCTTGGAATATTTCAGTGTCATACTCACTTTCAATGCTGTGCACAGCAAAAAAATATGATTGTGGCACTGTCTGGAAATCCTCAGATTTAATGAAAGTGATAGCATACAGATTAACACAGTTTACATTTTACAACTGGCACAGCAACACTTGCAGCACTACTGTCAAAATAACTGAAAAACTATTATTACCTGATTACTAGACAGTATTTCACAGTGTGGATTTCAAATGCAGAAGGGCTGAGGAGAAAATCAGAAAATCAGAAGTGGATGATGAGTGGATGGGCAGAATGGGTGGGGTAGGTGGATGTTGTGAGTTAGCAGAGGCCATGTGAAAGCAACGTGTGTAAACTACTACAACTGAGTGGGTTTTCAAATCTTTTACCTTCTTCCCTTCTCATCCCTCTTCAAATATAAGTATATGACACACTGAAATGAAGTCAACTACTAGAATATATTCTATATAGTACAGTGAAAACAAATAGAATATCTGCTTTCTACACTAATCTTGTAGAAATAAACTAACAGAAATAAGATTCATTTGATCACTGCATACATCAGAGCAAATTTATTTATCATCATAATTAAAATGCAGCTATAGAAAATAAAGATAAATAACCTTACCCGAAAGAAAATGCAATGAAAATACGTTATCTCATCCAAAATCCTTATGAAGTGTGGAGATTTCCACAGGTCTGTGCTAAAACTCATCTGATACTCATGATGTTCAATTCATTGACTCTACAGCTATCATCTTCTTCTGATACAATCTGAACCTCAGGCCATAAGATCTACCCATGAACTAAAACTATCAAAGAGCAATTCAAGATCAAGAACAAAGCACAAAATGGGCAGCATGAGCAAACTGGAAAATAGATGCCTTTTAGGCAGCAAAATTAACCCCTATTCGCTACTGATCTATTCTTCCATTATCATTCCCTTTTTCATTAAAATCTGAGTGCACCAAGCAATTCAGCATGTTGCCACAGGTTTTCATGGCATAAAATTTGCTATAGAGGACTAGTTTATGACTCTCTTCTCCCCCTGAACTAAAAAATCTGTTAAAATAAGGATGATTATTACAAGTACACACATAAATGGTAAAAATCTACCATGGTACCAATGTGTACAACCAAAAGTACAACTGATTAAATTACACATACAGCAAAGGAGGCAGTGATAACCAACAGCTGTGTAGTGGTGGTACCCAAACAGTTGAAAATGAGATAATTTAAACAGCAGACTGGGATACAGAGCTCTATTTATGATCATTTACTAACTGATTCAATATAAAAAAATATATTTACACATATTACTCTTATATACATGCAATATTTATTATGTATAATATATATAAATAACAAAAAATACGCAACCAATCATAAACTTCAAGCAATAATGGCAATGGCAGTAAGTTACCGAAACTGGATATTTCGTATTTAATTAAAACATCTGACAGGAACTTGTATCAGCCTTGATATCTATGAGTGAGACACAATGAATAAGTATTCATAAACATGAATTCAAGATGCCCCAATGATGAGGATGAAAAATGAAAGAAATGCTCCTGTAATCTAGAAATGAAGTAAGATAGAAACTACTAGAAGAGGGAGAGATAATATGTACATGTAAATATGAAAATAAGAAATATAGATCATTAGGGGTATGCAGGAGCACATGAGGATGGGTTAGAAATGTTTATGAGAGGTCCACACCCAAGATGCAGCTAGCCACAAATCCATCCAAGCCATAGAAGAGATGAGGGTTAGGGGTATATGTTGGATGGAAGATAAAAGTTCAAGCAAGGCAGGCGATAATGTTTACTTACCCAGCATTTTAGGATAAAGCTCAGCAGGGCCCAGAGTCCCCTACTCTAATAGTCACGGCGAAAGTTTTGGAAGACACGCCTTGAGTAGGCCCCAGGGTCCTCAAAGGACTGCTGGGATGTGTGGCTGGGACTTACTTTGGAGTTGGTCAGTTTCCCGGCTCCACGCCCGCCTGGCCGCCGTGTCATGTTGCGACGTTCCCGATCAAATTCCAGGTCTTCCAGGCGCTGGGTCAGACCCAGCTTTTGCTGGATGGCCATGCGCAAGAGAGAGTTCAAGGTCTTCTTTTCCTCCTCAGCTGCCGCCAATTGTCGCTGGCTCTCATCTAGCTGGGTCACATACTCGTCGCAACGCTGGGCAAACATGGCCCGCAAAGAGGCAAACGTGGCTGCGTCCTCTTTCAGAGACTTCAGTTCATTGCGCAGTTTCAACATGGTTTCGGTTACAATGACTTTCTCATTTTCATACTTCTGCTTGAGGTTAGCTAGGGCCACTTCTGCAGTAGATTTGTTAGCCTTAAGAACAGAGCGGAGAGTAGCAATCTGTTCACGTTTAGTGGACAGCATGGCCTTGAGTTTCACCACCTGGTCCTGAAGCTCTATAAGATCCTCCGCATTGTCTCCAGAGCTGGTCTCATCACGATTCCACTTTTTGGATATCTCCATTAGGTGTTCTATACCCTGCTTCAGAAACTTCACTTGGTCCACCACTGTCTCAGTCAGTCTTTCACATGATGTAGGATCACCCTGTACTACTGAGGCTGCAGCCTTCTCACGGCGGGACTTAAGTTTGGACCTGGTGGGTTTGCTTTGAGGAGTGGTAGAAGATTCTTTTGAAACACCTTTACTCTTATGGGTAGGGGTAGCAGGCTCTTCACTACTCTCACGCTCACTGCTATCAGCGGAAGGTGCTGGCTGGGAAATCGACTTGGCATGGTCTAGCATGACCCGAGATGGAGTTTCCCCACTGACTTCACACACCAGATGATACAACTGCGCCATGTCCTCTGTGATGCGCACCAGTTCTCCCTGTGTGGAACTGACGCTCCTCTGAGCACGAGATGCTGTATTAGAGAGACTTTTCATCTCTCGTTCTTGCTCCCTGATCGTCTCCTCATACAACATGCACTTGCTCTTCAGGTCTGACAGAGCTTCATCAAACTCGGCTCCTGTACCAAGTGCTGCGACACTCTGCAGTCTCATAATTTCAGCCTGAAGGCTGCCAATTTCATTCAGCGCTGTCAGATACTTCTTGTCCTTCAGCTGCAGGTTGTTGCGCAATTCTAGAAGAGCCCGCTTGTCCGGATCATCCTCTGCTTCCATCTCTTGCAGCAAGGCCTCGTCAAAGGACACTTCCATGTCATTGGGCAATCGGGGAGCTGCAGGTTCCCGCACAGCTGACAGAGAGGAAATGTAGGACTTGAGCTGTTCGGCCCGTTTCTTCTGTTCAGTAAGATCCTGCTGGGTATCTTCCATCAGCTTGCGGGCCTCATCCAGGGCCTTCTGCATCTGCAGCTTTTCTTCCTCTGACTGCTGCAGCTTGGCCTCCAGCTCTCCTACCTCTGTCACCTGCAAAACCACACACAGTGGTCACACTGAAGTCTGCCACAGTGGTCACTCTGAGGTCTGCCTGATAATATAATCTTTCTTGTCAAACTTGGTTTAAAAAACTTTAAAACTTTTTAGTCTCATAAAGCTTTTTATGTTGAATAACAAACACAAACACAGTGATATTTTCTTCCTTCCTACACAATATTCTATAACATGGTGCTAATAACAATCATGAATGTAAAGTGATATTTTCCTCCTTCCTGCTCAATATTTTATAATATGGGACAGACAGAATACCACTCAAATCAGTTAAATGCTTACAATAATACCCTTTACATATAACACAAAAACAGGAAAACCCAATGTAATAAACAGTTGTTTTTTTTATTTGTTTCATTTGAGAGTCATTAATTTCATTTCTATAAAGTTCAACCTACTGAACACACATGACATGAAGTGACAAAAAATATAGACGCAAACATAATAAAGGACGATATTGTGTACATCTGAACTAAAATGAGATTATCCCAGTTGTGAAAACTGTTCATTCCCAAATCACATTAATTCTATCTGGACTGTAAAATGAAAGAAGAATAAAGAAAAACACAAACTCTGATATTCATTATCTACAGAGAAAAACCACTGACACTGCATACCTGAATTTCACTGAGGATATCCCCAACAACACCAGGGCGTGGTGTGGGAGGGGCTTCCCCATCCTTCTTAGAGAAGGAAAAGTCAGCCTCAATACGTTTGAGAGCTGGATGAGCATGGTCCTGCCCCTCCCCGTCCTCCTCGGCGCCACATTCCTGCAACGATTCATTGTTGGAGTACGACGAAACAGAGAGGCCTTCTGACAGGCCGCTGAAGTGAGCCAGGTTGCTCAGGTTAAACATGGATTCACGAGTCAAGCGCTGGTCCAGTTCCTTCTTCAGAGCATGCTTCTGCTCACGCTCAGCCTGCAGGGAGTTGAGGGCCTCTTCCAGGTTCTTCTCCACAATGCGGCGCAAGTTGGTCACCTCCTCCACCTGCATGTGCAGGTCCTCTGTCTCCTCCTGCAGCCGCTTACTTTCATGCTTCATAGCCTCAAAGTCCACCTGAAAGCAAAAGCATGTGGTGATTAATATGGGCCTAAAGTCACTGCGCAGTAACACAGCAAACCGGAAAAAATAAGCCTAAAATGTGTGCTAGCATGCAGTGTATTGTTCTTAAGACCAAGAGACCAAGTCTTTTCTATGAAACACCATCACTTTAGATTATGTAATGTTCAATAAAGAAGACAGAAAAACACAGAGAGAGGGCAGGAAGGAAGAAAAGAAAGAGACCAAAAACCCGCACATTTAAAACAAACAAAAAACAAAACGAAAACAAAAATGCACACCCAAACACAGCGATAATATTTTAGCCATTACCTTAAACTTCAATTCTCCACAGTTTTCATAGTCTACAGGAGTTTGAAGGCAACCTTGGAAGAGGCAAACACAAAAAGAACATTAATGAAAGAGATTAGGAAAAGACAAGCAACATTTACAGGACAATTTATGCGGCAAGAAAAATTAGAGCAGTTAGTCATAACAGGAAAGCTGCAGGGAAAAAGAGCACCCGGTAGACCCAGTGATAAAATATTGGATGGACTTGTGGAGTGGACAAAGACAGAAAAGGTAAGAGAAGTACTTGTTGAGACAAAAGATAGACTCGTATGGAGGGCCATGACTGCCAATACCATGCGGTAGGGCACATGACGATGAGATGATGACAGGACTTTGAATCTAAGTAACATTCTTCAATATAAATCTCACTCTAAAAACATATTTCTTATTTCATCAATTACAAGCACTATAAGCAGGAGAGAAATAAAAATTTCTGTCTCCTATTTTTTTCAAACACACACATACACATGCATGCATGTACACACATGTGACTGTACACAACACACACACATCAGTAAGAATAACTTCAATAAGATTTAAATGTACCTGACTGGTTTTCAACTGAGAGACTGTCTTCTGCAATGAGATGTTCTCCTCTTCAAGCTCAGCATAATCGGTCAAGTTACGATTTTCTCGTGTCTTGTACTCGCGATTTTCATGCTTGAGCTGGTGTCGCTGAGCCTCCAAAACCTCCACCTGCGAAGAAAGAGATCAGATAAAAAGTCAAATTACCTTAAGATATAACATGTACCGGATCAAAAAGTCAAAGTACAGTTATACTTAATAGCAAAACTCATGCATATTTTACTTAAAAGCAAATATTCAACTCCAGAAGATCGTTTGAAGTGCTTTAATATTGTATCTAACAAGATGTGCAGCACTTTTTTTTTTCTTTTCTTGCTGACCAATGTTCTGTGCTGCTTCAGTAAGCACTGATATGTATACCACTCATTCACGCTCCTCAACAAACCATGAAAGAGTCCCAGTGCCAGGAAATTCATGGGTGCAAGTAGTGTTAAAGTGCGAACAGTCCATGTTAGAGAATGCTCATTGCAGATGATATAAAGGGTAGGAGGAATTTTGACAAAACGGATGTTGGCATGGCTGTTAAATTTAGACACAGACATAGCAGAATGTGGCAAGTTTGTATTCAGTTCTTGTTTCAATTGGAAGCCAGTAAAGTTTTCGCAAGAGTGCTTTTTGTGTTGCGCCATTCGCTGTCCCATAGGTTAAGTCAAGCATCATTGTTTAGCTTCACTGGAATTTGGATAGCGTGTATCAGAAAGTCCAGCAAAGAGAGAGAGCTAATACAGTCTAGTCTACTTAGAATGAAAGATACAAACAGCTTGTTTGTGGCATCAGCAGAGAGAAATGGGTGGATTTTGCTTGAATTCTGAAAAGTGGAGATATAGATTTTATTTATTCAGGTAGTTAATATGAGCTTCTATGGGTAGGGATTCATCAAGAAAAATGCCAAGATTCCTTGCAGATTTTCTGAAGGCTATAGTACAGTCTGAGATAACCACGGTCTTGGAATTAACTTACTGACATATAAATCATAAAAGTAAGAGCAGACTACAGCACTATCACGCAGTTTCAATCCTAGATGGAACTCCATAGCATCATGATCAATCGATCATCATTCCCAGTATTATGAAAGCATAATAGCATTTTGAAAATTGTTTTAGATTCTGTGGTCCATCATATCCTGGTCTCATGGACCTCAGTTTTGGTTTCCTCTGTCGCTTCCATTCCTGAGGCAAATTCGAGTTGGGGTCTTTGGTGTCAGTGGCTCATCGGCACTGTTGTCGGAGGGACATTGTGACGGTCTCTCACTTGATTTGGCTCTGCAACTGAGCAACTGCTGCCTTTAGTAGATAGTTTTATTGATTTATTCAGTAGTTTCCCTAGTACATTGGATCAGAATAGACACTGTTGAATTCCAGCAGTGTAGATTCTCCTCTGATGGATGACTCTGTGGTGGTTTAATGGAATCATTATTCTTGTATCCTAGGATCAACCAGGTTAAAAAACACAGACACCTGCATTGATGGTCAGGAAATTTGAGTAACATCCTTGATGACACATCTGTAAAGTGGACGAGACTCAAAAGTGTGGCCCCAGTGTTCCTAATAAACTCACAGCACACTTAACTCTGCTTAAAATCCAGCTGGTGCTAAAAAATCCCAAAATAATATTTTCCTAAGAGGGATTCAAACACACGACTTCCAAATTAGTGATTCATTGTGCTTATCTTTTTACCGCAGTAACAGGTCTTAAAAGTTATAATTCACTATGGTTATGCTGCACTGTAACAATTTCAAACTTATGCCTGGTTAAACACAGTATATTTATTTCTTTTTTGATGTCCCATATCTCTCATGCCACATTAATGGCCACAGAATATGGGATCATTCTCACAATGCTACGATAATGATTAAGACTAGAGGAAGATGATAATCAAGATGTTATGAACTTCCATCTAGGATTAAGACTGAATGACAGGAATGTACTCTACACTCACTGTAATAACATATCCTGACATCTATCAGACCCAAGAGAAACAGAAACTAGCATTGACGGTCAGGAAATCTGAGCAACATCCTCAATGACATATCTGTAAAGTGAGGAGACATGGTTGTGGGTGTAGTCCCATTCTTCCCAATGAACATATAGCACATCGAACTCTCAGTATAAGTCACTTGGCATCAAAACATTCTACAAAGGTTCTGACAACCCAAAACTTCCCAGTTGGTAATCTGTTACACTAACCACTGCACTATGGCAACTATCTACAGAATAAATTTTCTTGTCAGTACTACTAATATTAATGACTCTGGTGATGAGTTAAAAGTAAATATTTTGCAACAAGCTGCAAATGAATTTATTTCAAACTATAAAGCAACTTATCAAAATATCATGATGGAGTTTCCTGTTGATCCCATGGATGAGTAGGTATACTGGCCTTTTACCACCTGGAATGGGTTTTTAACTGAGATACCAGACCAATCCCGGATGCTCACAGGTCCCGCAGCTTTGGGACCTGCTACTGCTGGTCCTCCTTCTGTTGAATAGCAGCTGTTCTGTGTTGTTCAAATCTGATTGTGTGAACTGTGTTAACTGCCGTTGTCAGGCTGCTTTGTTAAAGGCAACAACTTCCAAGTTGGTGATACAGATACCATAGTTCTTCAGATTGGCCTTCAGAGTATCTTGTAACGGTTAGTGGTCTTCCGTGGTCTTGAGGTCTTTACATCAGCTCTCCATAAAAAAGATTTTTCGGATTCAGTTGTCTTTTAGATGGACTATGTGTTCTGTCAAATAAAGTTGGCAAGCCATACTTCTTCAGAACTTGAAGTTTGGATGCTTGATCTTGCACGACATGTTACAGATCTTGTGAAGTATCTTTGGTGGAATTGTTCCAGCTACTGAATGTGCTGTGGATAGGTAGTCCAGGGCTTAGAACAGTATAGCAGGGCTCTCAAGATTGATGCCATCGTCTAGCCACAACCTGGTCAACCTCCCAAAGGGAGAATTATCCTTCAAGATGTGCAGTGCCACCTAGGCATCCATTTCTGTTCATTGTAATACCACCTCAGAATCAGGACATCCATAAGTGCTTAATATCCTGCCCAAGTAGAACTCGTCTACAGACGTGATCTCCTGGTTGCTGATGACAATCTGAGACCAGTGGTGAAGCACAAAAAGCCTGAGATCATATTGGCTGAGAGTCTTATCAAAAAACAACAAAAACACGAAAAGAATCAATAACACAGTAACAACAATTGAGAAATGCTACTGTATGTACCTGATGACTAAGTTCGGAGACGTTTGCTGCCAGTCGCTCATTGTCAGCTCTGTAGCGCTCCAAGGAAGCACCGACTCCCTTGAGCTCAGTCTCCAAGTCGCTGATGGATGACTGGTAGTTCTCCTCTCGCTCAGCTGTCTCCTCCAGGAAACGTTCCTCATGATGTACTCCAGTCTGGTGATGTCGTCGCAGGTCTATGTGGTGTTTGGTAAGCGCCTACAAACAGAACTCAGAAACTGTAATTGACATTTAATAAGCACCAAGCCCCAATTGCTCACTGTATCTACATTAGACACACGGGGTACATGAGAACATATTATATCATACATATTTAGTTTTAAAAACAAATCAGTGGGCTTTCCTTTTAATTTTAAGGTATATAACATGTACTAACTTAGATATATCAACATTATGTTCTTTTGTTTGGGGATTCACTGTGACTGCAAGTTTTGGTTTGTATGCTCTTTCAATATCATGTGGGATTCACTCTATGAGAAGCAACTGCAAAAGCAAAGTCCAGGGTAACACATTTCACCAAAATTCATGCAATTTCACTGCTTGCTTTCAAGGTAGGCGCAATGTACAAGTTCATTTGTCCTGACTTGGAGCATGAACGTTAGCCCTTGTTATAGATGTATCACATTATCTTCATGGCTTTCACATTTTTGGGCTTTTTGACCTCTTGCCTGTTATTTCAATCATCAATTTGAAATGACTCTTTGTTGTCCTAATAATTTGCAAGCCATACATGATACAATTTTCAGCTAGCTTGGTATTCCATTTGTGAAGTCTCTCTTTAATTTTGTAGCACACATACTTATACTATCCTAATTTCATTATTTTCTTAATGCATTCTCAGAGTCCCAGTTGTAGTATGCAGGAACAGGGAAGCCCAGCCAGTTTCTACAATGATGGAGACCCAGAACAACTTCAACACCAGACACTGGCTGTACTGGGTAATGAGTATTATATTACAAACGACCATATCCATGGTCTCACATACAGAAATGTTCAGATTTGTAGATCATATACTGAAACTTTCAGACTGATAAATCAAGTCAGAGCTGCAGTTCATAGGAGTGAGCTCAATGACTTCTAGTTCTGCCTAGCCTACATATACTATCACAGCATACTCAAAATCTCACGAAAAACAAAATATATGTCTACATAAAACCATCAATAATAACAAAAATATTACAAGGACTACATGTATTGCTAACAATATTACCACCGATTTTATTCATATTATCAATCAACATGAACGAGTCACACTAATGCAAGCAAACACAGTGACACACATACACTACAGTGGCACACAAAGGCCAGCAGTCAGTTCTGAACAAGTATTCAAATCCTGTTCATGAGTGTGAACATAAGTTTAAAACTAGACTTCAAAAATATGAGACATTAGGTGGGAAAACATTCAATTCATAACAACTTAACCAAGTCAGAAAAAAAAAAAAAAAAGCAACAAAAAACAAAAACAGAAAAAAGGGCACGTGTGTGGGTGTATTCAACTTTTCAAGGCAAGGAATGTTGAATTCTAACTCTGAATGGGCACGAATACCGTAAACTATTTATTACCTTGCCTTTCAAGTTTCAAACCCATCTGCATGCATCATCGCTTTTCTTTGGTTTTACACAGGAGACAGAGTCAATAGTGATGACCTAAATAGCACTCCCACATTCAGTGCTCTTAACTGTAAAGATGGCAGTAACACTGTACTCTGAGCCAACTCTGTCAAGGAAATGAACTTCTTATCTTGTCGGTATACATTGTCACTGCTGACTTTAGACTAGGCCTGCCATGACAAACAAGTGTGACAACAATAGACCATGGAAAGGAACAGGTAAAACTTGTCTCACAACTCAGCACTCGATGTTACCAATAACACAGATTAACTTTTTTAAGAGACACACATTTATTGATAGTGACTGGGACTGCTGAAAACACACAGAAACAAACATCACACACACACACACACATACACACACACACACACACACACACACACACACATACACACACACACACACACACACACACACACAATTTCACAAATACAGAAAAAAAACACATAGTATACCGTGATACACTATATAAGTATATTACTATGAAAAAACACTATATGACTGAAAAAAGTGACACAGAGAGTGACAAAGTACACACTGTGACACACGCTCATATGGATCCTGTGACAAGTAGGCCTACATAAAATTTATCTGGGTTATCAGATTACCTGGAGTACAGACATTTCTAGTTAAACTTTAAATACATCACATGCCAAAGCTGAATTCAAGTAGAAAGAGAGGAACATAAAGTCATTGTACAATTTGCCAGCAAGGTGAAAAGCATTACATGTGTAACCGAAAGCTACGTTTTATAAAAGTTTCTATAACTGGTATTTGAATTATAATTCTAAAGTAGTGACATAACATTTCAACTATAATTCTAAAATAGTGACAATGTCAAATGCCACACATAAAAAACAATATCCTACTCACTTTTTATGGATCATGAAACAAAATACCTTGCTGACCTGCTGTTTTATATTTTATATGAAATAAAATATCAACATCTAGATTCTAAATCTAATACAGTTTTTCACTTTTTGTCAATTTCAAACTACAGACTGATTACCCAGTTCAAACCTGTGACATACCACCACTAATGATTCAAACAGTACTAATAAAAGCTTTTGACAGCACCACCAAATAAAACCTTGTGAGAGCATCACCACTATTTTTTCATTGCAACTGTTATTATCTGCCAGAAATGTATTGTTCAAATACTGATTCCTTAAATCTATGACCAAATAAGTAAACAGAAGCTTTTGTTCACAACTCTTACAATCTGGCAAATATAAAAATTAAAACTGATATAATAAATGCATAAGCCTACATGTGTACACTCAAACACATCTTTGAAAATTAGCCGCAATAACATACTAATAGTAGTACTCAGTAATGCCCATCCCTTGAAAAAAAAATCAACCCAACATATACTAATATAGCCTAATGGCATCTCCAACTCCAAGGTTCTGATAATAGTGTATGCTCTTTCACTTTGTCTCTTCCTAATAACTTTTCAACACAAATTGTAAACTAACTCCTGGTCCTGTTCATCACATTTGTAGATTTTATGTTCAAAGGCATGGCTTAAGCAAAGAATCGATATGGGGGCCTACCCCTTTACTGAACACAACAAGCAAATTTTACGGTGATTTATTAACCACAAATACATAAAAAGCTGAGGACCGTGAGGAGTGGAGGAAGTTGGTTGCAAAATCTTTAATGGTCAACCAGACTACGGGACTGATGATGATGATGATCATGAATACATATCGTGTTTTGAGTATGGCACACTTTCTTTTATTATTAGGATGATTACGCCTATGTCTAGTCCTATAGGCTACTTTCCCCCCAGTCCTACACTCATTTTTCTAGTGCCATGAAAACTTGGGTATAGGGCCTACAGGTTTATGAATGATGTTGTGATTCATTAATAATTTTATTGTAGTTATAAATCACACACATTGTATTTCAATAAGACACATATCTTGTATACGCCGACTCGTCGCTATTGCATACAACAGCAACATCTAACAACATCCGTGAATCATCATCTTGGATGCGAGCCACTCATTCACTCACTTGTCGACACTCACACTGACTCAGTCACAGCGCAAGTTGCAACCATTACTATCCAGGATTACAAACTTTAAAAATGTTTTTGTAAAATCTTTCTTTAACTACAGCGACTTACAGTCAACTAGTAATAGAAGTAATCACCCACCTCTTTAGCACAGTCCAATTCAATCTTAATCGTTTCGAACTGAGATTCCAAATCGTCATACTGAGCTTGCAACTGTTGCTTTTCTTCGAGGACGACCAGACCATATTCAGCTGCCTGAACTTTTTCGCGTGCAGTTTCGGCAAGCTCATTACTAAGCCGCTCAACTTCCTTTTCAAGATCAATCGATGGATCCATTTTCTGCCCTGGCTTTTAACTCATCGTCTAAGAAAGGAGGTTCGAGCGTTACAATGCCTGAGGAGGGCCACTAAAACTTCCACGGCGAACGGTCGCCATGTCTGGACGAAATTATGCAGTTATTCAGAGGTCATGTGCCGTTAACTTCCGGGTCAAAAATACCGCACATGGCCTTGCGCTGAAACACATCCGTTTCGGCACCGTCGCTAAATATTTCCATTTCATCTTCTATTGCTTTCATATGAATACCCTTCGTAAGTTATATAAACGAAAAACACATTATAAGAAAGAACGTTGAAGGACCACCCATAACGGAAGATGAAGTTAGAGCAGCATTGAAAAAGATGAAACCAGGAAAAAACCCTGGACCAGACTACAAAGATGATCGAAACCTTGGAGGAATCGGTACTGAAGAAATAACAGTCCTCCTAAATGCAAATAATGACACCGGAAAAATTCCCTTAGATATGTCAAAATCAACTTTCATTGCACTTCCAAAGAAAACAGGGGTTATAAAATGCAAACCCTGCATTCCTTATCTTGGGGGCTGTGGGGACACATTTTTTTGTTGCTATCCAAAACAGCAACGAAATTTGGCGGGTCTGCAAGCATGTCAACGTTATATAATGTTACTTACACACATGCACACACACACACACACACCACACACACACACACACACACACACACACACACACACACACACACACACACACACACACACACACACACACATGCCTGTGCGCATGGCTGCAGAAAACGCGAAGTGTTCCAGGTCAACGTCATGAAATCATAGAGTATTTGAACACGTCCACCACACCACACACACACACACACACACACACACACACAACCAACACACATACACACACTCACACGCACGCACGCACGCACACACACATACACACACACACACACTCACGCACACACATACACACTCCATAATCACACACACACACACATACACACACACGCACACACACACACATACACACACACACACACACACACACACACGCACACGCGTATTTCTCTTATTTCACTGGAAAGGGAGTGCCAGATCTTGGGGGACTTTAAAAGAAAAGAAACGCTCTCCATTGGTTTTAGTCCTGACATGAGGAACGTGAAACATTTTTGAATCTGGAAGAAGAGGAACGAAGTTGTTTCGGTGGAGTGTACACAGAACAAAGATATGAGAGGTAAAGAAGAGCAGACGAAGAGTGACAAAGAGTTGAAAAGAGTGACAGAGAGTTGAAAAGTGTGACAAAGAGTTGAAAGTCTGTAATCTATCTGTGCTTGAATAGGAAGCCAATGCAGGCTTTTCTTGGAGAAGCCGCACATGATCGTATGAAGACGCCTTGGATACCAAACTTGAGGCGGATTTTAAAAAAAAACATTCTGCAGTTTGTCAGATGATGCTTGATTGTGATTGTAGTGACTGCTGTATGTATAATCGAGTGAGTGTATTTTGTTTTACATCTGTTATTTGTAATAAATTACTAAAAGCCGTCCATGATTTTTCCTTTCCAGAAATTACTGCATTAATGTTTGCGTGATTTCAGTCATTATGACGAAAATATTGGGTCGAGATCTTTTATTGACTCCATCGATTCATATCACACGTAGGACTTACATTTACAAAAGATCCATTTAAAAATCAGGCAGAGAAACCAATAGTTGATAAATTTATAATACGCACATTCACATGCACATACACAGACATTCTGATAAATTGACAACACATGCACACATAATTATATGCAGACGCACACATGCGTGTGCGCAAGCACGCACACACGCACATACACATACGCATCCCTAGACAAACATATACACACACATACGCACGCATGCACACACATACACACACGCACGCATCCACTCACTCACTCACGCACGCACGCACGCTCTCCTCTTTATCAAATTGTAGCAAGTCTGTTGGCAGGTAGTGTTGGTTGCAGTTCATTGTCGAAGGGAAATAAGTTCCACGTAAAACAGGATTGGCTATTTTTTCCCTTAAAGTGGTCGTTTCCCTTACATCGTCAGCTACGTCACTCTTTTCATTGTGGTGGTGCACGCAAGCGTGCGCGCATGTTTATTTGTATTTCTGTGTTGTTGTTGTTGTTGTTGTTGTTGTTGTTGTTGTTGTGTGTGTGTATCTAGGAGTGCGTGTGCGTATGTTTGTGTGTTTCTGTGTTGTTGTTGTTGTGTGTGTGTGTATCTAGGGGTGCGTGTTCGCATGTTTGTGTGTATTTCTGTGTTGTTTTTGTTGCTGGTGTGTGTGCATGTGTGTGTGTGTGTGTGTGCATGTGTGTGTGTGTGTGTGTGTGTGTGTGTGTGTGTGTGTGTGTGTGTGTGTGTGTGTGTGTGTATCTAGGGTACGTGTGCGTATGTTTGTGTGTTTCTGTGTTGTTGTTGCTGCAGCTCTTTTTTTTGTGTGTTGTGTTGTTGTGTGTTTGTGTGTGTGTGTGTGTGTGTGTGTTAGTGTTTTACCCAAAATAGTGAAGGGTAAGGAAAAGTAATGATTTTACTGTCACAATATTTGATTTGCAAATATTTCGAAATAAACAAAGTAGTCAGTAGATATATGAAACAACTGCAGAGGAAAGTAACAACAGAAACCACAACCCCATACCAGACAAAGAAACGAAGCCCATCAGAAGTAAGAAGGAATACACACACACACACACACACACACACACACACACACACACACACACACACACACACACACACACACACACACACACACACACACACACACACACACACACACACACACACACACTCTCACACTCACACACTCACACACACACACACACCACAAACATCTCTGATCGATATGAAATAATCTCGTTTTTTAAACAGAGACTGAACAAAACAGACAGAAAACCACAAGCAAACAGAAGATTGAAAAATTCAAAAGAGATTATAAAGGAACAAAACCCCTTACATTCACAGATGGATGAAAATATAAGCTCTTAATGTCTTAAGTTCGGTTGATTTTCTTTTTCATACATTTTTGCAACAGCAAAATATCCCGTTCTCTTCTAGATGAAAGGGGAGTGTACATCAACTACAGGCTCATCAGACGAAAAAGCAAGAGAATGATCAAGAGAGCAAAGGAGGCTTCGTGAAAGAAATATGGAGAGGAACCGAGTGAACTCTGCCAGCGATTCCCTAAGAGAATTCTATAAAAGCGTGAAAGCCACGAGAGTCTGTGACAAACCTTTTGACCCCACTACAATGATCAGCGGTGTGAACGGGCAGTCATCGTGTGATGATGATGAAGTTGTTGAGAAATGGGAGAAATGCTCCAGAGATCTACTAAATCCCACAGGAAATTTTGCCACCCGCCACCCAGGTCACCGTGAACCTAACGTCCTGGAGAACGGGGTGAGAAGGGCAGTTATAACAAACCAAGAAAAAGAGAAGTCAGCAAGCGCAGACTGGATAACAACTCAAGCCATTCTCGCTTGTGGAGAGAGAGAGAAAGAGGGAGAGAGAGAGAGAGAGACAGACAGACAGACAGAGACAGAGAGAGACAGAGAGAGACATACAGAGAGACAGAGAGAGCGAGACACAGAGAGAGACAGAGACAGAGAGACTAAGACAGAGACAGAGACTGAGACTGAGAGACAGACAGAGAGAGAGAGAGAGAGAGAGGGATTAAGTGGCTCATAGTGTCATCTTTCAGAAGGTTTGGGAAGAGAGGAGATTACCTGACGATTGGCAGAATGCAATTATTTTTCCAGTTGAAAAGTCAAAGGAAGCAAAAGAGACTGCACTACATCTAGAGGAATATTGCACTTCAGTCATGTAGGAAAAATGTATGCAAAGATACTCGAACAACGTATCAGGGAACCTTTCCTTAACAACGTCAAGTTTGGATTTGGAAAAGGAAGAGGATGTACGAGCGCAATCTTCGTACTCCAACAGTTACGTAAAAGAGCTATAGAGTATGACACAGCAATCCATCTCATACTTGACGACCTGGAAAAACCCTTCGACTGAGTGGACCGAGACAAGTTATGGGAAGTCTTGTAGCCATATGGCACCAAAGATCAACCTCTAGATAATATGAGGTCCATGTCTTGCAACCACAAGAGCTCTGTGCACACCCCAAGCGGAATAACCAATGGGTTCCTAGTAACATCCAGGATAAAACAGAGCTGTGTGCTATTCCCCCTGTTCTTTGTCGTATACATGGACCGTATCACCAGGGAGGCACACGTGGACGAAGAAGTATTGAATGAGCTGTTATTCACTGATGACCAGATCGTGCTGAGCAATGATATGTCCCAGCTTCAAGAACGTATTTACCAACTCAATGCCAGCTATGAAAACTTCGGGATGAGTATCAGCATCGTTACGACGAAAGCCATGACAGTAGAAAGAATACCAGAAATACTGAACATGAATATGAACGGTAATCATCTGAAGCAGACAATAATTTAAGCACTTGGTCAGCATTTTCACAGAGAATGGAAGATTAGAAAGATGCAGAAAGCAAACACAGCCGACTGTCAATTAGCTCCTCTCCTGAGACACCCCAGCATCCCACGAGCACAAAACCAAAGCATATTAATACCATCTTCCTCCCTACGCTAACGTACCAATGCCACACTTGATCTCTGACAAAAGCACAAACAAGAAAGAGAGCCACTCGTGAGATGAAATCCTTAAGGTAGAACTGCCAACAAGGCAAGAATGGATAAGATCAGAAATGAAGCAATAAGAGAGATGGTGGGAGTAACACCCGTCCTACAACACACTGTGAAACAGCAGATCAAGTAGTTTGGGCACTGTCATACGATTAATGCCTGCAGACCAGCCTGCTTAATGTATCTGCAATAACACATATTCCAGCAGCAGAGCCAGAGGACGACCCAAGCGAAGCTGGAGTGACACAGTGACACATAATTGCTTCATTTATGATCTTTACCTTCTGTATCTTTCTAAACCTGTCACGCCAGAAATGTGACCCTCGCCGTAACCTCCCGCCTCGCAGTAGATAGAAAGTTGTGTCTTCCAGTGACGCCTGATGGTACAAGTGACAAGAAAAAAAAACCTCGTAAAAGTATGTATCTGTATAGAAAGTTGTGTCTTCCAGTGACGCCTGATGGTACAAGTGACAAGAAAAAAAACAACTCGTAAAAGTATGTATCTGTATAGAAAGTTGTGTCTTCCAGTGACGCCTGATGGTACAAGTGACAGAAGAAGAAAAAAAAAAACCTCGTAAAAGTATGTATCTGTATAGAAAGTTGTGTCTTCCAGAGACGCCTGATGGTACAAGTGACAGAAGAAGAAAAAAAAAACTCGTAAAAGTATGTATCTGTATAGAAAGTTGTGTCTTCCAGAGACGCCTGATGGTACAAGTGACAGAAGAAAAAAAAAACAAGAAAAAAAACCTCGTAAAAGTATGTATCTGGAAGGGTCTGTCTTTCAGTTACCAGAATGTTTTAACATGATTTTGTCAGCTGTTTCTGGATGGTTCTTTACCAAATGACCGTTGAGGAATCGCACATGTGTAAGTTTGGAAGTCATGTTGCGAAGTTCTTGATCTCACTGACCAAAGAGAGACAGACAGACAGACAGACAGACAGACAGACAGACAGACAGACAGAGACAGAAAGAGAGACAGAGACAGAGAGAGAAAGCAAGCCTAATATCAGAAAATGTGTGAACAGCGCTTCTTCAGTACCTTCTAACAATACTTGCATTCTGTTTGCACTGTTGTGACAATCTGCTATTATCCTCCATGAATGTCGAAATTTATTTCAACAACCGCTTCTTTAATGTGACAACGACCTTGAAAAGTACAAAATCTAGATTCTCTGGAACAATTTTTGTGGAAGATTGCTAGAATGATTTGACCATCTAGTTCTTCCCGTTTCTTTTCCATTTATTTAAATCCTTTTCCTATTTTTTTCCTTGTTGTTGTTTTTATTCTTCTTTGAGAATAACGATTTTTTTTTTGCAGAACTGAAAACTCTTGGCGTTTTAGAAACGTGCAAAAACCATCTTTCTGTCACGTGACCCCGTCCTCTCTTTCGGATGTCAGTTATATGCCGGGAAGCAGAAGGAGGAGAAAGAAGAGAGGAAGTGTGTATCCAGTGTATTTAACTCTTCCATTAGCTCTCCATGTTAGGACGCCGTCAACTTCCGGTCTCCTCCTCGTTCTGAAAAGATTTTGGGAACACCACTCTGGCAACCTAGGGAGAAAAAAAAGAGGGAGGGGCTTGCATCTCAGTTGGAAATGGTTGACATTTAGACCCAGCGTCTCCGAGCTAAAGATTAGTAAGGATGTTAATGGTTAGAAAGTGATCACCAACGCCAAGATCGGTTAGTAAATTTATGATCACCAACGCCAAGACGATGTTCAGTGTCAAGCGCACTTGTGTGTGTGTGGTGTGTGTGTGTGTGTGTGTGTGTGTGTGTGTGTGTGTGTGTGTGTGTGTGTGTGTGTGTGTGTGTGTGTGTTTGTGTTTGTGTTTGTGTTTATATGTATATGTATATGTATATGTATATGTATATATATATATATATATATATATATTTGTGTGTGTGTGTGTGTGTGTGTGTGTGTGTGTGTGTGTGTGTGTGTGTGTGTGTGTGTGTGTGTGTGTGTGTTCGCGAGCGCATACGTTTGTTCGCACAGGCTTAGCATTATGGTGTACATTTTAAGACATATTGATCCGGTGTATAATACTTTACATGGGACCACATGTAATCAGATGACACAAAACGTTTCACTGTGTCTGGACAAGATAGTTACGTGAATCGTTCAGAAACGAGAGGAAACTCAAAAGTGATCCTTACTGTGTTGCATATACCTCTCAGATCCCATCCCTGAAGTTACAGAGGAGTCGTCCATGATCATAACACGGTATCTGGAAGACACTGTCGATCATATCCATCAGAAATGGAGGTAATTTTGTAGTCTAGAAACTCATTCGTAGAGAACTGTCTCTGAAAAGATATGCAATCTTAGAATTGCAACAACAGTACTGCGAAAGACGTGTTTTGCATTAGGGAATGGTTACAACAACTAGACAACACTCTTCATTTGTTTCTTTATTATTATTATTACTATTTTTGTTTGTTTGCATGTGTTCTACTTTTTTTTTATACGGGCTGGTTGATTCTTTTGTTATAACCGTGGAATCAAGATCTGATGTCTCCAGTTCAGTCCCAGCCCACAACATAAATTCCAGCCTGTTTGCTGCTCATTCTATGCTGCAATCTTTCTGTTGGTGTCGGTTTTATTTTCATAGATCTTTTCCTTTTCCCTGCCCATATCAAAGTGTTGCCAGAGCATCACTGAGGCTTCGCGCAGGCCCAGAGAGTTTGCAGATAATTGCTGGATGATTTGGGTGAAGTGCATATCGAATGTCCCGAACATTCTTGAACAAGCTTCAAACTCCAGACACCAATATACATAACCCAGTTACTGCTACAACGATTCAGCCAGAACAATCAACGAAAAAGACAAAAACAAACAAACAACAACAAAAACAACAAACAAACCCAAAAAGCAAATGAACAATCCCCAAAACAAACAACCCCCCAGACAAACAAACAAACAAAAACCCAAACACCAACTTGTTACGCAGAGAGTGCTCATCAACATAAAATGTCTATGTAACAATTGTTGAACGTGAAGACACTAACCCAGGGATCCATTAAAGAGACCAGGGTCTGTGTGTCTTTAATGATGGCTGATGAGCGTGCGTACAACCCATCCATTCCTTCTTTCAGCGTGCACCACTTTCCCTTCCTGCCCGCCGTTTTGCACACTCCGTCTTCTTTTTGCTGGGTCAGTCTGAAAAGTTGTCAGTGCTTCTTTCCACAGTTGAAATGGACGGGAAAGAAGAAAAAGAAGAAGAAGGCTGAGGAAAAGGAGAAAAAAAAAAAAAGAAGAAGAGAAAACTGCAAGTCATTCATGTCTGAAGTTTGGCCATCTAATTTCCATAAGAATTTAAACATTTTAAAGAGGATAACGACTTAGTTTTAGGCATTTTAGCATAAAGCAGCCGTAGTTGAAGAAGGTGTTCAAAATCTCTCAGGCTGTCAGTCCCCTCTGCCTCTCCCCGTTACAGTTATCTGCTGGGAAGCAGGAGGAGAAAGAAGAGCGGAAGTGTGCTTCTGGCGTATTGAACTCTTCCATCAGTTCTCTCTGTTAGGACGCTGTCAACTTCCGGTCTCCGCCTCGTTTGAAAAGATTTAGGGAACACTATTCTGGCAAACTCAAATAAAAGGGCTGGCATCCAGTTAAAGAACTGCAATGCTGACATGTAGGTCATCGTCTGCTCGGCAGAAGATTGGCAAGGATGGCAGGTGGTAGTAACCAACGCCAAAATCACCTCTGTGTGTGTGTGTGTGTGTGTGTGTGTGTGTGTGTGTTG
>JAPXFY010000018.1:50590254-50592754 GCA_030674185.1 Monoplex corrugatus | reverse complement strand
GCTTGTGTTTGTGTTTGTGTGTGTTTGTGTGTGTTTGTGTGTGTGTGTGTATGTGTGTGTGTGTGTGTGTGTGTGTGTGTGTGTGTGTGTGTGTGTGTTCCTCTTGTGCGTACACACGTGTGCGTGGTTGTGATAAGATAATCTGTCCTTTTTGTCGCTACAAATCAGTGGCACCAAAAAATCCACGTTGTGGGAGAAGCAGGTGAGAGGGCTGGAGAGAAAGAGAGAGAGAGAGAGAGAGAGAGAGAGAGAGAGAGAGAGAGAGAGAGAGAGAGAGAGCTACAGGTTGGTGGCAGAGAGAATCCACGTGGTTGGGAGAAGCAGGAAGGAGAGAGAGAGAGAGAGAGAGAGAGAGAGAGAGAGAGAGAGAGAGAGAGACAGAGAGAGAGAGAGAGAGAGAGAGAGAGAGAGAGAGAGAGAAGAGAGAGGAGAGAGAGTTTATTTTCCAACAGTAAAAGTTAAATCCAAAGCCGGATTTTTTTCAGAATTGCCAATGCTTGCATACTAAGTGTTCGCATGTTTTCACAAGCCAGCTTGCTACAAGGCTTACAGGATCTTAAACATGCATGTTTTATGTTTTGCATGCATACACACACGAAAGGGGTTAAGATCTGACAGGTCCACACACACATGTTGACCTGGGAGATCGGAAAAATCTCCACCCTTTATCCACCAGCCTGAGGTGTGTTAGCCGATTGAACCTAAGACCTGATTGGAAGTCCGTCGTTTACCACGTGACTACCGCGCTGTCGGGAAGAGAAATACTCGTCGACTGACACATATGTCCACAGAACAAGATAATTCTTTGAATGTAATTTATTCCTCTCCCCTCTCCCACTCTGTCATCACCAAATATTCCTGCTATTTACGGTCTTAGTGTTCACCAATACTAACGACATCAGTCATCTACTATAAACGTTACTACTGAAAATGTATTACTGTTACATTTTAGTTGCTTTTTGGCAGTAAACAATTGGCAAATTTTAGCAATGACAGCTTTGGAAAATTGATCAAATATTAATATATTGATGTTGTGACTATTTCTCTGTCACTGCAAAATAAAGATTATTAATTGATTGATTCCTTTATTCCTTCCTTCCACCGTTCACTCCTTCAATTTGGATTTCCAGGTTGAATTAGTTGACGTGTTGTCTTCCATACATGTTTGCGATCTCTCACCCAGTAAGTGTAAGGCTGCCCAGTGCTTATTAATACACCTGTTGGTATTTTACTGTAGAATTCTTTCTTCCTTTCTTTCCTTCTTTCTTTAATTTTGTTTTTCCCCACCTTTCTGTCTTCTCTCTTTTTTTCTGGTCTCTTTATTCTTGTTAACACTTTCCCCCTTCCTTCCTTTTCTTTCTTTCTGCGATTGTGTGTGGTGTGTGTGTGTGTGTGTGTGTGTGTGTGTGTGTGTGTGTGTGTGTGTGTGTGTGTGTGTGTGTGTGTGTGCACGCGCTCAGTATCAGTCCTTCACTATAATAATAGTAATAATGACACTAATACTGCTAATAATAACAATGACAGTAATACTAATAGTAATAATAATGATGATGATGACGACGATGACGATGATGATGATGACGACAACGACGACGAAGATGATGATGATAATCATGATAATAGAAATAAAAATAAATAATAATGATAGTTAAAATGATGATGATGATAATGGCGAGGGATTGATGATGATGATGATGATGATGATGATGATGATGATGGTGATTACTGTTGCATTTGGTTTGCTTTTTTGCTCTGGATATATTGTATATATCAATTTGATTTTAGGAAAGACAGACGAGAAAAATTGACTAGACATAATTGTAATTTGTATAATGGCAGTTTAATTACCATTGGAAAATAACAATCTTTCATTCACTCGTTTATTGATTTATTTCTCAGTTCCGGGTTCAATTTGCTGACGTGTTTGTTTTCCACGCGTGGTTAATATTTGCCTATTTGTAAAAAAAAAGAGGCTATAGTGACACATGGAGCACTTTTTGTGTTGGTTTTATCAATAAAAGTATCAGGTAATCTCTGGCGGCTGGGCGAAACCTCGTACCGTGTAAGGCTGCCTCGTGCTTATTCAATACAGTTGCTGACATTTCACAATGGAGTGATTTCTTTCTTTCTTTCTTTTCTTTCTTTCTTTCTTTCTTTCTTTCTTTCTGTCTTTTGTCTTGCTTTCTTTCTTTCATCTAGCTATGTTTCTCTGTTTTGCTGTATCTTTTTGTCTATGTTTCTTTTTCTTGTGTTTCCTTCTTTCTTTCCTCTTTTCTCTGCCTCTGTCAGTCTATCTATCCGTCAGTTGCACTCTTTCTCTCTGTGTCTCTGTCTCTGTCTATCTGTCTGTCTCTTTTTCTGTCTGTCTGTCTGTTTGCCTGTCTGTCTGCCTGTCTGTCTGTCTCTCTGTCTCTGTCTCTGTCTCTGTCTTTGTATGGGGTATATATTTCTGTTTGCCTGTCGTCTGTGTCTCTTTTTCTTCTATTCTTCCTTTCCTTTT
>JAPXFY010000018.1:50567754-50585254 GCA_030674185.1 Monoplex corrugatus | reverse complement strand
CAGTTTATGGACATCGATATATACAGTCTCTTGAGAAAATTTGCACGAGTTGGTGTCTCATGACGACATGTTAACCCTTTGCCACCTGCACCCTATCTACCAACTGCAAACTAACCTGACCTCACCATCACAGCTTCCACAGAAGCTGGTGGATAGGGTGAGGGAGTCAAAGGGTTAAGTTTTTGCTCTTCCAGCATGGTTGACAAAGAAGGATGCTGTTGGGCAGGCTGCAGGAGTCAAAGGGTTAAGTACTATGATACGACGCGATATTCATTATTCGAGGAAACTCGGGACACGTAAATACTGACGTCAGCAAGGACTGTCGGACAGGAGAGAGTTAAGTGATTTACATTTTGTAAATTTTATTTCTTTGACGTCTTTCGTGTACGCTTGACGAGGGCCAGATATCTTGTTTTGTGAATTAAATACGCGTTCTCGTGCATTTTTGTGTGTGTGTGTTTCTAGACTATCATACGCTTTAAAGGACACTGTTAGTGTTATCAAACAGAAAGATTGTCCTACAATGGAGAATGAAGTGATTACGGCCATTATTTCCGATTAATTATGATAATTTATTTACTCGTATAGGTCACGAGTATTGATAAATTACAATAGGCACTCATAGGTTAAGGGCACTAGTGTCAGACAAATCACACTGCGGAGAATTGAGTGATTGCGACCATTATTTCCGAATAATTACGGTAATACTCGTATATAGGTCACTAGCATATTAATGCCACTCTGACTGTAGGCTCTGATAGGATGAGACACTTATATCAGACTGGTAGCCAGGCAATGGATGTATGGGGGGGGAGGGGGGGGGCAGAGGGATGGCGAGCAGGATGGGGGATATCGTATTGAAAATCCCAGCAGAACATTTCATAACATTAATTATGGTATTGTGGATGCCTTGTCCCTAGGTAACAGTGACGTGAGATGTATATTACACCAGCCTGAAAAGAGACAAACACACACGCGCTCAGTGTCTCACACCCAGCACGCATCGAACAACAACCCACCACACAACACACACACACACACACACACACACACACACACACACACACACACACACACAACACACACACACACAATATGCTTACATAAACATACATACACAACAGAGACAGACATATAGATAGTCATATATATAGACACCTATTACACACTTGGGGAGGGAGGGAGAGAGAGAGAGAGAGAGAGAGAGAGAGAGAGAGAGAGAGAGAGAGAGACTTAACACACACACGCGCACACACAACACACACACACACACACACACACACACACACACACACACACACACACACACACACACACATGGAGACATGCACACCAAAGCATAATACAGAACAACATCACAAAACCCAACATAACCCAACACTTTTCAGAACCCATCCCAATATACCATCGCCCACGCTTTACCCGAGTGTATAGCAACCCAACCTTACAAATACATCCTCTCACATGAATATCACATTCATCATGACTGATTTACACCCAGTTTTATTCTTAGACCGTAGGAGCAGGAGGGGAGCAGTGATGAGGTCTTTGTATTGTTATATTAATGTTGGGTACCTCTCCCGGCAGTTTCGTGATATTTCAAGTTTCCGTCAAAAAATTTCGCTAGGATGGTCTGTTAGCTCAGCCGGTTAAATCGTCATTCTTATAAAGGCAGGATCATGGGTTCGATGCTCATGGTTGTGGGGCGGATGGGGGGGGGGGGGACCACAGTTTTAGGCAGGTCATCTGGCTTTATTGACAGAACCATGGACTGATGTCTCGGGTTTGGTCTGATCCCATAGCATAACCCTTTGACTCCCACACACCTGTTCATTAGCATGCTGCATTGTCAACAGTGCTAGCAAAGCAAAAACATAACCCTTTGACTCCCCACCTGTTCATTAGCATGCTGCATTGTCAACAGTGCTAGCAAAGCAAAAACATAACCCTTTGACTCCCCACCTGTTCATTAGCATGCTGCATTGTCAACAGTGCTAGCAAAGCAAAAACATAACCCTTTGACTCCCCACCCTGTTCATTAGCATGCTGCATTGTCAACAAGTGCTAGCAAAGCAAAAACGTAACCCTTTGACTCCCTCATCCTGTTCATTAGCATGCTGCATTGTCAACAATACTAGCAAAGCAAAAACGTAACCTTTGACTCCCGCATCCTGTTCATTAGCATGCTACATTGTCAACAATACTAGCAAAGCAAAAACATAACCCTTTGACTCCCACACCCTGTTCATTAGCATGCTGCATTGTCAACAGTGCTAGCAAAGCAAAAACGTAACCCTTTGACTCCCACACCCTGTTCATTAGCATGCTGCATTGTCAACAGTGCTAGCAAAGCAAGAACGTAACCCTTTGACTCCCTCACCCTGTTCATTAGCATGCTACATTGTCAACATTACTAGCAAAGCAAAAACGTAACCCTTTGACTCCCGCATCCTGTTCATTAGCATGCTAATTGTCAACAGTGCTGGCAAAAAAAAACGTAAGCTTTGACTCCCGCACCCAGTTCATTAGCATCCTTTATTGTCAACAACGATAGCAAAGCAAAAATGTAACCCTTTGACTCCCGCACCCTGTTCATTAGCATCCTGCATTGTCAACAATGCTATCAAAATAATAACTTAACCATTTGACAAACCGCACCTGTTCATTAGCATCATATATTGTCAACAGTGCTAGCAAAGCAAAATCTGAATGTGTGCAGCGGGAAGCTGGTGGATAGGGTGAGGGAGTTAAAGGGTTAAGTTTTTGCAGTTGGTGGATAGAGTGCGGGAGTCAAAGGGATAGAGACTGGCGCGTTAGCTGCCCATCATAATTTCTCTAATAATTTTGGTGGTGTCAGTTTAGCTTGTTCTAGGTCTCCCTTCCTACTCGTCCACTTCCATTTCAAGACCTTGCCAAGGCTAGACCAAAATATGAGTGAGCATATGATAGCAACTATGATTTATACAATTGAAGTCATTGATTTGGTGAGCAACGTATGGTTAGTGTGCTGAGAGTGTTTTGATTCTCATGAACAAAGTGTGAAAGTGTCATTTTTTGTATATCGTGAGCATGTTTGTATGTGTGTGTGTGTGTGTGTGTGTTGTGTGTGTGTGTGTGTGTATGTGTGTGTGTGTGTGTGTGTTGTGTGTGTGTGTGTGTGTGTCGTGTGTGGTGTGTGTGTGTGTGTTGTGGTGTGTGGTGGTGTGTGGTGTGTGTGTGTGTGTGTGTGTGTGGTGGTGTGTGCGTGCGTGCGTGTGTGTGTGTGTGTGTGATGTGTGTGTGTGTATGTGTGTGTGTGTGTGTGTGTGTGTGTGTGTGTGTATGTGTGTGTGTGTGTGTGTATGTGTGTGTGTGTGTGTGCGTGTGTGTGTGTGTGTGTGGTGTGTATGTGTGTGCGCGCGCGCGCGCGTTTGTAGTATGTGTGTGTGTGTGTGTGTGTGTGTGGTTGTATATATGTATATGTGTTATTATATATAATATATTATATATATATAATATATATATATATATTGTGTGTGTGTGTGTGTGTGTGTGTATGTGTATGTGTGTGTGTGTGTGTGTGTGTTGTGTGTGTGTGTGTGTGTGTGTGTTGTGATGTGTGTGTGTGTTGTGTGTGTGTATGTTTTCCCGTATCTCTGTCCCTGTCTGTGCCAGTTTGTCTCTTTTTCCTTCTCTGTTTTTCTTTCCGTGTGTGTGTGTGTGTGTGTGTGTGTGTGTGCGCGCGCGCGAGCCCGTGCATGTACATTTGTGTGTGTGTTTGTGTGTGTGTGTGTGTGTGTGTGTCCGCACTAGTGCGCCTGCATTTGTGTTTGTGTACTTGTGTGCGCTCGCCTCTGTATTGATGCATCGCTGCGTCTGTATGTATATCTACCGTTTGTCTCTCTCAATCCCAGGCTTTGACAGCTTCTGATTTCCAGTCAGTGACTTTTGATATTTATACTGACAGTCTTTGCATCTTTCTTCATCCTCCCCTTTTTCCGTCTTCCAAATACGCCCACCCTACCCCCAAGCTCTCCTCTCCACTCCCCTCCAAGTTCAGGCTCCTCCGCTGTCCTATTTCGACCTCATTATCTGTTGCTGTTCACCGTTTCTTTTCTTTTTTTCTTTCTTTCTGTGTCTGTTTTCTTGAATGTGTGAACGTGTGTTGTGTCCGTCTGTTTTGTGTGTCTGTGTTCGTCTGTCTGTCAGTCTGTTCGATTCTCTCTGTCTCTGTCTGTCTTTCTGTCTCTCTCTCAGTCTCTCTTACTGTCTTTCTCTCAGTCTCTCTCTTTATCTCTGTCTGCCTCTGTCTCCCATCCTGTTTTTCTTTTCTTTCTCTCTGTTTCCCTCTCTGTGTGTCTCTCTTTGTTAACCTGTTTATCGCTTTTTTCCTCTATCTGTGTGTGTGATGATATTGCTTACATATCGTGATATTCTGTGGTACATGGTGTATTATATTATGTTCCCGTTAGAAGGGACTGTAGCCTAATCTGTATAAATTTTTCGTTTTCCGTTTTCCGTTTCCGTTTTCCGTTTCCGTTTCTCTTTCTTGTCTGTCTGTCTGTCTGTCTCTTTTTGTCCCTGTGTGTCACTCCGTGTATTTACGTGTGTGTTTATTGCCATTTCCACATATCGGTATCAGTATAAATGAGATAAGAAAGTCATACGAATAAAGACAACAAGGAAGAGGAGGAGGAGGAGGAGAAGAGAGAGACAGAGAGAGAGAGAGAGAGAGAGAGAGAGAGAGAGAGACCAAGACCCAAAACCCAAAACCCAAAACCCAAGACTCAAAATGATTTAACTGTATAGCCGTAGATTTTGAGAAAATAATGAAGGCACACATTACATAGCAAACAACAACTTATGTAACTTGCATGGCAAACAACTGTGAAAGAAATACACATGAAATGATTCATTCGACAGAAATCAATTGATATCAAACTTGCGTTTCTTCAACGGAACAAATAGGTGTAAAGCAAAATTCTGAATCCTATCAGCGCAAGTGGTTTTCAGAATTGAGCATTAGCGTGACAACATCGGGATGTGTGAAAACTGTTCGGCATACACTGTTTTCGAAGTTTGCATAAAACAGGACAATATAAACAATAGTGGATTTCGTTTCCAGCAGGAAGTCGACATAGTGGGCATACAATTTCAACATCTGCATGAGAATTAAGTTGTCAGCACAACGAACATAACTTCTTACATGAAATGCAAGCAGTTTATGTTTGCATGAAATAAGTCTATGTAAGGCCCCACAGATGTCGATTTCTTTCCCGTTTTACGACTTTGTTTACTGGATGTCTGCCTAAAGCATGAGCACTGGTAAAATGATAGATTTTGTATGGGTTTGCTTAGCTGTGCCAGTTCTGATTGTGAGCAATGTGAGTAACGATAAAGATGGCTTGTATTTTAAAGGAATAATCAAGTCCGATAAATGAACAGAACAAATAACAGGAGAAAAACAAACCGCAGTTTCTTACCCGGCACCCAAAACCAACCAAGCCCAAGCCAACCTCTGAAAATAATGTCTATGTGTTCCATATGTTCACACACATGAACATTAGATAGCCGGATCGACTGCTGGACAGTAACAGAATTGATAATTAAAGAAGCGCTACAAGAATGTAACAATAAAACAAATGATATAGAGTCGTTGATTATAAACCTTTGATGAGTTGTTATATTGATAAAGGCATATTTGTAGGAGTAATTAATTACTCACAAGCACTGTGAGGAAGTTATTGATTAAACAGCATGGTGAAGAAGTCATTTATTAAACAGCGTTCAGGGGTTTATCTTTGATAGCATCATCTTTTTGGATCACGCACTGGAGGCAAGGACAGGGATGATGCCTGGCAGTGTAATCTCAATTCTTTTCGTTTCCAGTGTCAGTATCTTTGTCGATTGTGTCTCTATCTTTCGCACCTGCCTCAAAACGAGA
This sequence comes from Monoplex corrugatus, assembly GCA_030674185.1. Lineage (NCBI taxonomy): Eukaryota > Metazoa > Mollusca > Gastropoda > Littorinimorpha > Ranellidae > Monoplex > Monoplex corrugatus. The sequence goes on along the minus strand of JAPXFY010000018.1, from coordinate 50,579,331 downwards.
TGGCTTGGATTCGACCCCTCTGCACAGAATCCCGCAGTTTAACATCCTAGCTGACAGACACAAGATTTGATACTCGAGATTAGTTCCAGCGAGCGGTGGTTGTGATTAAAAGCATGTGCCTGGATGCGAGAAGCCCAGCATTCGAATCACAGATCTGGACCGGATTTTGTTTTTCTCGCTTACCCCTTCTTCTTCTTCTTCTTTTTTCATGGCTATGCCTTCGTGTATAGCTCTTTCTTCCGATTCCACGACAAGACTGTTTCCTTACATTTCTAAATTTTGTTTTGGCTTTTACTTCTTTTCTCCACTTTGTGTTCTTACCTCCAGTGGCTTCACTAAGCGCGGACTATCATTGGGTGAGGTGTCTTCATTTTGTGTTGACCTCCAGTGCTTCACTAAGCGCAGGACTGGTCATTTGGTGAGTGTCTTCATTTTGTGTTTACCTCATGGCTTCACTAAGCGCAGGACTAGTCTTAGGGTGAGGTGTCCTTCATTTTGTGGAATGCAGCTTAGATCCTAATTTTTGGGTAGTATATCGCATTGATTGTATTGAGTTCCTCTCCATCTTTACCCAGGCAGCAAGTCTGACTAGTTCTGCAAAAATGACAAAACGATAGTCACTTGCGTTGGGAATATACTGGACTTTCCTTGTAGAGGACCTAAAGACTAGCATTAGTAATACAGCATTCTGAAAGGGTTTCTAGAACCTTTCTTTTACTTCCCCACCTTTTTGTTTTTTAGTTATTTATTATTGCGGCATATGTCTCAGAGGTCTCTCATTCGCTTGATTCTTGTTGTTACATTCCAGACATTATAATATTCCTATGGCTTTTTCGTTTTTTTGATTTCCTGGTTTGTTTGTTTTGTCTCTGCCAAAGCGACAAACCTGTATTTCTTGTTGTGCCTCGAGTCGATTTTCTCCCCTCCCTCCTATTAAAAAATAAATAATGAAATGCGGTCCTTAGCAATCATTTCTTAAAAAGGGATGGGGATGGGGTAAGAGTGGGGCGATGTTGCACTGTGGTGACGTGTTGTCCCTGGGGAAGAGCAGTCCGAATTTCACACGGTAAATTCGTTGACAAAGAGGAAATAAAATACAAATACACCACCGCTCCCGAACACTGATCTGCTTACTGTCAGTCTTAATGTTCCAGTCATCCTTTCAGTATCTGCTTTGTGTTTGATAGACACTTCAGGTCCCGTTGTTCTTTTGTGTCAATACTTTCCTGGCATTTGGTCATTTTAGTCTGCGATTGGTGTCTTTCAAGCTCTTACCGACAGAATTTAGGTAAAGCGCATGAGGATCTATACAAATTTAATGATTCCCTCTTAAATAAATTCCAGTTCCAATTCTGAAGTCCTGCTGTCATTCTTTGTCCCGTTAAATTGTGTAAGACTTTCAGCCTTCATCTTTCATTCCCTGTATCAGGATTCAACAGTTGATTTCATATCTGCATTGTGCTTGTGGACTTACAAGAGGGGAATGTTAATTCAGTCTCAAGAGGGGAATGTTAATTCGGTCTGCCTCTGCCACAAAGCAGTCTAGTTGTCATCGCTAGAGGATATGTTGAGTAGTGTTCTGCATATGTTGCTTGCTTGATTACAGGCATTTATTGTGCTTTTTTCAAATGACCTGTCAGCAGTGCGGGGACTCAACATGTAGATGGCCTCACAGCGATTTGACATTCTGCACAAGAGAGACTGTCATGGAATGGTCCTGGATTTGAACTAATGCAGTGATCACGCAACTAAGGTCTCGTTCATGCATGTGCACGCTTGCGCGCGCATGCACACACAGACACAGACACACACACATACACCACACACACACACACACACACACACACACACACACATATATAATATATATATATATATATATATATATACATACATACACACACACGCACACTCTCACACATACGCGCGCGCCGCACGCACATTCTCACACACGCTCATACTAAGATACGCTTGCATTCACGCGAGCGCACACACACGCGCACACACACATGCACACACAAGAAACCTAATGTGCAACTAACTCTGTCCGTATGTAACAAAAACAGTTATTATAAATAGATAATGGACGATGAACTCATGGTTTTTTGATCTTCGCATGTTGCCTTTCGTCATTTATGTGATTGCAGTCTGTCCACGTTTATCTATCTTCGTGCTTCTGTCTCCATCGTCCATCCTCTGTCCATCTCTCTGATTGTATCAGTCCGCCTGCCTTTTTTCCTGGCCTTGTGAATAAACCATCTCGTCATCCCCAACCGCCGTCCAGCTGTATCTGACAAGTCGATTTCAGGCATGATATATGTGACTTTCGCCCGAACATTTCTACGATATATGAGAGAGAGAGAGAGAGAGAGAGAGAGAGAGAGAGAGAGAGAGAGAGAGAGAGAGAGAGAGAGAGAGAGTATAACAATACTATGTATATTTCAATGCTAGAAGTTATTAGCTAAACGCTGTTGTTGTTTTTTTAACCTGCCGTTGCTCGCATGTTGTGTTTTCGTGTTTCACAGTCCAGCCGTTAACATGACTTAAATGATCTTTAACGTGCATATATTTGATATGCTGCATGTGTAAACACACAACCGGGGCTGAGACCCTGGCAGGTCTGCACACATGTTGACCTTGGAAATCGGAAAAAATTTCCATTCTTTACCCGCCAGGCAGAGGAGCCTGGGCCGATCGAATCCGCATCTCCCAATCGGAAGTCCGATATTTACCCACTTAACCATCGAGAGAAGAGAAGAGAGAGAAGGAGAGAGAAGAGAAAGAGAGAGAGAGAGAGAGAGAGAGAGAGAGAGAGAGAGAGAGAGACTTTCAGAACACTTTATTACTCAAGGCCAGTAGCATTCGGTCCCTTGGAACTGTCTTACAGCTAATCTTTGCTACTCTACACACACATTATAAGCATAATTACTGAAAACAGGTTGAGAGAGAATAAGAGAGAGAGAGAGAGAGAGAGAGAGAGAGAGATCTTCAGAACACTTCATTACTCAAGGAGTAGCATTAGGTCCCTTTGGACTTGTCTTACAGCTAGTCTTTGCTACTCTGCACACACATTGTAAGCATAATATCTGAAAACATTTTGAGAGAGAATGAGAAAGAGAGAGAGAGAGAGAGAGAGAGAGAGGGAAAAGAGAGAGGAGAGAGTGTGTGTTTGTGCTTGTGCGTATGTGTGTGTGAAAGAAGAAGGTGGTCAGGCGTTATAAAAACAGTCAAGCCACATAGATAGAGCTCACTTTGTCTTTAAGATTAATACGTCATTGATGTAACAACAACACCACTGTTACTGATTAAAGTGAGCATGTTTGCTTTCATAGTATTAAGAGTACCTCGAATCACACTCGCGAATGACGAGGTTAGGGTAATCTTGGCACAATTCAGTTGTAGAACTACAAGACATACCTCGTCATGATTCTAAGATTCTTAGATTTATGAGCCGAATGTAATAACATTTGTTTTTTAAATCCAGTAACAGCTTCCTGTAAGATGTTACAGTTTATTTGGATCGTTTTGAGTTTCATTTATATTTTTCGCTTTTTTTGTGTGTTATCGTCTACATGTTACAAAGATAAGAATACCAGTATGCCTCAACCGTCGTGTGTTCTTATGATTACGCCCACCAAACATATCCATTTCCTAACCCTTTTCGCTTTTTTGTTTGTTTGTAATCATCTTTTCGAAATACATTATATTTTCAGTATGTTTTGACAGTAATTCGTTTTTCTGTGCTATTTTAGGGTCTCAGCTGCAGAGAGAAAACAACCATTCTGTAAACAATTATATGTTTTGTTGAATTGATTTTTGTATTAACGGAAAGATTGTTAGATTGGCACGATTATAACTGAGAGAGAAGTCGTCGTTATTTTTCTGGATTCTTGTTTCAGTATGATTGTCATTCGGTTCGTCATGAGAAAAGGCATGGAAGTCATACCTGTTCCAGTACACTTGTATTTCATTTTTCAACATGGAGTCAGACGAATTGTTAAAAAAAAAAAGACAGAAAGGGAGAACGTCAATAGGACTTGTCCATTCTGTTTCTAATGAAAGGCTCAATTCTTCTTTAAGAAGATTGGTTGTTTTTTTTATTCTCCTAACGTTAGTGCTTGCTTGAACCTTAAACTCAAATAATTTGAATCCTTTTGGTTCGCGTTCTTGGTTGTCAGCAAGGCCGAGTTTTCATCACCCATTTGTAAAAAGGGAGAGATTGATCCATATTGACGTGAGCAGATGCTCTCTCTCTCTCTCTCTCTCTCTCGTGTTTCTGTCTCTCTCTCTCCCTGTCCCCTTTGTGTCTTTGTCTCTGTCTGTCTGTCTGTCTGCCTGTCAGTCTCTCTCCTCTTGATCCTTATGATATGAACGGATTGTCTCTGCCGATCCATTTTGATAAAAATAAAGTCTCTGTCCTCTCTCAGTCTCTGTCTGTCTGTCTGTCTTTTATCTGTTCCTCTCTATTACTGTCTGTCTTTCCCAGCAATACTTTGTCAGAAAGAGATTTCATGGCTTAAAATTATTCTGTTTTGTTTTCTCTTTTGGAAATGGAATGAAACTTTGTTTTCCAACAGTATAGCTGTTAGCACATAGGCCTACATACAAATCTGCTTAAAAGAACAGAAAATGTGACATTACAAAGGAACTGGAAATGTTACTCTCTCTCTTCCTCCCTCCCACCCCTCTCTCTCCCTCTCTCTCTCTTTCTGTCTCTTTCTGTGAGGCGGCAACAGTAAGCATAATCTTATAATGAAAAAATAGGGTTGAAACTGAAGAGAAAATAACAAACCAAGAACAACTTCAAACTTAATCATCTTAAAGACAGATGAATCAATTCGTGCAAAACTTAGCGTATCTGTTCAAAGCAAATTCAGTGCTCTGGAAGATGTTGGGGGCAGCGAGGAACAATGGACAAACTAGAAAAATTCAATAAATGAAGCTTGTGAAAAAATCTCTGGAGTTGAACGGAAAGCAAACAAGAAATGTTAGACTTGATGGATGAACGAAAGAAGATAAAGGGAAAAGAGAAGCAATACAAATGATAGCAAAGGACACGAGGAACAAGTTCAAAGAAATAGAAGACCGACACAAAACAGACCTTAAATTTATGTCTGAAATATTGAAGAAATTGTTCACAGGAAAAAAGAACATGCACATCTACTGGGTTGTTAAAACCAAAAGATGGTAGGATCATTATGGAAAAAGAATATACTGTCTAGATGGGGAGAGTAATCGAAGACCTTTTTTGACGATGACAGAAGGGAGGAACGCGTCATTAGAACAGACTTTGAAGGAACACCATAATGAAAGATGAGGTTAGAGCAGCGATGAAAAAGATGAAACAAGAAAAATCCCCAGGACGAGACAGTTTTACTGTAGAAACGATAAAGGCTGTAGATGAATTTGGTACTGAAGAAGCAACAATTCTCTAGAATAAAATTTATGACACTGGAAATATCCTGAGTTTTTGAGAAATAAAAATGTAATGAAAAAAGCTATAAAACTAATTACGATTGTGCGAAGAATAAAACTTGCAGAGTTGCATGCTTATGCAAAAATCACACGATTGATAATATGCATAAGGCGCCTCTGCTGGCTGGGCCACATCAGCCACATGGCGAATGGAAGGATCCCCAGAAACTTTTCTACAGCGAGCTGGATGCTGGCTCCAGCTCAATAGGGTGACCCATTTTCGATTCAAGGACGGATGCAATGAGACATAAAAGTCCGTGGACATCAAGGTCAACCAGTAGGAGGGGTACGCCCGATGGCCGAGATCGTTGGAGACAACGAGATAAAAAATAGAGCGAGGAAAAGTAGACTTCAGACTTCAGATAGTTTATTCATAACATAGGCCATAGCCTCTTATGAAAGGGTATGTGAACATGATACAATGTATTTTAACGATGATGATCATTCCCTGAATTTATATGTTAAGTAGTAATTTCATAAATTGCCAGTTCTGGAAAATGTAGTGCTTTATACAAAAACAAGAAGAAATTGTGTGCAACCTTAAGTTAACATTTGTTGACGACATCAACTTATTCAATTTAAACAAGCAAGGCTGTCGATAACATTTCGGTTGTACAAGTTTTCTTATATCGAAAGTGCTTTACAGCTTGGAACAAAAACGAACTTCCATGTTTTGTTGTTGATTTTTTTTGCATACTAGACAGATTAAGTACGTGATACATAATTGTTCCTAAAACGTGATCACTAGTACATTAATTCAGTCTGTTTAAGATCAGTCTGTATTAAAGTCAGTCGTATTAAGAGTAGCTGATAATCAGTCTGTATTTAAGTCAGTCTGTATTTAAGAGTCAGTCTGTATTTAAGAGTCAGTCTGTATTTAAGAGTCAGTCTGTATTAAGAGTCATTGTATTAAGAGTCAGTCTGTATTTAAGAGTCAGTCTGTATTTAAGAGTCATCTGTATTTAATCAGTCTGATTGAGAATTAATCATCATTTACATCGGGCGTGTGTTGCAAATGTTCCATGCACGCTGAATCTTTCGTAATAATTGATGTGACTGGCCACCATCGAGGAAGAGGGCTCGATGCAAAATCAGGACTTGTACCCTCAATCCACCCCAGCGTGCAACTCTATGATCTCTTGGGGTCGACAGATGTTATTTGAACAGTACGCACACGCTGCAGGAGGACATTAGAATGGCTTTGTGTAGGTGGTGTCCTAGCCTTTCTGTCGGGCAGTTCGATGGAACTGAAGACAACAGAAAGAAACCTTTAAAGTATGGCTTAGCTGTCTTGTTATTTCTTGCTTTTTTTGTTTTCGTTATTTTCCATTTTCAATCTGCCCCCTCCTTAAATCCTTTCTTTTCTTAAAGGAAGAGATTTGTTTCATATCGACTGGAGAGAGAGAGAGAGAGAGAGAGAGAGAGAGAGAGAGAGAGAGAGAGAGAGAGAGAGAGAGAGAGAGAGAGAGAGAGAGAGAGAGAGAGAGAAAGAGAGTGTGTGTCTGTAAGTATGTCTGTGGTGAAAATGTATTAGCAAGATTTTCTCAACTGTTTCTGTATAGATCTTCACCCAGTTTGGATCAAAGATCTATACAACAGTCCATTGAGGAGTCGCCAGTGAATAAGTTTGAAAGTCTTGGAACCATGGTCAAGTTCACACAGACGAATAAATGCCTGAATTCCTCACGTTTTGGAAAAAAAAAAAGATCTGTGGACAGCTCTGATAATGATGGTAATGATAATAATAATGACAATAATAATGATGACGGTGATGTTGATGACGATGATGATGATAATAATGATAGTACCACTACTACTACTACACTATGACTGCTACTGCCACTACTACTACTACTCCTCCTACTACTACTACAACTACAACTACTGATGACGATAATGATGATGGTGATAATACTTTATTTTCATTGTTGTGATAGTCTTCCGTTGTCTTCGCTTTACATCACCTTTTCTTTTCATCTGATGCTTCTTCAAGGTCACAGTAATCTTGAGAAGTACGAAATCTGAATGTTCTGTAAAAAGAAGTTTAATTCCAAAAGGAAATTTGTTAGACTGGCTTGGTCATCGTATTTTTTCTTTCTCCGTTTTTTTTTTTTAATCTGTCAGTCAGACCCCCGGCTTTTTCCCCCATTAGCAAGTTTTGAGGGTTCAATTGCATCGACTTCAAACTGTCCTTTTGCTTGTTATCTGAAGCTAGTCTGGGGATTTCCTTTCCTGCCTATTTGATCCCCTGCCCCCCCCCCCACCCCACTCACCCTCCCTACCCAACCTTACCCCTCACACACAGTCCATTTCTATGTCCCTATTATTATCCACCACCACCATCTCACACACGCGCATGCACACACGCACTTATACACACACACATATTCATACGCAGACATGCACACATGTACACACACATAGCATACACACACACACACACTCACACACACACACACACACACACACACACACACACACACACACACACACACATACATACATACATACACACACACACACACACACACATACCACAACACACACTCTCTCTCTCTCTCTCTCTCATTCACTTTCTGACTCTCCCTTTCTTTCTCTCTTCCCTTCTGTCTCTTCCTCTTTCTTTCCCCCCTCTCTCTGTTCCCCCCTCTCTCTTTTCCCTATAACCCTATCGTTCTGTGATGTCCGTGATTGCATTTCGATTTGTCTTCCTGTTTCATTAATCAGCATACATAAAATACGACGCAGGGTCAACAAGAGGCCTCATTCCCTCATTTCTCTCTCTTTCACTCTGTCTCGTCGCTTTCTATGTTTTTGTCTGTCTGTCTGTCCGTTCGCCCACCCCCCTTTCTGTCTCTGACTTCGTTGTCTCGTTGTTCTTTATGTTTCTGTCTGTCTGTCTGTCTGTCCGTCTTCCCTTCTCTTTCTGGCTCTTTTTCTCTCCAGTGTAGGTTCTCTGCAAATGTCATAGTGAACTTGTATTTGTGTAGCAGATCTGCCATGGGCGAGGGCTGGATGTTGTAAAGTTGGCCGACTAATTGCTGTGCCTATGCCACTATCCTTGAAAATATGTGTTATTGTTCTGTCTGATTGTCGCGGCCTCTGCCTCTTCGTTATGTGTGTGTGTGTGTGTGTGTGTGTGTGTGTGTGTGTGTGTGTGTGTGTGTGTGTGTGTGTGTGTGTGTGTTGTGTGTGTGCGCCCTGTGTGTGTCCTGTGTGTGTCTGTGTGTGTACGTGCATGCATGTCTCTCTCACTCTCTCTCTTTCTCTGTCTCTGTCTGTCTGTCTGTCTCTCTCTTTCTGTTTCATTAATCAGCCTGCATCAAATAGAACAAAGGGTCAATAAGAGGTCTCTTTCCATCATTTCTCTGTCTATGGTCGTTTGTCATTCCACCATCTCACTCTGTTTTTTTTTTCCTTCTGTCTCTGGTTCGCTGTCCGTCATAATCTTCCTCCTCCTCTCTATTTGGCTGGCTGCCTGTTACAGCTTTTTTACTCTCTCTCTCTCTCTCTCTTTGTCTCTCTCTCTCTCTGTGCGTACGTGTGTGTTTCCTGTTTCATTAATCAGGCTGCATGAAATATGCCACAGGGTCAGCGAGAGGCCTCTTTCCCTCATCCGTCTCTATCTGTCCTTTATCTTTGTCTGTCTGTCTGTCTCTGTCTCTCTGACTGTTTGTATGTCTCTGTCTCTGTCGGTCTGTCTGTCTCTTTCTCTCTCTCAGCTCCCTCTGCCCCCCCCCCCCTCTCTCTCTCTCCATATAATATTATATGTATCTGTACCTGGCTGATTGTCGCTCTATCCCTCCTTCTTTGTCTGTCTTTTTTAAAAATATTTTGTGGGGATTTCTGTGTCACTGCAGTGTCAACAGGAAGTCGGTTTCTTTTCTTCGTCTCTGCCTGCCTGCCTCTCTGTCTGTCTGTCTCTGTTTGTCTCTCTCTGTCTTGTTCACTCTGTCTCCGTCCGTCTGTTTGTCTGTCTGTCCGTCCGTCTGTCTGTCTGTCTCTGTCTCTCTCTCTCTATGTGTCACTCTGTCTCTCGCTTAGGCTGTCTGTCTGTCCATATCTTCTCTTTGTCCCTGTTTCTCAATATGGTTGACTATCGGTTTCCTCCACGTGTGTGTGTGTGTGTGTGTGTGTGTGTGTGTGTGTGTGTGTGCAAGTGTGCGCCTCTTTCCATTGCCCCCCCCCCTTCCTCTCTGTCCGTCCGTTGTTCTCTCTCTCTCTCTCTCTCTCCCTCCCTCCCCCCTCTTTCTTTAACTGATTGGTTGTGGCTGGTTGTTGCTCTTTCCTCTCTATCTGTCTGTCCGTTTTGTCTGTCTGTCTGTCTGTGTGTCTCTCTCTTCCCCCTGTCTCTATGTACAGGTGTGTGTTTATGTAAGAGTGTGCGTGTGTTAAGTTTGTGTTTGTGTGTGTGTATGTGTGTTTGTATGTGTGTGTGTGTGCGTATGTATGTATGTATGTGTGTTTTTGTGTGTGTGCGAGTGTGTGTGTGTGTGTGTGTGTGTGTGTGTGTGAGAGAGAGAGAGAGAGAGAGAGGCAAAGGGAGGAAGAGAGGGAGGGAAAGAGAGAAAGAGAGAGAGAGGGGAGTAAAAACTGTCTTTTCTCTCCATTTTTCTCTCTCTCTGTCTCTGTGCATGTCTGTCTCTTTCTCTCTGTGTGTGTGTCTCTCTCTTCTCTCTCTCTCTCTCCTCTCTCTCTGTCTCTCGCTCACTCCTCCACCTCTCCTCTCTCTTACCCCGCTACCTATCTCCCTTTTGTATACAAGTGTTGATCTGCCTTTGCTTTATTCTCCGAGGATATCAAGTTTTTCCCCAGCGCCTTCATCTTTGTGTGTGTGGTGTGTGTGTGTGTGTGTGTGTGTGTGTGTGTGTGTGTGTGTGTGTGTGTGTGTGTGTGTGTTGTGTGTGTGTGTGTGTGTGTGTGAGAGAGAGAGAGAGAGAGAGAGAGAATTATCACATTTTTGTTAATTTCCTATCAAATAATATTAAACGATGGTAGCCTAGGGATCATGGATTAAAACTAACCTTTTTGCAAGGGTGGGGGGGGGGGGGGGTATGTATTATTGACTGCGTGTATGCCTGCTTAAGTTACTTGTGTCTAAAATTTGGGCCTGTTGCGGGAATTTTTGTTAATTAGTTTGGTGTGTGTGTGTGTGTGTGTGTGTGTGTGTGTGTGTGTGTGTGGTGTGTGTGTGTGTGTGTGTGTGTGTGTGTGTGTGTGTGTGTGTGTGTGTGTGTGTGTGTGTTGCCTCGCGTGTATGTGCGAACGTGCGCGTGTTCGTGTGCGTGTGTATGTATTACTTGCGCAGGTAAGTATGTGATGTGTGTGTGTGTGTGATGCGTGCGTGCGTGATAAGGGATCTAGATTTGAATTTTTTTCCCAAGGGGAGGGATGTGGGGTATATTGATTTATTGATTGCGTGCAAAAATTGCACTTACAGACGTTTGGCAATTTACAGGGTTATTTGATAATTGTCTCTGTGTGTGTGAGGGTGTGTATGTGTGTGTGTAGCCTATGTGTGTTTGTGCATGTGTGTGTGTGTGTGTGTGTGTGTGTGTGTGTGTGCTCGTGCGCGCGCGCGCGCGCGTGCGTGTGTGTGTGTGTATGTGTGTGTGTTCCTGCGTATTTGTGTAAGTATGTGCACGACCCCGATGTTTCATCCCATTTGTCTCTTGAGAATGAATTACGTGTTTATATTTCTGGTTGTGTGTCCTGTTGTCTGTCTGTATATTAGTGTGCCTGGCTTTCATGGGGCTTGCTGTGGGTTTTCTGATAGAGTCATACATTCAGTTACAATATAGAATGATTTTGTTTAAATGATAAACAGGTGAAAAGAGAGACAGTGGTACACATAGATTTCGTAATTTTGGTAAAAACCTGGCGACTTTGTCAGTTCGTAGGTATTTTTGCTCATGCTTAGTTATGCCATGGGCCATGATTTATTTCAGATCACGTTTTCATCACAAGGCATCTGCAATGTTTGTGCACGTTGAATTGATTCTGAGCGCAGCAACGGTGTCTTGGTAAACTGAAACTTCGTCTGTTTGTCTCTCTCTCTCTTCCCCCTCTCCCCTCTCCCCCTCCCCCCCCCCCTCTCTCTCT
>JAPXFY010000018.1:50540254-50562754 GCA_030674185.1 Monoplex corrugatus | reverse complement strand
TGTCTGTCTGCCTGTGTGTGTGTGTGTGTGTGTGTGTGTGTGTGTGTGTGTGTGTGTGTGTGTGTGTGTGTGTGTGTGTGTGTGTGTGTCGTGGAGCACGCGCGTATGTGCGTGTGTGCTTTAGATGAGCTGTATGATTGGTTGAAATCTTCACTTTCATGTAATCATGATAAATCGGTCGCGTGGTTTTGGGCTGCTTATTAGTGTTTTGTTTTATTTTTTACATCATTAATTTTCCCTTTTTTGTCGATCTGCTGTGCACGCGAGATATTTGGCTTCCAAAGATGTTGTCTCTGCTGTTGATGTCGCCGTTGGCTCCTGTTGAGCGTGTATGTGTGTAGTGTGTGTGTGTGTGTGTGTGTGTGTGTGTGTGTGTGTGTGTGTGTGTGTGTGTGTGTGTGTGTGTGTGTGTGTGTGTGTGTGTGTGTGTTGTGTGTGTGTGAAAACAAAATAAATAAGTGGAGAAAAATAAAGAACAACACTAAGCTTGATAACAGAGAGATAGGAAAAGACCTGAAGTGGGGAGAAGAAGAACACCCGCAACAAAAACAATGACAGTGATGAAGACAGTGGTCATAACAATTCCATAATACACATGCAGAGACAGATTAGATGCAAACTCGCTGGATCTCAACTCACGAAATCTAATACATACAGAATTATTACATATACCACACACACTGCGCCTTAACTCATGAAAGCTAACACACACAATTAATACAGACGCCTGCTCAATACGCCTTAACTCATGAAATCGGTTATGCACACAGACACCTGCCCAATACACTTTAACTCATGAAATCATTATATACACAGACCTGCCCAATAACTTAACTCATGAAATCAGTATACACACAGACACCATGCCCAATACACCTTAACTCATGAAATCAATGATATACACAACACCTGCCCAATACACTTAACTCATGATCATGATATACACAGACCTGCCAATACACCTTAACTCATGAAATCAATGATTACTACACAGACACATGCCCCAATACACCTTAACTCATGAAATCAATATACACACAGACACATGCCCAATACACCTTAACTCATGAAATCAATTATATACACAGACACATGCCCCAATACACCTTAACTCATGAAATCAATTATATACACAGACACATGCCCCAATACACCTTAACTCATGAAATCAATTATTATACACAGACACCATGCCCAATACACCTTAACTCATGAAATCAATTATATACACAGACACATGCCCCAATACACCTTAACTCATGAAATCAATTATATACATAACCAGTGTATATGCAAGTCCACTGTGCCTCGACTCATAAACTATGTTTCATACACAGTTACGACGTTTGACGAATACAGTAGCCAGTCAGGAGGTAAACTCGGAATTCCTTTCAAAAGGTCCTGGGTACGATTTGCCTGGATATCTCCGCCTGGTGGGCAAAGGGTGGAGAGTTTTGTCTGACTTCCTAGGTCAACTTGTTTGCAAGACCTGCTAGTGCCTCAAGCCCCTTCGGATGAATGCGCATGCAGAATGTCCCAAATACGCACGTTAAAGATCCTGCAAGTCATGCAAGTGTTGGGTGGCTTATGGAAACGAAAACACTCAGCATGCTCGCCTATCAAAGATAAAGACTGTGTAACAACATAGTGGAGTGTGGTTAGCTCGCTTAACAGCTTCAGTTCTCTGTGCTGCATCAGAAAGTCTGTGTGTAATGAGCAGTGAGTACAAATGAATGTGGAGAATAATGCTGTACAAATAATGATTTGTAATATAACCATTACAGAAGCCCGTTCCACATCAGCTCTTCAAATCTACTATATATAGAAACATAACAGACAGCTGCCAACTGCACCTCAGCCCATGTAATATATAACTACATATATAATTGATATCATCATCATCATCATGTGCCCTGCCGCATGGCGTTGGCGATCGTGGCCCTCCATACAACTGATAGAGACGCCAAAAATTATCCTCAGTTCATGAAATATGTCACATACACTACTAGTATAGACCCACACTAAGTGGCACCTCAGTTCATCAAGTGCAGATGTATTACTAAAGTATTTAGTCAGGTGTCCAGTTCGGCTGAATCTCCGATCTTCCACCATGAAGATGAAAGATGAAAACGTCAGTGAACGTGACAACATTTTTTTCTCTTTTAGTCAGTAACAGGAGTAAATCTTCTGGGGCTGACATTCACACATTATTGATTAGCTGATGGATGAGTACCTGACATCCGCTGGTCTTTCTCATTGTAGCCATTGTGTTTTGCTTTTCATGTTTGTTAGCTTGGGAGTGTGTGTGTGTGTGTGTGTGTGTGTGGTGTTTGTGTTGTGTTGTGTGTGTGTGTGCGTGTGTGTGTATGTGTGCGTGCGTGCGTGTGTGTGTGTGTGTGTGTGTGTGTGTGTGTGCCTCCCTTCGTGTGTAGGTGCGTTTATACATGATAGAAGTAAGAGTTTCCACTTTCACGTGATCATGAGGTTTCACTCGCGTGGGCATGGATAGGTATTCGTTACCGTATCCCTCGTTTCCTTTTGTTGTTGGTCGGAACACGTGGACTGTTGGATGATGTTACTAATGGTTTATGTTGAAGAGAGAGAGAGAGAGAGAGAGAGAGAGAGAAAGAAAGAGAGAGAGAGAGAGACAGAGGGAGAGAGAGAGAGAGAGAGAGAGAGAGACAGAGGGAGAGAGAGAGAGAGAGAGAGAGAGAGAGAGAAAGAAAGAGAGAGGGAGAGGGAGAGAGAGAGAGAGAGAAGGATAATACTTAATTTCCAGCGGGAGATGTTGATGGCTAAAATCCATTGTTCAAACTTGCCGCTGCTAATACATATATACATCTGTCTAGAACTACAACACAGAAAAAAGTACATCGAGAAATCGATGATTACATAACAAAATATACAGGGAAATTAAAGAGAAACAGGATTTGCTGTCGTTTGAGAGAAATGAAATGAAAGATGGAGGAGAGACAATAAAAATGAATGTGTGTGTGTGTGTGTGTGTGTGTGAGAGAGAGAGAGAGAGAGAGAGAGAGAGAGAGAGCGAGCGAGAGAGAACGAGCATAAGAGCATTCCTATTACCACTATCATAAAAAATAACTTTAACAAAGTAAAGATATAAATCATGAACAAATTCAATTAGGTCAGATCAAGAGAGAGAGAGAGAGAGAGAGAGAGAGAGAGAGAGAGAGAGAGAGAGAGAGAGAGAATACGATCGTGTGTGTGTGTATGTGCGTGCGTGCGTGCGTGCGTGCGTGCGTGTGTGTGTGTGTGTGTGTGTGTGTGTGTGTGTGTGTGTATGTGTGTGTATGTGTGTGTGTGTGATAGGCCTGAGGCTTTGATTAAAAACCCCGAACATATTAGGAAGATTTTCTTTTTCCTTCGTAATAATTGGTTTGCCCAGTCCTTAATCTTTCTCCAGTAAGTTTGTGAAAAAAACGAAAATGAAAAGACTTGCGGGAATGGGAAGAGGGTTGGGTGGGGAGGAGAGGAAGTTGGGATGAACGGTTAAGACAGTGTATACTGTAAATGTTCATGCAGATACATGTACTCAGCCCCAAGAAATGGAAAGTAGCGTTGTCTCCCTCGCACTGGTAAGGACCAACCAACCAACCAACCAACAACCCAACCAACCAACCAACCAACCAACCAACCAACCAACCAACCAACCAACCAACCACCACCAGCCAGCCAGCCAATCAGCCAAGCAAGCAAGCAACAAGCAAGCTTGCAACCAACCGACCGACCAACCACCAAACCAACCAACCAACCAACCAACCAACCAACCAACCAACCAACCAACATATAAATAACCGTTAACCAGACCTTTCACACTTCTTACATCCCAGGCAGCAGGTTTGACGAGTCCTACACAGAACGATAGATCCTCAGATCGTCACCTGCTGTGGAAGTATACAGGATCTTTCGTGTGGAAGACCAACAGACTGGCAGAACACTTGGAGGGTCACCTGGGATCATTTTTTCTCCCCACCCCCTCTAATTACATTTCAGCAATGTCTGTCTCAAAAATGTCCATTTCGTTTGTGTAGTTACAGACCTGATAGATGATTTTGTCTACTAAAAGGTCTTGCTTTAATGTTTCTTTCTGTCTGTTTGTTGGTTTCTCATTACCATGGCAAAGTCCTGCTCTCCATCTTTAGGGGATAAGGACATGGTTGGATATGTATCTGCATTTACTCTTCTAGAAAATGCACGCCCTTGCGGTCATTTTTTTTTTATAACACTGTATACTGTTTTTTGTGCTGTTCGTTCTCTCCATGTCTTGGAATTCTTTGTATACCTATCTGGCTTTGGATACAGTGTGTAAAGTGCAAAGATACGCGAGCTGCATATGCATACTGTGACACTTTGTGGCTCCATATATCGCTTTTTAACAGTCTGGTTGTGAGCGCGTATCAGTGCTCATTACACTTAGTTGTTATTTTTGTTAATAGTTTGTGTTGTAAAAAGTGTCTATCTCCCTTTTCATTCATGTCTCTTATCACCTGTATTTTAAGCCTTTGAATAGAAACAATTTTACAGAAGTCTTATGTTCTTTGCTCAGTTTTGCTTTGATCTGTGTGTGCCATTATGGAGATTAAAACGAGTCGGTTTTTTCTTTTAGTCTTGCTCTGTAATTATAAGAAATAGAAAAGTAAGCCTACCTGGGAGAAATTTGGTATTTCTCTGTCTTAATATACAATACTTCATTGAGGAGGACGAAAATAACTATTAATAGTTTGTGCAGTAAAGTGAATCTCTCTTCTCCCTTGCTCATGTAGTAACTAACAGTATAGTTTGTTTGTAAATACTTGAGGAATAATCACATTTTACTTAATCCTAGGCTCTGTCATTTTCTATCTTTTCACTGGGGATGACAATATATCATCAGTGGTTATAGACAATAAAATAGTTTGGAAAACAATTTTTCCTTTTTTTTTGTTATGTAGCAATATACTCGACAATTATGGAACAAATGAGTTCTTTAACAACCCGTAATTAGCGTTTTTAAAAACATCTTTATATGCACCTGTTAAAGGAACAGTGAAATGGTAGTAATACAAAAGTCAGTGAAATCGAAAAAGAACAGGCAAGTTGCGGTTGCAATGACAGATTTGCGAGTAAGCACACACACACACACATACACACACACACACACACACACACACACACACACACACACACACACACACACACACACACCACACACTCACATACACTCACACACACTCACACACACACACAGTCTCTGTTGGTGTGTGTGTGTGTGTGTGTGTGTGTATGTGTGTATGTGTGTATGTGTGTGTGTGTGTGTGTGTGTGTGTGTGTGTGTGTGTGTGTGTGTGTGTGTGTGTGTGTGTGTGTGTGATCGATTATGGAAGTGAAGGGAATGGGCAATCTTGTGCTTTGTGTTTACCTGCAACAAACTCTGGTGAGCTCTTTTTTTATTTTATTTTTTATTGACCAACAAATTCGGTTCCCTGAAGTTGGGAGGAATGACAGCTCATCTCCATATTCTCTAATCCCAGACAAGCTATAATGGTCAGCGACAGAGACGATGGTTGTTTGTGTGTTGACAGTGACGGTGACTGAATGAACCTGTGAGTTTGCTTGTCCAGTTTCGCGGGTTGTGTCGCGCTCTTGTGCATAATTTGATAATGGTGTTAACCCTTCGACTCCCCCACCCTGTCCACCATCATCCTGCATCGTCCACCATACTAGCAAAGCAAAAACTTCACCCTTTGACTCCCTCATCCTATCCACCAGCTTCCGGCAACAGGAAGTGGTGATGGAAGGTCAAAGGTTAAGTTTTTGCAGTTGGTGGATAGGGGCGGAGTCGAGGTTACATGTCTCAGTCAGTCTGATTGCACTGTAGTTTTCGGTTTGCTAGCAGCTGTGTCAGTTTTTAGAACGTGTGAATTGATGTTTGTTCAGGTTGTTTTTGCTGGCTTGTTGATTTCCTTAACCCACTTCGATGACCGTCGTTAAATGAGTATATCAGTAATGGCAGAAGGTTGTTCTGTGTCAGCAGTAGACGAATTTAGTGAAAACTGGGTTAATATGTCTGATGTTTTGTGTGTTACATACTTTCCTTAGATGGTTTAATAACTCCTTGAATGTTTGTCACTTCTGTTCTTTCTGTGCCTCAGCTCTCTGTCTGTTTGTCTGTCTGTCTGTCTGTTCTCTGTCTTCTCTCTCTCTCTCTCTCTTTCTCTTTCTCTCTGTATGTGCGTGTGTGTGTCAGAATGATGTATGTGTGTATGTGTGTGTGTGTGTGTGTGTGTGTGTGTGTGTGTGTGTGTGTGTGTGTGTGTGTGTGAGTGTTTGTGTGTGTGAGTGTGTGTGTGTGTGTGTGTGTCTCTGTATGTGCGCGCGCGTTGTGTGTATGTATGTATGTATTGTGTTGTGTGTGTGTGTGTGTGTGTGTGTGTGTGTGTGTGTGTGTGTGTGCGTGTGTGTATGAACGGAATTACATGGAGGAGATGAACAGAAAGAGCACAAGATACTAGAAAACTTGGAGAGAAAGAAAAAGAGAAAAGGAAGACAACAACAAAACAACAACGACAAACAAACAAACAAACAAACAAACAAAAAAGCAAGCAATCAAACAAACAAACAAACTAACAAACAAACAAAAAACAGAGACCGACAATAAAAATTTAACGATAACAACAATAACCATAACACACACACACACACACACACTGACAGACGCCTGCCCACTGATTCTTAACTTACGAAATGTATTACTTAACACACGTCTGCTGCATCTCAACTCATGTTACAGACATAATTATTAGCCAGCTGTCTAGCTGGGTGGAGTCTTCCGTGTTCCTGTTTAAAACCAAAAACCAGTGATGGTAAACTTTTCTTTCTGTAATCAGAAACAGGAATAAGTCTGCTGAGGTTGGCGACACCGCTTATTGATTAGCTGATGGACGTGACATATATCTGACATGTATCTGCTTGTCACTGTCATTGTCGTTATCGTGTTTTGTTTTTCCATGTCATGTTAGATTGGATCTTTTCTCTCTCTCTCTCTCTCTCTCTCTCTCTCTCTCTCTCTTCTCTCTCTCTCTCTCTCTCCTCTCTCTTCTCTCTCTCTCTCTCTCTCTCTCTCTCTCTCTCTCTCTCTCTCTCTCTCTCTCTCTCTCTCTCTCTCTCTCTCTCTCTCTCTCTCTCTCTCTCTCTCTCTCTCTCTCTCTGTATGTGTGTGTGTGTATGTGTGAGTACGTTTTCTGTATGTGTATTGTGTGTGTGTGTGTGTGTGTGTGTGTGTGTGTTGTGTGTGTGTGTGTGTGTGTGTATGTGTGAGTACGTTTTCTGTATGTGTATGTCTGTGTGTGTGTGTGTGTGTGTGTGTGTGTGTGTGTGTGTGTGTGTGTATGTGTTTGTTTGTTTGTTTGTTTTGTGTGTGTGTGTGTGTGTATGTGTGTTTCTCTCTGTATATGTATATATGTATGTATGTATGTATGTGTGTGTGTGTGTGTGTGTGAATGTTTGTGTATATATCTGTTTGTTTGTGTGTGTGTGTGTTTTCTCTGTGTGCGTGTGTTGTGTGTGTGTGGTTGTGTGTGTCTGTTGTGGTGTGTGTGTTGTGTGTGTGTGTGTGTGTGTGTGTGTGTGTGTGTGTGTGTGTGTGTGTGTGTGTGTGTGTGGCGCGCGCGCGCGTGCGAACTGTTGTGTGTGCGTGTGTGCTGCCTTGTCTTTCTGTGTGGGTTGTCGGTTTCGGTGATAGAAGTCTCCGCTTTCACGTGATCATGAGGTTTTGCTCGCGTGGGCATAGATCGTTTTTATCATTTCATTACTTTCTCCTTTTATTTGTCAGTCAATACATGTGGGCTGTTGGTAATAAAGATGTTGTTGCTACAGTTGATATTGCTAATAGACCTGTCGCGATAGTTTGTGCATCGTGTGTGTGTGTGTGTGTGTGTGTGTGTGTGTGTGTGTGTGTGTGTGTGTGTGTGTGTGTGTGTATGTGTGTGTGTGCGTGCGTGTGAGAGAGAGCCAGAGAGAGAGAGAGAGAGAGAGAGTGTGTGTGTGGTGCGCGTGTGAGAGAGAGCGAGAGAGAGAGAGAGAGATGAGAGAGAGAGAGGGGAGAGAGAGAGTGTGTGTCCGTGTGTGTGTGTGTGAGCGTCTATGTGTGTATTAGTTTGTGTTCATTGTGGTGTTGTGTGTATGTGTGTTTGTATGTGTGTCAGTGTGTGTGTGTGTTAGTTTGTATATTGTGTGTGCATGTGCGTATCTCTGTATGTGTGCATGCGAGTGTGTGTGTGTGTGTGTGTGTGTGTGTGTGTGTGTGTGTGTGTGTGTGTGTGTGTGTGTGTGTGTGTGTGTGTGTGTGTGTGTGTGTGTGTGTGTGTGTGTGTGACTGGCCCAATCAATGCCTTGCAGAAATCCCGAAATGTACAAGGGAGATTTTCTGATCCATTAAAAAGGGGTCTTCACTTTATAATTGGTTTGTCCAGTCAAGCCTGTCCAGGTAAGTTCAAAATGAGCTTATGGCTAAAGACATTGTGTTATGCTATATATGCAAGAAGTGAAGCAATACCACATCCCTGCAGTACTTTTCGTCTTTCTCTGCTTTAATTTACAACGTTAAAATAAGGACAAACAGATGTAAGATCAGTAATACTTTCCTCAGATGTGTGGAGTTGTAATCAATATGCTATATATTTTTCAGTACACGAAAATTGATCACTCTTTGCAGAGTTCTGTCCGGCCTTTCTCACTCTTAGTTTGCATGCATCGTTTCGTTCGGAACATGAAAATATTACTGTCAATCGTTATGCACACCAAAGCTTTATTTTCTTTCCTCTTATTGGATTTAGTAATACATGTGCAGATTACCAATTTTTAGACGTGTACACACATTGTTTGACTGCACTGAACATGATAATGTAACAAACCTCAGTGGGATCGAAAGTGAGGTCATAGTTGCAGTGGTGGATTAAGGAGTAAAGAGAGAGAGGGGGCGGGAGGGAGAGAGAGAGAGGGAGAGAGAGAGGGAGGGAAGGAGAGAGAAATAGAGAGAGAGGGAGAGAGAAATAGAGAGACAGAGGGAGAGAGTGAGACAGAGGGAGAGTGAAAGAGAAAGAGAGAGGGAGAGAGAGAGAGAGAGACAACGGGAGGGAGAGAAAGAAAGAAAGAGAGAGAGAGAGAGAGAGAGAGAGAGAGGAGAGAGAGAGAGAGAGAGAGAGAGAGAGACTATGTAAGTGAAGAGAATGGGTAATCTTGTGCTGTGTGTTTACCTGTAGCACACTCGTGTGAGCTCTTTGTATTGACCAACAAATTCAGTTCCCGGAAGTTGGGAGGGATGGAGCGCACGTCTCCATATTCCCTGATCCCAGATAGGCAGGCTATAGTGTGCAGTGACAGGGATGTTCCGTGTCGTGTTGACTGTGACGTGATTGAGTGAGCCTGTGAGCTTGTTTGTCGAATTCGTGTTGTGGAATGACTAGTTTGCTTGTCTAATTCGTGTTGTGTATTTTGTTCTTGTCCTTATTTTGGTCGGAATGTTGAATGGCTAGTTTGTTTGTCTAATTTGTGTTGTGGCTCTCTTGTGTTTTGTTCTTGTCCTTATTTTAGTCGGGAAGTTAAATGACGGTTTGTTTGTCTAATTTTGTTGTGGTCTTTATGTGTGTTTTATTCTTGTCCTTATTTTGGTCGGGTTGTTGAATGGCTCGTTTGTTTGTCTAATTTGTGTTGTGGTCTTTGTGTGTGTTTTTGTTCTTGTCCTTATTTTGGTGGGGTTGTTGAATGGCCGTTTGTTTGTCTAATTTGTGTTGTGGTCTTTTTGTGTGTTTTGTTCTTGTCCTTATTTTGGTCGGGTTGTTGAATGGCTCGTTTGTTTGTCTAATTTGTGTTGTGGTCTTTTGTGTGTGTTTTGTTCTTGTCTTATTTTGGTGGGTTGTTGAATGGCTCGTTTGTTTGTCTAATTTGTGTTGTGGTCTTTTTGTGTGTTTTGTTCTTGTCCTTATTTTGGTCGGTTGTTGAATGGCTCGTTTGTTTGTCTAATTTGTGTTGTGGTCTTTGTGTGTGTTTTGTTCTTGTCCTTATTTTGGTGGGGTTGTGAATGATCTGTATGAATATCTGTGGACTGGTGTTGGCAGCGAACGGGGATAGTGCAAAATCTGTGAACCATTTGCCAGTGTGTGTTCTTTGACTGTGTTGCGTCCTGTGCGTACTTTTAATGACTCTTAAATGATCTCGTGATTGTTTTGTGGGTGTCGAGTGTCTTCATGTCCGAAGCAAACTGATAGAAAAACTATCATATATTGTGTGTTCAGTTTGTGGGTAATACTAATAGGCTAGTCACGTCTCGTATATATGTATGAGTGTGCTCATTGTTTTTATGTTTCTTGCAGCCTTTTAGTTTTATTGGCTTTGATTTAACATAAATCACCCAAAAGACTCTGTCTTTGTGTCATATGGCAGAATCTTGACTTTACCTTTTCACGTTTACATCATTGTCGATTATTGTACATGTAAAAAACGACAACGCCATAACATGACCTTTATAGTCAATTTAATGTGAACAATTAAACAACTGGAACCAGTCTGAAAAAGGCCTCAATTTAATAAGCGGGAACAACTTACTTTTATCCCAACACAGGTTTTCAACCTGGATATTGGATTCTATATTATCGTTTTTACGATTTTTCTGTCTGTAAATACTTTTGTTTTGTGCACTTTAAATGCAAATGAGATAATCTTTGCACTTGACTTAAAATTAAACATTTAATTAAAAAATCCATTGGTCCTTGGTGCGATCTTAAACTATACGTACGGAAGACAAACCCAACGCGTCATTTTATTTCATTCCTGTCAGACATTCAGGCAGAAGACATAGACATCCAGAGTCGGTTCTGTTTCTTCTCTTGAATGGAAATCAGACAAGTTTCAGTTTCACAAGAGTGTGTGTGTGTGGTGTGTGTGTGTGTGTGTGTGTTGTGGTGTGTGTGTGTGTGTGTGTGGTGTGTATGTGTGTGTGTGTGTGTGTATGTGTTGTGTGTGTGTGTGTATGTGTTGTGTGTGTGTGTGTGTGTGATGTGTGTGTGTGTGTGTGTGTGTGTGTGTGTGTGTGTGTGTGTATGTGTGTGTGTGTGTGTGTGTGTGTGTGTGTGTGTGTCTGTGTGTGTGCGTGTGTGTTGCTCTCACTGAGTCATCAACGTATGGTTGCTCTTTGCATCGTAAGGTGAAAATAGCTCCGTCTCCTAAATACTGCAGACACGACACTTGTTTTCTCGTTGTGTTTTGTTTTTATTGTTTCATCGAGTCTTCATGTCACAATCGCCACCTGGATTTGAAACGGGTTACACACACATGTTCAATACAGTCTGGAGACACACATGTTCAATACAGTCTGGAGACACACATGTTCAATACAGTCTGGAGACACATGTTCAATACAGTCTGGAGACACACATGTTCAATACAGTCTGGAGACACACATGTTCAATACAGTCTGGAGACACACATGTTCAATACAGTTTGGAGACACACATGTTCAATACAGTCTGGAGACACACATGTTCAATACAGTCTGGAGACACACATGTTCAATACAGTCTGGAGACACACATGTTCAATACAGTCTGGAGACACACATGTTCAATACAGTCTGGAGACACACATGCTCAATACAGTCTGGAGACACACATGTTCAATACAGTCTGGAGACACACATGTTCAATACAGTCTGGAGACACACATGTTCAATACAGTCTGGAGACACACATGTTCAATACAGTCTGGAGACACACATGTTCAATACAGTCTGGAGACACACATGGTCAATACAGTCTGGAGACACACATGTTCAATACAGTCTGGAGACACACATGGTCAATACAGTCTGGAGACACACATGTTCAATACAGTCTGGAGACACACATGTTCAATACAGTCTGGAGACACACATGTTCAATACAGTCTGGGGACACACATGTTCAATACAGTCTGGAGACACACATGTTCAATACAGTCTGGAGACACACATGTTCAATACAGTCTGGAGACACACATGTTCAATACAGTCTGGAGACACACATGTTCAATACAGTCTGGAGACACACGTGTTCAATACAGTCTGGAGACACGCATGTTCAATACAGTCTGGAGACACACATGTTCAATACAGTCTGGAGACGCACATGTTCAATACAGTCTGGAGACACACATGTTCAATACAGTCTGGAGACACACATGTTCAATACAGTCTGGAGACACACATGTTCAATACAGTCTGGAGACACACATGTTCAATACAGTCTGGAGACACACATGTTCGATACAGTCTGGAGACACACATGTTCGATACAGTCTGGAGACACACATGTTCAATACAGCCTGGAGACACACATGTTCAATACAGTCTGGAGACACACATGTTCAATACAGTTTGGAGACACACATGTTCAATACAGTCTGGAGACACACATGTTCAATACAGTCTGGAGACACACATGTTCAATACAGTCTGGAGACACACATGTTCAATACAGTCTGGAGACACACATGTTCAATACAGTCTGGAGACACACATGTTCAATACAGTTTGGAGACACACATGTTCAATACAGTCTGGAGACACACATGTTCAATACAGTCTGGAGACACACATGTTCAATACAGTCTGGAGACACACATGTTCAATACAGTCTGGAGACACACATGTTGAATACAGTCTGGAGACACACATGTTGAATACAGTCTGGAGACACACATGTTCAATACAGTCTGGAGACACACATGTTCAATACAGTCTGGAGACACACATGTTCAATACAGTCTGGAGACACACATGTTCAATACAGTCTGGAGACACACATGTTCAATACAGTCTGGAGACACACATGTTCAATACAGTCTGGAGACACACATGTTCAATACAGTCTGGAGACACACATGTTCAATACAGTCTGGAGACACACATGTTCAATACAGTTTGGAGACACACATGTTCAATACAGTCTGGAGACACACATGTTCAATACAGTCTGGAGACACACATGTTCAATACAGTCTGGAGACACACATGTTCAATACAGTCTGGAGACACACATGTTCAATACAGCCTGGAGACACACATGTTCAATACAGTCTGGAGACACACATGTTCAATACAGTCTGGAGACACACATGTTCAATACAGTTTGGAGACACACATGTTCAATACAGTCTGGAGACACACATGTTCAATACAGTCTGGAGACACACATGTTCAATAGTCTGGAGACACACATGTTCAATACAGTCTGGAGACACACATGTTCAATACAGTCTGGAGTTATTCGAAACCAAAGCCATCCATGTAGGCTACAGGCTGATTTATGTGGAAAAGATTTTTTTCCCCCAGAAAACTACATCAAAACCAAGTTATTGAATAATACATTTAACACAGAACTGTTACACCCGTGGCATTTTCAGAAGGACCAAGGTATTGATAATCTGGATAATTAATAGTGAAGGAAGCAGGAAGATGTCTCGCTAATAGTGGCACCCCCTCCACCACACCCTGTCTGATATCTCGGAAGTAGTTAACTGTAAATAATTGACAGTTACATTCTTAACTAAACGTAATTTAATGATTGCAATGGAAGAACCTAAGTTAAAGATAACTAAAATACTAACATTATTTTAAGTGCTTTAAGGATGATTACAGAGGGAATTCTACCACGTCTTCATAGATATCAAGAAGGCGTTTGACAGAGTCTGGCAAGAGAAGTGTGGTTCCGCAATGAAGAAATTTGACGTCGTGCAAAAGCAAATCAACACCATCCAGCCACTATACTCCAAAGCAATCAGTGCAGTTCTTACACAGGGTGCTGTTAGAGATTGGTTCCATCTTCAGTTGGAATTCATCAGGGCTGCCTTCTGTCCCCAACGCTTTTCAGTATATTCCTGGAGCATGCCATGATTGACGGACTTGAAGATTATGTCAGCACAGTCAGCACTGGAGAAAGAACTATCACAAACCTTTGCTTTGCAGATCACATTGGTGGCCTGCCAGGCAGCGAGGAAGAACTCGCCAAGCTTGTTAAAAACTAGAGGACACATTGATAAGATATGGTATGGAAATTAGGGCTGAAAAGACAAATTGATGTCTATCCACAACACCACCATCACTATTGATATAACTCTCTGATGGACCGAAGCTAGAAACTTCGACAATTCATTACCCAGGATCCATCATTAGCAGTGAGGAATCCAAGCCTGACATCCTCTTAACGGCAGCAAACCATGCCCTAGTATACTGCATCGTCGTGTATGCATGTGGGACATATGGACACTCACAGCGGATTTCAAAAGACGAATCCAAGTCCTTAGAATGGTCGTGTCCCACCGAAACGTTTACAGATATCGCTTTTTGCCCATATCGAGAACACTGTTATGTCCAGTTTGTCCCAGTATACAGGAAAACGAACTACATTTTCTATTTAAAGGACATATGTACAGTCAGGCCAGAAAAAGTTATAATTTAGATGTCACTAAAGGTGATGATGTAGAAGATTTGTGTTGTGTGTGTGTGTGTCTTTTTAGCTAAATGGTTGACGGTATGATGTAGATGTGTTTTTTTTTGTGTGTGTGTGTGTGTGTCTTTTTAGCTAAATGGTTGACGGTAGAGAGCACTAGGTAGACCCAGGGAAAAATATTGGACGGGCTTGCAGAGTGGCTGAGGACAGAAAGGGTGAAAGATGTGCTTGCGGCAACAAGGGACAGATGCATATGGAGGGCCATGATCGCCAACGCCATGTGGCAAGGCACTTGATGATGATGATGGTAGACAGTTCTTCAGGAGCTACAGTTAACTTGGCGAAATTGTGGTTGTTGCCTTTAATTTAAAATAAGAGAAAACAGTTTTTTTTTCTAATGCACAAACCTGAAGCATTTCTATATTAGCAATTTACAAAAATTCCGTGTATATACATTAATGTATGTTGGTTGTGTGTCTTGGTTTTGTGTCTAACTGTACGTTAAAGAAAATGTGTGTCTCATGATTCCCCACATGAAATGGGTGTTGGCCAAAACTCATTAAAATATCGAGTTTCACGAGTAAAGGTCATTTGGTTTCCCGTTCTTTTCCCTCATCGTTCCATATACTTCTGTGATTCTACTTCCTGTTCATCATGTTCTTTTCGGTTGGTTCGTTTTCCTGGTCTTTTTCTTCCAGAGCCGAGGAACAATCTTAAACCGACGGATTGCATCTTAATCTAAGAGAATAAATTTTGGTTGGTGGTTTGACAGACACATATCGTTTGGCAATGTACATGTATTGAGTACATAGAGTGCCATTTTCTTAGTCTGAAGATACTTTCGTTATATTCAGTTCGTTGAATATTTTAGTGTTTGTTTTGATATTTATTTGATTTTTTTTCTACAAACGAAAGTAAAACGGAGTGATTGAGTATTCAGTGGTGGATTTTATGGGTCTTTGTAAATGTCAGATGTACTAAGGGTCTCATTCTCGTTGCTGCGTCGCGGAATATTGTTATTGTCTTATCATTTTGAAATGTGTTCAATTTGTGAGGAACATATAATCGTGATTTGTCCTTCAAGTCAAAGTGACGTTAAACAGTCAAAAACTTGATCACAGTCTGTAAAATATTAGAGTTTCAGCTTACTTGTTTACTGCAGAGATATACAAACGAGAGATCGATATTTTAAAATGAGTAACGGCGTGTTCAATGCAGGCTGAATCCAAGCCCATGAGAACGTTGGATACTCGCACGCACGCATACTGCACGCGCGCGCCCGCGCGCACACCACGTACACACACACACACACACACACACACACACACACACACACACACACACACACACACACACACACACACACACACACACACATTCCCGCAACATGATTCACAGAAACCAGACACGCAAAGAACACAATTGCTGTATCGATGACAAAATAAACATGTATGCTTGCTGCCACAAGCTTTGTTTATCCGCAGCCACCCGCACTATTATGCTGTATAGTCTCACTTCCTCCCTTGTGCAAATTTTATAGGACCCCCCACCCCCACCCCTCTCGTCACCTATGTACTTGAGTTTCCATATAAACATCGTTACGGGTACTACAATTTTCATGGGAAACATGGTCAATTTTCTCGTATCAACTGATAAACAGATCTGTACAATCTATGCATGGTGCCTGCCACGTTGAATGGTTATTTAGTTGTTTTTTTTCGTGAGCTATCTGGTTTTTATGATAGAGCCGCGGACTCAAGATTTCATATCTAGAGTTCACTCTTTGTCCTGCAACATAAAATTTGCTTGTTCGCTGCTGATCTAATGCTCCAATCATTCTGGTGGTGTCAGCGTTTCATAGGACCTGTAACACTTCCCATTTGAAGACTTGCCAGAGCATAGAGTGTTGGGAAGTTGCCCGGTGTCTGCCACATAACTGCTGGCAGATTTGGGTGGAGTGCTTATGAATTGTCGAGTGTGATGAGTCTCTCTGGAACAGACTCCAAACCCCAGACTAAAGATTGTCATCATATGACATTTGTGGTATAGCGAATATGGAATTGTCTGCGTGCTGTGACACTGAAACTGAACCCAGACGTCTGTTGCAACCGCTGCTATTCATGACTTTTTTTAAAGCTAGTTATGGATTTGTTCACTTGTTTTGTTTTGTTTTAAGTCACAGATGGGCTTTGATATTGATCCCGCTGTGTGTGTGTGTGTGTATATATATATGTGTGTGTGTGTGTGTTTACACGCCTGCGCGTGCGTGTGTGTGTATGAGAGAGAGAGAGAGAGAGAGAGAGAGAGAGAGGAGAGAGAGAGAGAGAGAATTAACTACACAAAGTTCACATCGTTTTATTCTAATTCTTTTAAACTGCAGTCTTGTTAATAATGAAAATTAAAAAAAATTTTAAAAAAAAGAGAGAGAAAACCGTTGGTCAGGGCATTTCTGACTCTCCACTCCCCCCCCCCCCCCTTTGTTATAAGAAAAGTACATAAAATGAAGATTAAGAAAATCCAGAATGTGTGCTTTATAAGATCACTGTAACCTTGAATATGCTTCGGATAAAATAAAACTTGACGTGAAGCGATAGTAGACTGTAACAACAGTGAAAACAGCATTAACATTTTGTCAGAAGTTCCTGTGAAATGATGTTCACACATCTTTATTAGACAGTGTTGACGTTATGTGTGTATGTGTGTGTGGGTTTGTTTGTTTGTTCGTTCGTTTGTTTGTTTCTGTTTTTTGTTTTGGTCGGTATGACTTGGCATGTGTGCCACGACTTCCAAATTTATGCATTTATGACTCCTTAAAGGTCCACACTGTTGACTCAGATCTGGTAAAGATCCATCCCTTGTTAAAACAGTTTCGTCACAGACACGTACCTCTGTGGTCGATATGGAAAAGCACCCATTTTTAAACTTCCAGTGTATGAAATTATATTACATATATCCTGTATGATGTATGAAATTCATATTCAGCAATGTCTTTTCATATGTGTATAATTTTGTCGCCACTTTTCGTTGTCACATTTTGTGTTTGATGTCCGTTTGTTGTGAAGCAAAAGATGAATAAACAACAACAACAACAACAAACAAACAAAACACGATTATTAAAAAAAACTTTGATAGAAAACAAAACTAAAAAAAGCACCCAATCAACAACACATCACAACACATGCATGTTAGGTCTATTGATACCATACACAGACAAATCACAACAGTTTAACCTTTTCGCTCCTGCACTCTTTCCACCAGCTGCAAAGACTTAACCCTTTCACTCCATCACCCAATCCACCAGCTTCTACGGGAAGCTGGTGTATAGGGTGAGGGAATCAAAGGGTTAAGTTTTTGCTTTGCTAGCATGGTTGACAATGCAGGATGCCAATGGACAGGGTGCAGAAGTCAGAGGGTTAAATGATAAGCACACTCAAAAGCATCGCTGACAGAGTGATCCACCTGGTGTTTTTTAATTTCTCTGGAACCTACCAGCCAACTTCGCGTGCGTTGTATCTGACTTGGTCGCAGACAGTGCTACCAGGAGAAATGTTGGAATATTTCACTGACATTCCCCATTATCCAGCATGATAACGTCGTTTTCTCTTGGGACAGACAGAGAGCGCAGTAGATTGGCGGAATTGGTCATGAATATTCATGACTTTTTTTGGACAGAAAAAAGATGAACATGACTGGACATATTGTGATTGATCACTGGCTCATACCGCCACGGGGAAATTGAATTTGCCACGCAGCAGAACGGGATGGTGAGATTGTCCTTCACGGTTGCACACAGAAAGTAACTGGCTTCCTTAATGAGAACAAACATACCGATTGTTAAATTTGAGCAATGTGTGCGTGTGCGTACATGTGTATGTGTGTGTATGTGTGTTTGTGTGCGTGCATGCTGCGTGCGTGTGTGCGTGCGTGTGTGTGTGTGTGTGTGTGTGTGTGGTTGTGTGTGTGTGTATGTGTGTGTGTGTGTGTGTGTGTAAGCGTGTGAGATTTAATGTCCGTACACACGAAGTGATTTTAAACATATGTGTGTCTATGCATATGTATATCGTGTGTGTGTGTGTGTGTGTGTGTGTGTGTGTGTGTGTGTGTGTGCGTGCATATGTGCACTTGCTTGCGTGCTTGTCAGAATTGTGAGAAGATTAAGTTTGCTTGACCATCTCATTCTTTATAAATATGATAGTATGAAATGCGTGTAGTAGCCACTAGTTTTTAGAACAGTTTTGCTTGTTCGCTATTTGGATTTTTAATATCGAAATTAAAAAAAATGTTGAGTCCAGTTTACAGTTTCAAATTCATCAAAAAAAAGATCACGTTATATGGATGACATTATATGTCTTACGTCACTACTGCTGTTTTGATTTTTCTTCTCTATCATGTTTGATCTTCTTGGAGGGAATGTTGTCCACACAAGGTGGTTTTGCTGTCTTGAAAACTCGTATTGCCTGCTCGATCTCTTCTTGCAAGGTAGGAATTGTTCAGCCTCTCTGGTACTCTGTCAGATATGCTGGATTCTGGTCGTAAATAATAATTACACGTCACTGCAGTTCTCAGTCCATCGGTTCAGTACAGATGTGCTTTTGGGGAGAAGATTTCTATTACGATCTTTGATTACCATAACATTGGAGGGAAAGAGAGCACCAGGTAGACCCAGGGAGAAGATTATGGACGGACTTGTAGAGTGGCTCAAGACAAAGAGGGTGGAGGAGGTGCTTGAGACAACAAGGGATAGAAACAGATGGAAGGCCATGATCCCCAACGCCATGTGGCAAGGCACCTGATGATGATGATGAGTATTGTGCTGCTGTGTCTTGTTGCTCTCTGCCTTCGTCCTTTCTTCAGTGTTTTGACTTGCCCTTCGATCCAGTTTTCAAGTATTTGGGAGCTCTCCTGACGAAAGATGCTAGCAACAAAACAGACATAATCTTCAAGATTGCAAAGGCGATGACTTTAATGGTCAAACTGAACAGAAGTATGGATAGGCAGCACAATGAGCATCACCACTAAGGACAGTATGTACAAGTCACTCATAGTCTCCATACTTTTTTACGGGATTTGAAATTTGGGTACTGTTTGCCGACTCATAGAAAAGAATTAAGGACTTTTACATGATGTGTCTTATATAAAGTGTTTCACAGATCTTATCTCGAATATGGATAAGTAAATATCTACGGAAAAAGGCCAGCACCTCCGTGAACGCATACGAACCTTTTGTGGCAACCGGGCAACGACGCAAGCTTGCATAATTTGGTCATGTCACCCATCATTACACCTTAAGACAATCATGCTTGAGAATAGTCTGTTTTTAGAGAAATGTCATTCAAGATCATCATGCTGACCCCCCCCCCCAAAATGGCCACTTTCACAGATCATCATGCTGCACCCCTCCCCCCCCAAAAAAAAGGCCACTTTCACGCAATCTTGTGCGGTTTTAATTCCAGTTGGTAGGGCATGTGCAACAGATCTTATGTGAAAAGTTGTGTGGTAGCAAACAGACAGAAAGATTTCCTGAATAATTATTTTGGATTGCTGTGACAGTAGACATGGTTTCAACCCACTTGAATAGATGCACTCACCACTTAGTTTTTAGGCCAGACTTGTGGCCCAAATTAGCATAGTTTTTCCGTCCGCAGACAGCTGAGAAATCCTTGCTGGTATCTTTTTTCTACACCTCCTGTCCCCCCCCCTCAGCACCATTCTCCTCCTACACACATACACACGTCACGAGTCGATGTTAATCAATAATCTCTTTCTTAAAAAGGGAGATAGGAAAACGCAGATTGATTTAGATCGTCACTTGGCATTTCTCTCCTGCCATGTCTCAACGTGACTCAGTCTTGCGGCTCTTTGTGGCAAAGACCTGGTGTAGACAGGCAGGTATTGCTCATCTGTCGTCCTTGTAAAAAAAGAAAATGATGGATTAAAAGATGCCTCGTGTTATCTTTTCTTGTCTCATCTTGTTCTTTTTCCTCTTTTTTCTCTTCTTCTTTCTTTTTATTTTGTGTTCTTTTTTCTCTCCTCCTGCTTCTCTGTCTCTTTATCCCCTCTCTGTAGATGTTCACGCCGGAACAAAAAGTAGTTGAAAAAGGAGTCGAAATTTGAACACACACACACACACACACACACACACACACACACACCACACACACACAACACACACCACACAACACACACTACACACACACACATACACACACACACACTACACCATACCACGCACACACACACACGCATACACACACACAACACACACACACCACAACACACACACACACACACACACACACACACACACACACACACACACACACACACACACACACACACACACACACACACACACACACACACACACACACACACCACCACACACACACACCACACATGTGAATTTAGAAACACTCTTTCACTCGAAGATAGGAACGTAGGGTTCCGTTGGCTCAGTCTTTCAGTTAGTCATTGCTATTCTTAACATATATGATAAACACACTTGACATGCGTAAAAGTGAACTGGCGTAATTAAAATATTATATAATTGATAACGATCATTTCACCAGAGGGCAGATGCACATCGGAAATAGCCAGCAGAATCGGCCAAGCCAAAGAAAGCATTCTTACCAACAAATGCTTATCAATTAACGTTAGGAAGAAGTTCTTGAATATTATAAAGAACCGATAATGTTATATGTATATGGTTGTGAGGCGTAGACAGTCAACAAACAAAGCCAGAACAGATTGAGGCAGTCAAGATTGAGCAGAACAGATTGAGGCATCGAGATGTGGTTTCTAAGAATAATGTTGAGAGTTCCATGGACAACAAAGAAAACAAACGAGACAGTCTTGATGGAGGCAGACTCAAGAAGATCATTGATAAGGAAGATTAGGAAAAGACAGGCAACATTTGTAGGCCATTTTATGAGGAAAGGGGAATTAGAGCACCTGGTCACAACAGGAAAGCTGGAGGGAAAGAGAGCACCAGGTAGACGCAGGGAGAAAATATTGGACGGACTTGCAGAGTGACTGAAGACAAAGAGGGTGGAAGAGGCGCTCGAGGCAACAAGGGATAGAAACAGATGGAAGGCCATGATCGCCAACGCCATGTGGCAAGGCACTGATATATGATAATATATATATATATATATAAAATATAAAAAACATAGCAAAAAATGCAAAAGAGACATATAATAGAAATAAACATCATTTGCTCTCAAACAAACAAAGGACAAACAAAAACAAACAAACAAGCAAACAAACATACATACAATCAAACACACGAACAAACGAGAAAACGAACAAAAGAAGAATGAAAAGCACAAAAGCATGCAGTAGCAGTAGCAGCAGCAGCACAGCAGCAGGGCAGAGCAAGCAACAACAACAACAACAATAACAACAGCAACAAGAGCGAGTTAGAAAGAGAGTAGGGAGAGACTGATTGAGCAAAGAACACGAAATGAAATGCTTTTGGAACAGAGAGACCCTTTAAATACCTTGAGTAAAATGTTCTAATGGAAAATTTCGTAACAAATTGCCTTATGGACATAAAACATTGAACTTCCTTTTAAATACAGGAAGAAGTCTTCAGCAGATGGAAAAGAATTAGTAATCAAACAAATAACAAAACCACGTCGCCAAGCCATACTAAGATATATTGTTCCTTCTCAGTCTGAATGTGCGTGCATGCATGTGCGCGTGTGTTGGGAGCATGCGGGCACGTACATACGTAGGGACGTGCGAGCGAGCTTGTACGTTTGCTCATTGCTATCTAGGACCAACGTTAGACATTGCTGCTTCAGTCGCTACAGCTTACCACAATGTTGAATAAAAACAAGCAAAAAAAGGTCAAACTATTCTGTAATCTGTCTTTTTGTACCTAAATCGATAACAACAACAACAACAACAAACAAAAACGTTTATGAAAAAAACAAACAAACAGCATTTAGGTTGTGAAGATGGTAGTCTACCGCGACAAGGGGCCACAGAACTTTCTACAAAGCCATTGTCCTCACTT
>JAPXFY010000018.1:50525254-50530254 GCA_030674185.1 Monoplex corrugatus | reverse complement strand
GAATACAAACTCTTAAAAAACATACCTGAATACAAACTCTTAAAAAACATACCTGAATACAAACTCTTAAAAAACATACCTGAATACAAACTCTTAAAAAACATACCTGAATACAAACTCTTAAAAAACATACCTGAATACAAACCCAAACGTAAATAAGGGCACATAAAACATATATAAAACGGGTCTAAATTACCAAAAACTGCCTCCGCACATCCCACTCCGTAGAACCAAAAATGCAGTGAACAGTTGCACTCAACTATGAATCCCAAGAGAAAGTATGTAAGACTTTATTGAACACATACAAGTCATCGGATCAACAAGGAAGAATGGGAAGAAATGACAGAAAGCAAAGGAACAAGGCAGAAACAAAGAGAGTGACAGAAAAGAGCAAATGTTTAGCACAGAATTTCCAGAATGTGGGGCTATTATTTATACTGAAAGAGCCACCGGCATTCCCACGGGGGGAATCCTCTCAGCTGAGAAAACTCTCAGACCAATAGACAGCGTCTTGCTTTGGTTCATGACATTTGGCATTATGGGTAACTTTTGCTGGTGGTATGATAGGACTGTGATAGCACTGGGTTACTTATACCATTTTTATGGTTCAGGCTTTTAAGAGTGTTAAATGGCTTTTCACTTTAAAATGGTTTTAGCTCACAAAGTGGTAAGGGATCTTTAACTTATACATTCTTTTTAAAATGTGGAGTACACTAAGGAGACCAGTGTTGTTATTGTATTATGTCGTGGATCTCTTTGTCTCGTTTTGTTTTATCATGTTTAAATGTTGATTGCTTTAACGTATATAAAGTTTGGCAGCCAACTTGTTCGTAAATAAGTATAGACTAATTTGAACCAATCCACAAAATATGATGGTTTATTTTAGATTTTTGCAGAAATATACAAACAAAAATAATAATAATATATTTTATTTATATAGGGCAAAATCTTGACAAAATCAAATCTAAGCGCTGGGCGTATACATGCATACATACCTACATACATATGAGCGTATACATGCATACATACATGCTTACATACTTACATACATAAATCTAAGCTGAGCGTATACATGCATACATACATACATACATAAATCTAAGCGTATACATACATACATACATACATACATACATACATACGTACGCACATGCATACATAATGATTACAATATTTATATAGCGCAAATCTCGACAAAATCAAATCCAAGCGCCGAAAAGACACACACGCACACACGCACGCACGCACGCACACACACACACACACCACACACACACACACACACACACACACACACACACACACACACACACACACACACATGCATGGCCACAAATGGGGAGAAAAGAATAAAAGCAATAAAAGCAAGAATAAAACCAATGGAAAACCACAGAGAGCACATCATATACAATTATATATTAAAACAAAGTGATTCCCCTCCGAGCGGAGACAGGCTGCAGAGGGGGGTTGAGTGAGGTTAGGATTTTATGCAGAGGAGAAAAGGTGAGTTTTGAGAGCGGACTTGAAGGAGGCAAAAGTAGGTTGCTGACGGACTGCGAGAGGAAGTTTGTTCCAGGAGAGTGGACCAGAAACAGAGAAGGCTCGTGGACCATAGGTATTGAGCTTAGTGCGTGGAAAGCGAAAAGTCAGAGGATCGGAGGCAGAGCGGAGGGTACGTGAGGGAAGATAGATCTCAAGTAGGCTTGACAGGTAATCGGGGGCTGCGTTATTGAGGCTTTTGTAGCACATGGTGTCTAGTTTGTACTGTATGCGCTTTGATACAGGGAGCCAGTGAAGTTGTGCCAGGAGAGGAGATATGTGGTCAGCTTTTTTCTTTTTGAGTACAAGGCGTACAGCATTGTTTTGAATGCGCTGTAGGATGTGAATGGTGGAGGCAGGAAGACCAGACAGGAGTGAATTGCAATAGTCAATGCGAGACATTATGAAGGAGAGAACGAGTTTTGCAGTTGTTTCGACAGAGAGATACTTCCTGATCAGGCTTATACGATGGAGATGATAGTAGCAAGATCTGGCAGTTTGAGAAACAAAGTTGTTCATGGACAGGGTAGAGTCAATGCAGACACCAAGGTTTTTAGCTGAATCAGAAATTGGGACTGATGTGTTACATAATGGGAGAGAAAGAGGAGGCAGCTGGGAAAGTTTCTGACGGGTGCCAATGAGGATAGCTTCTGTCTTGTCGTCATTAAGCTGAAGTCTATTGTGTGTCATCCAGTTCTTAATGTCCGAGTAACACTCAGTGGTGCGAGTCAACAGGCGCTGTATATTATCAGGTGAGTCACTATCTTGAAGTTGGGTGTCATCAGCATAGAAGTGGTGTTTTATAGAGTGGGAGTTGATGATGGTGGACAGGGGGGAGGTATAAAGAGTGAAAAGAACAGGGCCAAGGACAGATCCTTGTGGAACACCACAGGTCAGGTATGCAGGTTGAGAGTAAGTGCCATTGATGAGAACAGTTTGTTTTCTGTTTGATAAATACGAAGTGAAAAAGGAGAGAGCAATGTCAGAGATGCCAAAAGTATGATGAAGTCTAGAAAGGAGAATACCATGGTCAATGGTATCGAAAGCTGCAGACAGATCAAGGAGTGTGAGGAGAGAGACTTTGCCAGTATCAGTTGCAAGGAGGAGATTGTTGAGAATGTGTAATAGGGCAGTTTCAGTGCTATGGCACTGGCGGTAGGCTGACTGGAAAGGATTGAGGAGATTGTTGGCAGACAGGTGAGAGTTCAGCTGGTTGAGGACGACTTTTTCAAGGAGTTTTGACAAGAAAGAGAGATTAGAGATAGGCCTGTAATTTTTCAGTTCATTATGGGTCTAAATTGTGTTTCTTGAGGAGAGGGTGAACAATAGCAGACTTGAAAAAATCTGGGACAGTTCCAGTTTGAAAAGAAGTGTTGATGATGTCAGTGATGAATGGGAGGAGAGTAGGGAGACAATCGGAGTAGAGAGAACCTGGAAGAGGATCCAGTTCGCAGGTTTTGAACGACATGGATCTGATTGTGTTGAAAATTTCTTCTTGTGAGACTGGGGTAAAAGTAGTGAGAGGTGTGCCAGAGAAGGAAGGGTCAGGTGGGCATGGTTGACAGGGTGTCCTGTCAAGCCTGTCACGAAGAGTTTGTATTTTGGTGGTGAAATACTTAGAGAATACAGATGGGAGTTCTTCATTGTATGTTTTGTTGGGAGAGGTAAGTCTTTTCGTGTGCCAAGGAGATGATTCATGGTTGTAAAGAGTTCTTTTGAAGAAGAGGCATTCAGGATTTTGGTTTGGAAATAGCTTGTTTTTGCAGATGCAATGAGGGTGGATACTTTTGTTTTAGAGGCTTGGAAAAGTTGCCTGTGTACAGTGAGTTTGGATTTGCGCCAGCGGCGCTCAGCTCTGCGGCGGGCACGTTTTGCACAGGCAATCTCATGAGTGAGCCAGGGGGTAGGGGGGCGGTCAGGTAAAAGACGGGTTGTGGCTGGAGCATGAGTGTCCAGAAGATGGTGGAGAGTAGTATAGAATTCATCGGCAAGGTTATGTGACTTTTCAGAAAGGAGACGGGAGGCATCAGATGAAAATGTGGAGAGGTCGATAGATTTGAGATTGCGTCGAGTCACTGTGCGCGTGGTACGGGAAGGAGGAGAAATGTCAAGAGAACAGAGAATTGCAGAGTGGTCAGATGGAAGGGCTGAAGTTAGACGGGTAGAAAGAACTAAGCAGTTGTTAGTAGCTGAATTGTGGTGATCACGAGAAATGATCCAGTCAAGAATGTGACCTTTTTGATGGGTTGGTTCAGAAATGTGTTGAGTCATATTGTGATTGGACAGAGAGTTGATGATATGTCTTGTGTCATAACGGTGAGTGTTGTCATAGTGGACATTGATGTCACCTAGAATGATGAGATTTCCAGGTAAGAGGCAGTAGTGGTCAAGCAGTTGGTCAAAGTCAGAGAGAAACGTGGATGTGGTGAGTTTGTTGGCAGAGCTAGGTGGAGGTCGATAGATACAGGAGAAGGTGATGGGTGAGGGGTGGATTGGAAGGATACTTCAACGTGCTCGAAAGAAGGATGGGAGAAAGGCAGAGACTGCGAGAAAGATAGGCGGGAATGGAGTGAGTCGTTGTAGAGGATGGCGATACCGCCACCTCGAGATGAGCGATGGAAAGAAGCAAGCCTGTAACCACTCGGAGTGAGGCTAGCATGTATAGGTTCATGACCAAGGGGGTTAAGCCATGTCTCTGTAATAAAAGCAATGTCAACGTGCTCATCAGCGATAAAATCGGCAATGACCTCAGCTTTGCCATCTTTGCATATTGATTGAGCGTTAAAAAGGCATAGTTTAAGTTTATCATATGGCGGCGGCCGAGGTGGCGAAGAAGGCGGCACCGACGGGACAAAAGATGAAGGCGACACCAGCGGGGCAGAAGACGAAGGCAGCAACGATGGAACAGAAGAAGAAGACAAAGGTAGCACCGGCGGGACAGAAGACGAGGGCAGCGCTGGCGGGACAGAAGACGAAGGCAGCACCGGCGGGACAGAAGGCGAAGGCGGCACCACCAGGACAGAAGGCGAAGGCGAAGATGGCAGAGGAGGAGACAAAGCCCGCAGCAGCGAGGTCGAAGGCAGGGGCAGTGGAGGAGACGAGGAAGCAGAAAAAGAAAAGTGGCGTCGGGCTGGCACAGCAGGAGGCAGGTTGTGCCAAAGTCGGTGGAGACGTCCACCACGACAGGATCGCGCAGTGCGGGGCTAACGTGAATTCAATATCTAAAAACGAGTTGAACACAGCTGAACCTTGGTGCATGGCAACATACGTTACATAGGGCGTAAAAGCACGCACGTACGCACACAAGACACACACACACACACACACACACACACACACACACACACACACACACACACACACACACACACACACACACACACACACAACACAACACACACACACACACACACACACACACACACACACACACACACACACACACACACATCCAATCAGCA
>JAPXFY010000018.1:50507754-50515254 GCA_030674185.1 Monoplex corrugatus | reverse complement strand
ATGCTTGACTGTATGAGACTGTTCACTGTATGTGTTTGACTGTATGAGACTGTTCAATGTATGTGTTTGACTGTATGAGACTGTTCATTGAATGTGTTTGACTGTGTGAGACTGTTCATTGTGCTTGACTGAGATTGTTCACTGTATATGCTTGACTGTATGAGACTGTTTACTGTATGTGTTTGACTGTATGAGACTGTTCACTGTATGTGTTTGACTGTATGAGACTGTTCACTGTATGTGTTTGACTGTGTGAGAATGTTCAGTTTTGACTGTATGAGACTGTTCACTGTATGTGTTTGACTGTATGAGACTGTTCAGTTTTGACTATATGAGACTGTTCATTGAATGTGTTTGACTGTGTGAGACTGTTCACTGTAGTGTATGTGTTTGACTGTGTGAGAATGTTCAGTTTTGACTATATGAGACTGTTCATTGAATGTGTTTGACTGTGTGAGACTGTTCATTGTACTTGA
Source organism: Monoplex corrugatus (assembly GCA_030674185.1). Taxonomy (NCBI): domain Eukaryota; kingdom Metazoa; phylum Mollusca; class Gastropoda; order Littorinimorpha; family Ranellidae; genus Monoplex; species Monoplex corrugatus. The sequence goes on along the minus strand of JAPXFY010000018.1, from coordinate 50,514,778 downwards.
CTGAGATTGTTCACTGTATATGCTTGACTGTATGAGAATGTTCACTGAATATGTTATGAGTGGTACTTTGTGACCTGTTGATGTGCCTTTCTTTTGTTACCATGTCTCACGTCGAACGTACATGACATCAGTGTGCTCGTTTATATTTGTTCCCCTGTTAATTCTCACTCTACAGGTCAGAACTATTCTACACATCTTTCTACACATCTTTCCTTCTCTTTTCCTTTTTTCTCTCTGTCTCATCCTACCTCTCCATTTTGCTTGTCTCATATTTTGTGTATTCCAGGCAGTGCTTTCTCGGATATATGTTTGCATTCTGTTTGATGTACAATGTGAAGGCATCATGCAGTCTTTATATCACTTTGGTGGGACTACATGCTGAGTATTTTCATGATTTCAAAGCCATCAAACACTGACATGACATACAAGGTCTCTAACGTACATGTTTGATGTTCTGCTTGCTTATATGCAACGGGGGTTCAGGAATTGTCTGGTCTGCACATATGTTGACCTAGGGTAAGGGAACAAAATCTCCACCTTTTGCCCAGCCTGGCAGTGCCCAAGCAGGATCAAACTCTGACCTTCCAATTGGGAGTCCAGCGTTCTATTTGTCTCTGACACCCATGAATTCCAGTCTCTCTCTGTGCTCTCCAGTGTGGGCAAGTGCTTAAGATGGTAAAGATATAACCGTAAAGATACTGTATTACCTGAAACAGAACTGAAAGTTTGAGGACATCAATTCTGAAGCGGACACTTCAGAGATCTTCAGCGTAGGCAAGTGGCACGATCAAGAAGAAAACTTCTATGAATTTAGTTACGGCGTAAGTATTAGCAACACTTCTACTTTGGCAATTTAAGTATTAACGTCTGTCATTCATTTTCTGTCTTTTGGGCTTTTATGGATCACTGCAACCTTCAAGTGGGTTAAACATGTGTACGTCAGATTTAAACTGTTTCTTATTCTGAGCATGCTAAGAGTTCAGTGCGACTTGTGTCGTATTTACTTCTCATTGTTAGCATGCTAGGAGTTCAGTGCGACTTGTGTCGTATTTACTTCTCATTGTTAGCATGCTAAGAGTTCAGTGCGACTTGTGTCGTATTTACTTCTCATTGTTAGCATGCTAGGAGTTCAGTGCGACTTGTGTCGTATTTACTTCTCATTGTTAGCATGCTAAGAGTTCAGTGCGACTTGTGTCGTATTTACTTCTCATTGTTAGCATGCTAGGAGTTCGGTGTGATATGCTTAAAGGATTCATACACAGTCAAAATTAGTGCACTGTAGTATTGTTGTCATGGTAACCCGACAAAGGAACATGATATTCAGTGCACTCAGAATGTATACACTCTATGTCTGTTACTGGACAGCATCAGTGACTCATTTCGACAAACGAAATTCAGACATTGATGAATCACCAGACCTGACATTTCATACAAACACACACGCGTATGTATGAGAGAGAGAGAGAGAGAGAGAGAGAGAGAGAGAGAGAGAGAGAGAGAGAGAGAGAGAGAGAGAGAGAGGTGGTGATGACTGTGGCTCTGAAGATACAATCAGTGTGGTAACTAACACAGTATGATGTTACAGTGCACAGTAGATGAATTATTTGATGCTTTTAAGTCAAAACTGACTGATGTTGTTTTGTCACAAATATACGTGCAGACGTAAGTGTATCAAATCTCGCCATTGTTACCATGTTTGATGCTGTCTTCTTCTAGCAAGAGACTGAAAATCTGAATTGCTGGAAAAGGACACTGCAAAGAACAGAATATGTTCAAGATGTACTAAAATTCTTTCCCCGTGACTCTTTTATTGTTCGTATTACTGTTGAAATAATCTACCTATGAAAGAAGAAGAAGAAGAAGAAGAGAAAGAAAGAAGAAGAAAGAGGCTGAACAAAAGATCAACTCTAGGGGCTAATACATAATATTTCCCCATTAACACACGCCGTGTAGAAAAGCAGTGTTGAATAAAATGACGTGAGGACAACTAGTTTGTCTAAAGTCTGTTCATGACAAGCCACGATATTGTTGCTGGTATATATTTTTTTTAATTTTCGGAATGTCGATGTGATCTAAATTATTAAGTGTTTTTGTAATTTCCATTTCCCAGCAAAGATCCAGTTTCAAACAGATAAGAAATGTTTGCCGACATATTTTGCTAATTGATAGTTGGCGCATGCTCGCAGACTACAGAAACACACGCACGTGCATGCGCAAATGCAGTATACGTGTGCTTGTGCATGTCATCGACTTAATCATTCGGCATCACAGATCCAAATGGCTGTTGTTCTCTTTCTGTATCGCTCCCATACATCTCTCTTCCCCTTCTTGTGTCTCTTTGAACACAGCTATCTTCTTTACACATAATGCAAACTTACAATGGATCAGTACGTGAAGACTGTAGGAAAGATGTGAGGAAAACGAGTAATATTAAAAACCAATTTTTTGTGTGCACAGCAGCTTCCTCACTCGTCTACCTACCTCTCATCCTCCCTTTAAACATTACCGCCCTTCCCTTCCCACGAAGCCTCTCCCCTCCCCTCCCCTCTGTTTTCGTGATCTCATCTTAAACTGAACTCTGGGTGTTACAGGTTTCATGGTGTTTCGTATCAGGTTCCTCTTTGTTCAGCAAACTCATTTCCTGTCCAATGCAGCAAAATGAGTTCCGTTTTTACGAAGTTTGAAAGGTTCTCAATGTGGATTTAATGTCTCCCTTTTCGTCAAGTTTGACACTGATTGGAAGGTTCTGGTTTTGATTATGGCTTAGTTTTGTTTTTTCCTTCTTTCTTTTTCTTTTTTCTTTCTTTTCGAGTCTGTCTATTGGTCTCTCATTGTATCCATATGTTTTCCTTCCTCTGTCTGTGACTCTTTGGCTGTCATCTCTCGCCTTCCCTCTCTTCTTCTTCTTCTTCTTTTCTTTTCTTTCTGTCTTCCCTTCCTTCTTCCTCATTCTTTCTCGTTATAGTGAACTCTCTTTTCAGTTCCAGCCTATTTTCTGTTTCCTTCTCTGTCAGAGAGTGAATGAGAGAGAGAGAGAGAGAGAGAGAGAGAGAGAGAGAGAGAGAGAGAGACAGACAGACAGACAGACAGACAGACAGACAGACAGACGGACAGACGGACAGACACAGACAGAGACAAAGAGAGAGAGGAACAGATAGATACAGATATATATATATATATATATATATATGTGTGTGTGTGTGTGTGTGTATGTATATATATATAATTATATATGTATTATATGGAGAGAGAGAGAGAGAGAGAGAGAGAGAGAGAGAGAGAGAGAGAGAGAGAGAGAACATCAAGGACACACGTGCCAGACCGTTTGTCCTTCACCTTCAACCATCATCGCTCTTTTTGACAAAGGAAATGAACCCATCAACTCATCACAGTCTGTCAGTATTAAGTCTTTTTCTGTGCACAAACAAATCAACAGACATACCTTGAAAAAATTGAAAAGGTCACACTGCAACGATCGTCGTAAGATGTTTTAAATTTTATTTTCATTTTTTAACAAGATACTGAGACAGAAATTATCAGCAAAGCAAAAAATTAACTGCATAAAAGACATTAAATTCAACAAGTATGTAAGACACCTACATCTTCAGCAAAGGACGTACATATGTTCATGGAGTGCCATCAATACCAAAAACGTAAAGAATGAGAAGAAATATGTGTATGGGTAAAGAGAACATTTATAGTATATATCGTAAATAAATGATTACATTAAACTTGTCTGAAACAAGTGATAGACACAGCGCTCATTTTTCTCTGAAAAAAACGTGCAAGTGCCATGTCAGTCTTGCATTGTATTCTTCTTTGTGATATTTTGTGGTAAGGAATCGAGTTAAAGAAGTGATACTCGGAATAGTTTTTATCAAATTTGCATTACAAATGTATCCTTTTCGTAGCAGAATTATAAAACCAAATGTTTAATTTTGCGTTTGTTCTCCTTAACGCCAAATAAGGTCATCAGATATCGTTCTCTAGATCTAGCTTCTTGTGATCGATCGGGAACTTCGTGGCAGTCCTGTCTGATGTTGGTCGCAGATAATGCTCCCAGGAAAAAAGTTGGAATATTTCATGGACCTTTCTGTTTTATCCCTGCTCTTGGGACGTGGAGAGAGCAAAGTGGATCTGTCATGAATATTCAACAACACGGTGTGATAATTTTTTTGGATAAGAGGTAAAACGTGACAGGAATGCATGTTGATATGTTGTGACTGATCGCCGGATCCTACTGCAATGGGGGAATTGTATTGCCATGCGAGCAGAATGGAGCAGTGAGATTTCTACATACAGCCTGTGATAACCAGCTACTTTAACTTAGAACCAGCAGAGAGCAGTCTAGATTTATCTTTTGATTTTTTTTGGCACACACACACACACACACACACCACACACACACACACACACACACACACACACACACACACACACACACACAAACACACACCACACACACACACACACACACACACACACCACAATATATATATATATATTATATATACATACATACATATCTATCTATATATCTATCTATCTTTATAATATATATATACAGATACACATACATCTTCATCATCATCATCATTCACCCGTCATCATCATCGTCATCTATCATCATCATTCGTCATCATCATCATCATCATCATCATGTGCCCTGCCGCATGGCCCTCCATACAAATCTATCCCCTGTCGCTTCAAGCACATCTCCCACCCTCTCTGTCTTCAGCTACTCTGCAAGTCCGTCCCATATTTTCTCCCTGGGTCTACCTGGTGTTCTGTTTCCCTCCAGATTTCCTGTTGTGACCAGGTGTTCTAACTTCCCTTTCCTCATAAAATGTCCTATAAATGTTGCTTGTCTTTTCCTAATATTCTGTGTTAATGATCTTCTTGTGTCTGCCTCCTTCAAGACTGTCTCGTTTGTTTTTCTTGCTGTCCATGGAACTCTCAAATATTCTTCTTAGAAACCACATTTCAGCTGCCTCAATTTTGTTGTGATACATTCATACATACATACATACATACATACATACATACATACATACATATACATACATATATCTCATATACACTATTACATACAGACTATACATTCATTACATACATACATACATATAATCACATACATACATACATACATACATACATAATACATACATGCATGCATACATACATACATACAGGCATACATACGTACACGCATGCATACATACATACACGCATACATACATACATACATACCTGCATACATACAAAATACATACATACAAACATATATACATACACACATACATACATACATGTACATACATATATACACACATACATATGACAAGGTTCAATATTAAGGTCAATGATGACTTAAAAATGCCAAGAAGACGTGGAAATTTTCGGACAGCAGGAGCTTATCGCTCCGAAATATGATAATGCCATGACCATAAAAGATGTACTCGTTTTCCCGGTACTGTGTTTCCCTCTCTAGCAATGCCCTTAACGCCATTAGTCTGGTGATAGAGAGTGATGGTACTCCAGTCGCTGTCATCGTTGTCTTGAGTAATGGTGGGCAAAGGAGGAGGATGCGATGCACGTTGAACTGGTTTGTGTGGTGTCCAGTGGACAGGGAAAGAAAACAAAGGACCACTGGTAAGTGATTCGCTTGCTGAACGTACGCCTGGTAAGACCATTCAAATTCATGAGGTTATTGACCCATGATGATGTGAACTGATTGCGGCCGTGTTCAAGTGATGCTGTTGTTGTTTCTCCTGACCGTGCGCTTCGACGTGTCGAAGCACTGATTGACAGGCGCTCTGTGTGCGTGTATGTATGTGCGTGTGTGTGTTTAAAAACATATATTGTTCAGACTTGATAGGTAAATATTTTGAAACTGTTGACTAACAAAAGTTTGATTTTGCTTAGGAATGTCATGAGTTTAGGAAAGAAATCCAGGTTTTGTAAAAAATGTTATCTCTGTCGCTATTTATCAGCAAGACTGGAAGAGAGCTTGATCAATAATGGTAAACGCATATCATATCAAATTTCAAATAGAGAAATGTATTACACGGTTACCAGATAATTGTTTTTCCTGTGATTAAATTCCAGTGCAGTATCACAAGTTTGAGACTGAATTAGGCAGACGCAAAGAAAGAGACAAACAAAGAAAAATCTGTAGTTTTATGATGACAGTGTGTTAGGCGATGAGCTTTACTTTATTATCGAATGTTCTAAATTTCATAATGACCAACTGAAGTTTATTCCACAAAAAAACCATCTCACTTAAATCAGTGTTGTCATTGTGTAATTTGATTTCTGGAAGGAAAAGAAATAAACGGAATTCGGCAAAATGTATACATTTTCTGAAATTGTATGATAATGTTCTAAACATCTGGGTATCCTGTCGTATGACATCTTCAGATGTACTTTTTGCCTGTTAAACTGTACAAAATCTTTCTGCTTACTTTTTTGTTGTATGTTGATTCCGTTGGGTTTTCGTTTATTTGCTGTTATTCTCTGTGTCCCAATAGGGGTTAACCGATCCTTTAATTAAACATTGAACATTGTGTCCAGGCGCATATGCACGTATATGGACAAATGGATGTGTGCATGAGTGGGAGAACAAAATGGGAAAAATTTATACGAACCTGTCAGGAAGAATAAACGCATTAATTACTTTGCATTTTATAGATTGATCCACAAACAACTTAAAAGTCTCTTCTTGGCATCGTTTTGTTTACGCCTCCACGCTCAGCCTTTTCCACCATTCCCCTCATACACACATACACACGATACGAATCGATGTTAATCAGTGATCTCTTTCTTAAACAGGCAGATAGGAGAACAGATTGATTCAGATCAGGATCACTGTCTATCTGTCTGTCTGTCTCATTTCTTGTGACTCAGTGTAGCTGATCTCTGAGGCAGAGAATACGCGTAAACAAGCATTGTATTGTTCATTCATTGTCAGCATGTACGTGTATTGCTCATTTATCATCTTTGTAAAGACGAAACGTTAGAATTA
>JAPXFY010000018.1:50447754-50502754 GCA_030674185.1 Monoplex corrugatus | reverse complement strand
GTTCTGCCCTCCTTCTTTCTCCCACTTTGCACACATATATTTTATTTCCACGAATCGCAAAAATTACAATCGATGAACATGAAGGAGCCAGCGTGACTGTGAAGTAAAGGAATGAAGTATTGAAATGTAAACGATGTTTAGTGGACAGCAAATTTCAGTAGTTGAAGCCCACGTATTACCCATCCCACCTCCATCTTTACACCTTACTTCAACACATTTACGACATAGTGCTCCTCTCCCCACTGCTTCTCTCCTTCTCTCTGTCTCTCTCCTCTCTCTCTCTCTCTGTCTCTTTCTCACCTCCCTCTCTCACACACCCCTCTCTTTCCCTCACACACACATTTTCCAGATCTGACCTGTGACTGAACTAGGAGAGTGACGGTGTGATGGTGGTTTTAATGTCAGGTTCTGCTTTAGTTCAGCAAACTCAATTTCTGTCCATTGTGGAAAAAAATCTTGGCAAGACGAGGAAGTTTTTGCAAAATTTGAAAGGCCCTCAGATGGCGATTATGATTAGGTTGACAAGCTGTGAGTGAGGATTTGGTAGCCTTCTTTTTGCTTTTAGTTTAGCACTGATTGGATGTGTCCTGTTTTATCTGTTGTTGAAACTGCTTTTGTTTGTTCGCTAGGAGAGTCACCTAGGCTGCTCCCCAACTTGCAAATGTAGTTTTAAAGCGTTGTCTTCCTCAAAAGTTTCTGTTTTGTTTTGTGTTTCAGACCAGTTTCTTCTGGCGAGTAAATGATTAGTTTTCTTTGCTTGTCTTTGCCCTTTTGTTTTCTTATCATTGCAAGGGAGACTGCCCTATTTCCCTCTCTTGGGGCTGTAAAAACGTACCTGCTTTTTCTTTATTTGTTTGTAGTCTCTAGTCTGTATACCTGTGTGTGCTTGTTTCTAATTACGTCTTTCTGTCTGCCTGTCTCTCGTTATTTTGTAAATTATATCTACTACCAACCTATTAGCGATGCTGAGTGTCCTTTGTAATAGAACTGTAGACTAAAGAAATAATGTCTGCAACATAAAAACTGACTTGTTCGCTGTTCATCTTAATGGTTAATCGTTCTGGTGATGACGGCTTAATATTTCATACGTCCTGTACCCCCCCCCCCCCATGTCAGAACTTTGTTGGCACATAGGGTTTTGCGTGGGCTTACGGAGCTTGCTATATGGCAGGTTGGATAGATCACATATGGAAGTATCCGAATGCATCGAATCCCTATCGGACACGCTCTCAGCTGTCCAACCTTTCCATGTTTCGTGTATGACGATTTCTGGACTATATTTCGTGGAATTCTATAGAATCAACATTGGCATCTCAATTCTCACAATTTATCCCAGCATTGTAAAACCTGTCCCGAATGTTGTGGCTCTTCGTGTGCTGCTCTCATGTTGACCCTACCTTTAGCTTCCTTTACTGCCACTGTACTTGCGGTAACTCCAAGTAAAAGTCTTTCATGTCTGTACATGTACATGTAGCTCATGGGTATTACTGTTGTAGGAGCGTGATGATAATTACTTTACCAAAGGGGTATTCTCGTTCATTTTGACTCCACGATTGAGAGTGATCGTGTCCAAAGTGTACGAGATCAAGAAATTCTCATCTTCAACGAAGTGACGTCGGCCATACTCCCCCGGAAAGGTTGCAGAAATGAAAACTCAGTTTTTAACGGAAATAGCGAAAATATTCAACATTCTCCCTTTTTTTTTTTTTAAAAGAAATATCACAGAATATCCGGATTTTGTACTTCTGAAGGTCACGAGGCATCAGAAAAACTAAAATTTGACGTGAAAATTAGGACAATGGTAGACCGTCACCGCAGCGAAAACAAAATTCAAATTGTTGTCAAACTCCTGAGAAAATGCTATTTACATGCCTTCCTACAAATCAACTGATTTTAGGCATTATTCCCCGGCGACCTTGATCTTGGTGCCATACTTTCAATTAAACTACTACATGATTCCATACTGTTGACCTAAATTGTATAAGGATCCATCCAGAAATAGTTGAGGAAATCTTGCTAACACGTTTACGTCACACACACACACACACACACACACACACACACACACACACACACACACACACACACACACACACACACACACACACACACACACGCACGCACACACACACATACACACACACCTACACGCACACACACCTACACGCACACACACCTACATGCACACACACACGAACGCACGCGCGCACATACATACGCGCGCGCGTGCACGCCCGCACATACAAACACACACACGCACACACACGCGCACACACACACACACCCGCAGCACTCACACGCCCCACACACACACACAAATATACACACGGACACACAACACACACACACACACACACACGCACACACACACACACAACTACACGCACACACACACACACACGCACGCACTCACACACGCACACACACACACCACACAACACACACACACACCCACACACACACACACACACACCACACACACACACACACACACACACACACACACACACACACTGCTGTCCGATCGATATAAAGTAAAATACCCCTTTCTTTTTCAACGTTGTCTGACAGCAGCGAAGTGTGTGTTTTGATGGGTAGCTTCATACCAGCTTGAAGTCTCTGACATTGCGACACAATGAACTACCCCCCACCTCCACACACATAACCACCAACCAACCAACAACAACAACAAAAAACAACAAAAACAAACAAACATAAAAAAACAAACAGCACCAGCAGAACATCAACAACATCAACACCGACGACCGCGACGACGACAACGTCAAACCATACTGAAGCATGTGCTGTAAACGGAATTTGTAACCTTAACAGAAAACTTACTAAACGTTTGTAATTCCGTTGTCTTTCTCTGTAGAAGAAATTCGAACTGAAATGTGTCGTTGTATTATGTTGTTGTTGGTTTATTCCGTTTCGTTTTCTGATTGTCTCCGAGTACGGTGTGTCTACGATATCCTTTCATGAACAATTCAGAAACACAAACCATTATCTACACGCATGACGTAGGTATGAGATACAGCTCTGTTTTCCTATCACGAGCACAAGAACACGCGCGCGCAGAGTCACGTTTAGTATTGTTATCTGGTTTATTTGTTTTACATCTTCTACAATACCAGAAAGGAAGAAATAACGCTTTATTCAGTTTTTGTTTTTAAACCACTTTTCGTCATACAATGCGTGTGTGCTTGTTTGCTTGCTTGTTGATGTGTGTGTGTGTGTGTGTGTGTGTGTGTGTGTGTGTGTGTGTGTGTGTGTGTGTGTGTGTGTGTGTGTGTTGTGTGTGTGTGTGTGTGTGTCTGTGCTTGAGGGAGTGAATGGGTAAAAAAAAAAAGAGAGAGAGAGAGAGAGGGAGAGAGGGATAACCGATGGGACCGTGTTCACGACTTTGTTTACAGTTTATTACTTGTTACTGCAAGTTGTGTATGGTCTCAGTTTCTAGGAGCATTTCCTTTTGTCTACTCAACTGAAGTCAAATTTTGTAGCGATGACTTTGACTGAAAGCATTGTCTTTTAATGTATTCTATACGAATTGTCAAGGCATATCAGTGTTCAAAGAGAGGGCTGTGGCTCAATGTTTGAAATCACCACTTTGTTCGAATTTCATTTCTGCCCAAATGGTTTACACAAAAATGAAACAACTGACTCTGAATCACTACAGTTATAACCATCCCTGTCTGTGGCCATTTCCTCGACCTGCCCTTATTACTGCTTCTGGGCTTATGAACTTTTGCTGCATCACGTGCATGTGTCATTATGGCTAGATATATAGAAGTATACTGCGTTGTTATGCTTATGTCAATGAAGACCAAAGAAATCCTGCAGGAGTTTCTCATCGCAGACGACTACGCACTGGCTGCATACTTGCACAAGGACGTCCAATGCATCACTGGCCAGTTTGCTGCAGACTGCAAACACTTCGGCGGTACAGTTAGCCTCAGCAAAACAGAAGCTACGCTTTAGCCAACATGACATCAAGCTTCTGGCGTGGCAACACCTCGAGTGTCATCGAAAACCAGAGAACAAAACTGTAGACAAATTTTGTTACTTGGGCAGCACAGTGAGCAGCAGTGGATCCCTTAATGCAGAGATGACGCCTGCAGCCCCAGGCTTGTTCTGCATTTGGAAAGCTGATCAACAAGTCGTAGCAAGACCATGGGATCAGACACAAGATTGCTGTGTATAGAGTAGTATTCCTGAGCGCCTTGTTGTAATTGCTCCGAGACCAAGACTACCTTCCAATGTCACATTCAGCAACAGGAACAGTTCTGTCAAAGATGTCTGCGCAGGACAGATCTGCACCATCACGTGGCAAGATCGAGTGTCCAACCTTCAAACTCTGAAGAAGTGTGGCTTGCCAAGTATTGAGTGTCTGCTCATTAAATGTTTGCATGGAAGGCAGCTGCATCCCAAACTTGCTCTTGTATGGAGAGATGAAGCAGGACATGGTGACCAAGGAAGATCACTGAAGCGATACAAGAATACTCTGAAGGTCAGCCTCATCAGCTGCGGCGTCAATATTCCGAACCGTGAAAGCAATTCCCGCAGCAGAGCATGCTAGAACAGTACACGCAGGGCACAGGCAGATTTCAACTGCTATTCAACAGAAAAGAGACTGGGGGATGCAGAACTTCAGGGTAGCAGGATTCCTTCCCATGAATTGCCTATGGAAGGAAATGCACCATTTCTAAATGAAGGCCCACACCAGACGCTGAAGACCAGTATACTAACTCATCTGTTGGATCGAAGGGAGAGTCCATAATTATTTCTAGCATTATTATGTTTATTGTATTTTTCTTGTTGTTTTGTTGTTGCTGCCGTTACTACTACTACAGCTATTGTTGCTTTTACTTCTACTATTAATTTGCTGCCTCAGTTGCTGTTACTAGTGGAGTCACAGTGGTCTAAATAAGGCAAGGCAAAACAGGTCTAATAAGGTGACAAGGCTCACAGTAACATAACATTGTGCGGTCGCTGTGTTATAGCCACACTCCAGTTTAACAGATTATCAAGAGTTGTTGATGGACGTCATATTCACCAGACCTTAGTTGAAAGAAAATGACGAATAGACGGAAAAATATCTGGCAGTAGAAGAAGGCGTAATCCCGAAAGTCTTAGGGTAGTTAATGGTAAAGGCCTAGCTAATCTCGGTGTAGCTTTTAGACGGCAGATCCCACTTTTCTCCCTAGATGCTGTACCTCCTCGAACTGAGAACAGAAGTATGTATCCATTCACAGCCGGGTGGACTGGAGTCTGCACACATTGAGGTTTTTTTTAACCAAAGTGATACTTGATCATTCAGTCAAGAAGTGGGAACTCTACTCGTATGTTAACCAGGCACTAGAGGAGACTGCTAACGCTACACCAGCCACCTGATCAGCAACCCACTCCACTGGGCGTGTTAGGTGATCTATGGCATGTACCCAGTCAAATCAATACAACCAAATGGAATTGCTGGCTTTCAGCGCAATCGCCATGAAATGTTGAAATGTCTTCCTTCGCATGATAAAATTTATCCCAGCTTAATCCATTCGTTTTCTTCCCACACCATGTTTAAGTATATCAACCCGTTCCAAGTAATACGATCACACAGAGGCGTTGGCTTTCAAATAATCATCTGTCATCGTCCATGGTGTGATATACTTTCAGTAAGGAAACCATGTCTTCGATCAGATCATATTGCTTGCTTCTAATATCATGGGTTATTATGGCATATATTTATTCAGATTATTATACTTTCAATAAGGAAACCAGGTCTTCGACTAAATCATAGTGCTTGCTTCTAAATATAATAATAATAATAATAATGAACATTTATAAGCGCAAACCTCCAGTACGGGGCCGGAGCTCGTGACGCTGCACACTAATAACATCACACACACACAGACGCGCAGGCACACACACACACACACACACACACACACACACACACACAACACACACACACACGCAACACACACACACACACACACGGACCCACACACACACACACACACACACACGCGCGCGCGTGCGCACGAGAACAAAGAGTGTCCACACAGTTACTACCTAGTCGGGAAAATAGGATTTAAATTGGAAAGTTTTGAGGGCAATCTTGAAAGAAGTAATAGATTCAATGTAGCGAATTTCACGGGGCAGAGAATTCCAAAAAGTTGGTGCTGAATATGAAAAGGTGCAGTGACCGAAGGTTTTAGTTCTTACTCTGGGAATGCACAGTAGTCTTAAGTCAGAAGAGGAGCGAAGATTTCTGGAAGGTGAGTAGACGGATAGGAGATCAGAAATGTAACAAGGTTATCACAGGTTATTGTGGCATTTGTTTTATTCAGATCCACACTATAACAGCACAAGATGTATGCTTATCACATAAAAGCAAGACAACACAAAACGAACAAACAAATAAAAGAACAAACAAACAAACGAGAAAATTTTATCATTTTTAGTTTTGAAGTATCTCCGGCCTTGAGGTGGTCTGTGGGTTTGGCTGGGCTGTGAGCAGCGTGATAATTGAGACTAAACAAAATTAATGACAGTGATCCTGGGTCATCAGCTGCCAATTTCAGCCAACGTAACAGTATCAAGTTTTACCCGAGAGACTGATCAAAGAGTGGGCAGATTGGCAGAACTTGTTTAAGAGAGCGTTGCTAACCACGGTTCACTAGACACCGCGGTGCGGGGCAAAGACAAAGATGATTAAGCCAACTAACTATCTGATGAACAACACACTTCCAAAGGTTTATGTGGACAGTGTCCGTTTGGTGTGTTATCGATAGACGGATAATCTATCCCCAGCCCATCCCGACCCCACGTCGGACACACACACACACACACACACACACACACACACACACACACACACACACACACACACACACACACACACACACACACACACACACACACACACACACACACAAATATCTATCTATCTATCTATCTATCTATCTATCTATCTGTCTGTCTATCTATCTATCTATCTATCTATCTATTTATCTATCTGTCTGTCTGTCTGTCATCTATCTGTCTGTCTTCCATCTTGATAGATAGATAGATAGATTTATAGAAAGATAAGACTAATTAATTAACTAATCCATTAACCCTTTCACTCCCGCACCCTATCCGCCAGCTGCAAAAACTTAACACTTTCACTCCCTCGCCCTATCCACCAGCTTCCTGCAGAAAACTGGTGGATAGGAGAGGGAATCAAAGGGTTAAGTTTTTGCTTCGCTGTCATGGCTGATAACGCAAGATGCTGGCAGATAGGGTGAGGGAATGGAAGGGTTAACCAACAGACTAGTAACTGACTAACTGACTGGCTTACGTATTAAATCCAATCAACCGAACATCCAATCGAACAAACAGATACAAAAGAAAGAAAGAAAGAAAGAAGTATTATTTTCCTGCGTGGTGAACAACCGACACAGGATACTGGTGCGAATCAAGACAGAGGATATCAGTCATAACCGTCAGTTCACGCCCACTGAGTTACTACAGTGACAATCAATGTGTCATGTAACCTGACTTGGTACGTGATCACGTATCTCTCTCTGGCAGAATACAAACGGCAGTTTTTTCGCATGCTGTGTATGTCATATTTTTTATGTTCCTTCAGTATTCCCTATCTGCCAATAAATTTACTCACGATTTTATCTGGAGAGGAAAGAGGAAAGAATATGTATAGATGAAGCAGACACGAGGGAATGGAGGCGTATTGGAAGAGTTGTTCTTATTGATACTATCAACCCAGTATGCTGGCTATCCTTATATATCAACAGTAACAACAAGACCATTGTAAAAATGTCTCCCCCCCCTTTTTTTTGTTTTTGTTTTTGTTTTGTTTGTTGTTGTTGTTTTTTCGGTGCCCCGTTAGAAGTCCATCATGTGTAGCTGTTACTACGACCTATTGTGGTCAAACTGGTACAAACTTTAAACTAGTTTGTGACAACGATTAATTCAGAAATGCTCAGGAATTTATTTTTCTTTTCTAATCGCCGTGACTGACATGAAAGATATTTCGTGGTATTATGTTGTATGGTATTGTGGTACATTACATTTTGTTGCTTTGGTATTTCGTGGTATTATGTTGTATGGTATTGTGGTACATTACATTTTGTTGCTTTGGTATTTCGCGGTATTATATTGTATGGTATTGTGGTACATTACATTTTGTTGCTTTGGTATTTCGCGGTTATTATATTGTATGGTATTGTGGTACATTACATTTTGTTGCTTTGGTATTTCGTGGTATTATGTTGTATGGTATTGTGGTACATGACATTTTGTTACTTTGGTATTTCGTGGTATTTTGTATGGTATGGTAATTAATGGTCTAGATGGTACATTACATTTTGTTGCTTTGGTATTTCGTGGTATTATGTTGTATGGTATTGTGGTACATTACATTTTGTTGCTTTGGTATTTCGTGGTATTATGTTGTATGGTATTGTGGTACATTACATTTTGTTGCATTGGTATTTCGTGGTATTATGTTGTATGGTATTGTGGTACATTACATTTTGTTGCTTGGTATTTCGTGGTATTATGTTGCATGGTATTGTGGTACATTACATTTTGTTGCTTTGGTATTTCGCGGTATTATATTGTATGGTATTGTGGTACATTACATTTTGTTGCATTGGTATTGTGGTATTATGTTGTATGTATTGTGGTACATTACATTTTGTTGCATTGGATTGTATTTCATTACGTTCTGTCATGTCTAGTAACATTATATTACATCGACTTCCACTGTATTCTGTTGCAAGTTTTGTCGTGATGAATGCGGGCAACTTTCACGGATACCATTGGGCTGGACGATGGCTTAAGTTTGCTAAATCTCTGTCCATAGACAAGCCCAGGAAGTCGTACTGATGTGTAAATTCTCTCGCACGCAATCCTGCTCCGCCCGTCAGTGCTAGTATACGCCATGTGGCGTATGAGTCCGCAACGAAAGCCCTGCAAGCTTGTCTGCCCTTGTCCATCTTTTCAGCATTGCTCCACGTCATATTCGGTTTCATTTTCTTTGCCTCTATTTTACGTAGCCAGATTTTTATGGGTTTTTCTGTCATGTGTTGTCTTCTCAGTGGCTAGCAGTTTCTAAGTTGTGATCGTTAGTTTACCTTCTTCTTTTTCATCTTTAGTTCGCCGTCTACACGGTCAGGCTGCATCTGACAGTGAAAATGCCCATGTTTTCCCGTTTTTTTATCAGCTGCCATGGAGCTCGCTGATCAGAGGAATTGTAGTCTCTATCTTGCCTCAAAGCATATCTTTTTTCATCCGCTTTACGTAACAGTAGTAATCACTTTCTCCTGGTTACTAAAGGCTAAAATGTGGGCTGGACACGCAGTCTCCATGAAACCATTGAGGCCGTGTTCTTTTGGTTGCCACTGGCTAGAAGATCTTGAGCAAAACACCCCATGACTGCTGAATCATAGTAGACGTATTCTTTCGACTAGCCACGCCATGGCTCGATCTAAATTCGCTCCCCCATCTGTAAGAAAGCCAGAAAAAGAGTGATGGAGAGGCCATGCTATAACCGCGGGACCTCAGGAGCCGCCCCGTTCACACACTACGAGAGTTCACAGTCACACTGACGGCCCCATCAACTCTAAGCCAAAGTCGGCGGGCACGGAGGTCGTGCGGTCTGGTGGAGCAGCAAATTCAATTTTCAACCTCCCACTTGAGACATGGACAAAGTGGCTGACGGGCAGCATTTGGAGGTCGGGGACAATGCCAGCCACCAATGCCAGAATCGAATCATGTCTGCTGCTACTGAATCAGATGACAGTCAACCAGAAATGTGACCCCACAGTTAGTTCATTCCCATCCCGACTACAATCCCTCTCTGCTCTTTCCTCCCCCCTCACCTCCATGGTTTTTCCGAAGCGCCTGCCAGCGTCACCTTTTCGAAAAGGAATGTAGATTAGGATCAGGCCCGACTGTGCGTATATTTTGCTGATGAAACACGTTATAAAGGATGTATAGGCTGTGTTTGAGGTGGACTTTTACTAACTGTGGATCATATATCCACCAGGATAGAAAGTATTATTTGAATAGGAAAATGGCCGTTATCTGAGTTTAAAAAATATTGGTCATTATCTAGTTGAAAATATGGGGACTTGTTGAAACTGGCTGTTTATTGGCAATGTTTTAAAATTTAGTTCGTCAGATAGCCTTTTCGAGTATAACAGGATAATTTCCATTGTAACAATTGCGCATCACCTGTCTGAAGACACGTGTCTTGGTGTATCTGTACGTGTCATTCATTGCTGTTGACAAAATTGTTACCAGGAATGACTTCTTGACTATGAATTGAGACTGACTAAAAATAGAGGTTGCTAAGTGATCCATTTCATTCTGTAGTCCCAAATACATTCGATTCAATAGATAAACCTTTATGTGTCAGGGACTGTTTCTTTGACGTTTTTGTGATAGATTGTGGCCTCACTTTCGGTTCATTTGAAGCATTCGTCAATATGACAAATTCCGTTACCAAGTTTTCCCGGCTGTTCACATCTGCGTCTCAACATTTGACCATTATCATGCTTAACACAGCAAGAACCAAAACGCAGTGCGGTAAGAAGTCCACGTACAATTTTCGACATCTTTCTTACACAAAAAGTGCTCGGAGATATATGAAAGAAGAGAATGGCAGTAGGCCTTGAACCTGTTCTTGCTTCTCTGTCAAGAAAGGACAGATAATTGAGGCTGGGCTTGAGACGATTGAGTTGTTTTCTCTGTCGTGCGCGCCCGCCCGCCTGTGTGTGAAGATAATGGTTAACAATTTTTATCGGCTGATTGTCTCTGAATTTGCTATTAGTTTTCAGTTGTACGTCCATTTCGATTAAAAAAAATTGTAGTAATGCATATCGATGGCTACAATCCAACTTCAGCATCGCAGTGGGCAAGGATTAGATGAGTGTTTATAATTTGTCAAGCTTTGATATTATAATGATTCATTGTATGAAAATCAATCAGAAAAGGAGCGTTTGATGGCATAGATCTTTACCTATTGGAAGACAGATTCAACACAACAGTCATACCACGACTGAGTATGTTTCATTGTAATGCTGAATGTGTCTTAAAATGTTCTCCTAAAGAGAGAAAAAATAATAAAAGGAAAATATTATTAGATCTTGACACAAGTAGAAAGCATTTTTAAGCTCCTGAAAAGAAATGGGGAAATAGTCGTATGGCTAGGCGGTCGTCTTATTCATTTCTCACTTCCAGTAACACAGCGGTCGATGGTGGCAGTAGTGTGAACGTTACGAGATACCAATCGTACCTCCCAGCATTCCCGCGCAACTTCCGCTACCGGTTCGTAATGGATTGCGGGCAGCAAAGGAGATTAGCGGCTGGAAGCGGGGTGGGTTGTTTTAGAATGGAACCGCTGGCTTAAGTGTTTTCTTGTATTCCAGTCTTCTTTTCTGTCCTGTTTTCTTCCCATACTAGTTTCATTAGTCCGTTTTTCTATTTCTCAGCACCTTTGTTTTTCATCTGTAGAAATTGTTTTCGGTACCAGACATAGAGACCTGAGATTAATCGGGGCTGGCGATGGGAGTGGGAGTTGGGAAGGGGGGGGGGGATATTCCATCATCGATAACGGTTTGAACTTGATGAAGAGTAACCTGACTTTGGGTATGAAAACTTACAAACACATTTGAGACCGAGGAATTTGAAGAATAGGCCTAAATCTCTGAATGCATCTTTATGAGCAAGGATTTGTTGAAAAGACATCAAATGTAGATGGCTTTGTGCAGAAAGTTGAAAATGCACATATAGCAGACACGGTTTAAGATGGTTTAATTCCTTTAACAATTCAGTGTTTAAAATCTGGTCGAGGAAGTGACAAATTTGGGCCCACAAAGTCAGAATCGTAGGTGAATGGCATCAAAAGTTTGTAAATGGACACACGGGGCAAAGAAATAGTTTAAACCACAGTGACCAGCAAACATTCTAGACGAAAAAGAATAAGTAAAACAGAATGCCCTGCTTATTCTTTAAACATTTGCAGTCAGTCTTCCTACTTTTAAAGGAAGATTGAACGTAACCGGATTCATGGACTGACAGAGTGTTCAACTGTTTGATACAGATCAAGGGAACATAGATTAGGAGTGTTTTGTTAGGTATACACAGTACCTTGAACAGTTGTAAAAAGACCATTACGCTGATAAAAGTTTTCTACATGAACAGGCATGGCTGCTCCTTTGCCTACTAACACCTCTATTAATTAATGCTGAATATCTGACTGCCAGCTTTCGGTTGACACTGTTTCATTCCATCACTAAATTTTGTTTGTTTTGGTTCGACCCCCACCCCCCCACCCCCACCCCACACTCAGACTCATCTGTGGTCTCATTGCGATACTGCCACAGTATGGTGCGAGTGTATACTGACTCACAGACTAACTCACTCACACACACACACACACACACACACACACACACACACACACACACACACACACACACACACACACACACACACACACACACACACACACACACATGCACATCCAGAAAAGAAAAATAACTGTACTTTCTCTGTCTCTAACACGTCCACACACGCCGAAGAGGTTTTTTACGAGAGAAAGGGGTTGGAGCAGGGAGAGATCTTATTTCCATTAAAGAGACAGTGATATCTTGATGGGAGAGAGGAAGAAGAGGGGAGAGAGAGAGAGAGAGAGAGAGAGAGAGAGAGAGAGAGAGAGAGAGAGAGAGAGAGAGAGAGAGAGAGAGATCTACAAATAATGATCTTGTCCTATGTGGTCATCCCATCTCCAGGCTAAAAGGTCGTTTGGTAAGAAATGCGGTTGGGAAATGGCTGCTGTTTAAAGCTGACTTACTCTTCGTCTACAGCTGAACACTCTTCCAAACAGTGTACACGTTCTATATTTTAACATTGTCTCTTTTGCTCCTCCCGTCCTCTCCCATCAACAACGCTTTGATGCAGCTGTACTACACCCCCATCATTCACCCTGATCCTATGCCTCTTCTTCCTGCCTCTTTGCCCTGTCGTTTTTCTTGAAAAAATAACTGTCTACTAATACCAACGACTTTAAGCTGAACAATGATCAATCAGTCCCCGAACTAGTGTGAGGTGAAGCTTTGTTGAAGGATTTAACTATTTTTGTTCGTTTGTTTGTCTGCCTTTCTTTTTGACTTCTTAATCCCCACACAACTCTTTCGTGTGTGTGTGTGTGTGTGTGTGTGTGTGTGTGTGCGTGCGTGCGTGCGTGCGTGCGTGTGTGTGTGTGTGTGTGTGTGTGTGTGTGTGTGTGTGTGTGTGTGTGTGTGCGTGCGTTCGTGATTTGTGTGTGCGTGCGTTCGTGATTTTGTGTGCGTGTATGTGTTGTGCACGCGCGTGTGAACACATTAACTGGTAAAGACTTCTTGGTTGTTTACATTTCTTGAGTGCTGGATATTACATAAATTTTAACAAAGCGTTTTTTTTTTTTCAATGTTTAACGGACATAATCCATTTAAATGGACTATTCTATTTTATAAGAAACTCTTCAGGTATGCTTAACCATCGTACACTAAGAAAATGACGGAATCATTATTCTTTCTCCTCTCCAGATGTTGATGCGTCAGACGAGAAGACAAAAATACCTTTTGGTGCGGCATCAATATTTCAATGATCAAGGTTTGTTACAAAAAGCAAAACAACAACGAAACGAAAACGAAAACAAAAAGCAAAAACAGAACAAACACAACAGGTATAGAAGAGGATTGTGGAAGAAAGTAATCAGGGAACTGAAGACTTTCTGGAAACTCTTTTCAACGGCACAGCAGTCGATTTTGTCTTCTTTTTTCTCTTAATTTTTCATTTCTATAGAAAAATAGATAAGATTTAAAAAAAAAAACAAAAAAACACTTGGTTTCATTTTGTGTGGTGGTTTCTGTTATTTGTTCTTGGTTTACTTTCTCGTCTGTTTCGTTTACTTGTCCCCCTTAGACAAACAAAGGGAAGAAATAAACACTACACTAACATATGTAAAGGGTAGGGTAGAGGGAATAATAACTATTCTATGTCTTGTGCGTCCGTTTTTCAATTATGTGGTTTCGTGGTTTTGTTTGTTTGCTGGATTGTTTGATTCGTTTCATTTTTTCTGATTTTTCCACAAGCTATGAACAGTGCATTGTATTCTCTCTCTTTGTGATTACTGTCTATATGTTTAGTTTTTTTCTTTTTCTTTTTGTTTCACAAGTGGGCTTTTTCTGTCAAATTTTTGTGTGAACTGCAAACTGGGCTTATAATATTCTCTCTTTAAGAAGTATGCTATTTGACCTGTCTTTCTTTCCGTCTTTCTTTTCTTCTTTCCCCAGATTGATATCCCCTTATGACGTCCTTGATGTCTCATATTTGGACATTTCCCTGACTGAACAATATGTGGTGATTCACCATCACGCTCAACCATCCAAAGAAATCACCATAATCGTGTTGATGAATATTCATGACAAATTATACCTTTTTTTGCTGAGTCTATAGACCTTCTGACACCATACGACATTATATCGCTGAAAAGCAGTAAATATGTATGAAATATTTAGGCAGATGGTTTTTGGGAGAGCCGAGTATGATTCAGGTTATACAAATGTCCCGCAACTCGCCACTGGCTGCTGTAAACAGATGACACACTTGACATTTCTGGGAATGGCGCCAAGGATATTTGCTCCATAGATTTGTCTGTCGGTTGGACCGTTTTCCTCGCATTTCTTCTTTCAGAGCTCTTTCAAGAAAGACCAAGCAAGAACGTGAACTATAGGTGATGATGTGTGCATGGCATGATACTAAACAGTTGGCTTTTTGCCATTAGATTGGACATATATAACAGATGCAACTGTACAGAAAGCTTAAAAGCAAGAAATATTACTACCAGGGAAGATAACTACAGCGATACAAGTATATTCTGAAGGCCAGCCTCGTCAGCTGTGGTATCAACGTCAGTTTCTGCCGGCTGCATGGAGTTGATGGTCAGAGGAGTTGTAGTTCGCCATGTCTCCTATCGCTCCACGTGACAGAGACGACATGGCTACGATACATGTTCAGATGTCTGATCCTCTTGACCGCAGGGGCATCAGCTTGAACTTGCGTTCGTATGGGCGTTTGAATCAGTGGTAGCCGATGTGAAGTCTCACCAGCATGGGCGTGGGTCAGTGGTAGCCAATGTGAGGTCTCACCAGAATGGGCGTTCGGTTAGTGGCAGCCAGTGCTAAGTCTCACCAGGATCACGTGCTGCTCTCTGGACAGCCACCAACTCAAAAGACAATGCCTGCAATAGAGTAAATTGGTGACAGCAATGCAAATAGGGCACTCATCATCATTATCATCAAGTGCCGTGCCGCATGGCGTTGGCGGTCATGGCCTTCCGTATGTATCTATCCCCTGTTGCCGCAAGCGTATCTTCCACCCTCTCTGTCTTCAGCCACTCTGCAAGTCCGACCAGTATTTTTCCCTGGGTCTATCTGGTGCTTTCTTTCCCTCTAGCTTTCCTGTTGTGACCAGGTGCTCTACTTCCCCTTTCCTCGTAAAATGGCCTATAAATGTTGCCTCTTTTCCTAATTTTCCTTACAAATAATCTTCTTGTGTCTGTCTCCATCAAGACTGTCTCGTTTGTTTTCTTTGCTGTCCATGGAATTCTCAACATTCTTCTTAGAAACCACATCTCAGCTGCCTCAAATTTATTCTGGTTTTGCTTGTTGACTGTCCACGCCTCACAACCGTATAACATTATCGCTTCTATATAACATTCATGAACTTAACTCTCTTCCTGATGTTAATTGATAGGCAGTTGTTGGTAAGAATGCTTTTCATCTTCTTGAATGCTGTTTAGGGCACTATCACATTTAAACGGCTGCTGTTCAACTAAAAAGAGATTGGCGGAAGCAGAACCCAAGTCCACAGGACTGTTTCCTGTGTAGTTCATGGGGAAGAACATGTGCTTCCAGGATCTTTGCATCCCACACGAAGACCCTACCAGGCCATAGAGACCAGTATGCATACTCGTCTGCTGGATTACCACCACTTTAAAATGATGATTGTTTTTGTTTCTGTATTTTCTTCTTTACCTAACCGAAAAAGTTAAAAGATATGACCAGTAACAATTTTTCTTTCTTTTTAAAGATAGATGGTAGCAGCTGATCCAGAACATTCAAAAGTCAAAGAGAGCATTCAGTACGAATGCATCAAAACGAACCAGCACTGAACATCTCTTACAGACACATACTCTGATACAGTGGAAATGAATCAACTGAATAAACACTGAACATCACGTTTATGAATAGACAAACATACGCCACCAGAGTGGATGCTGGAACAGAGATCAATGGACAAATAGGAGAAGTAAAGTGAGTGAAGGGGAGGGGAAATAGCATCCTTCACACCCCCCCCCTCCCTTTACTCTTATGTACATTCTCCAACATTGATAGCTGCAAGAAAAGTTCTCATTTGTTTCCGTCGTGCTGGTTCAAGTTCGAAAGAGCGATCGATAGAAAGGGAGAGTCCAGAGAAAGCTGGAAACGGAGGCTGCATTCAAACACACCCTATGTTTAAGGGTACAGTAGTCTAGTCTCAGTATTACTGTTATCTACTACTTCTGTCTGGTCCTAAGGAGCTGTGTGTGTGTGTGTGCGTGCGTGCGTGCGTGCGTGCGTGCATGCGTACGTGTGTGCGTGTGTGTGTGTGTGTGTGCGTGTGTGTGTGTTCATTATTTCTTTTAAGGTCTATTCACATATACGTTTTTAGACGGAAAAAAGATATTGAAAATGAATGGACAAATAGATAGATAGATAGACAGACAGACAGACAGACAGAAAGACAGACAGATAGATAGATAGATAGACAGACAGATAGATAGACAGATAGATAGACAGATAGACAGACAAGATAGATAGTAGTAGATAGACAGATAGACAGACAGACAGATATATAGATAGATAGATAAAGATAGATAGATAGATAGATAGATAGATATGATAGATAGATAGATAGATAGATAGATAGATAGATAGATAGATAGATAGATAGATAGATAGATAAGATAGATAGATAGATAAATAAGTTAACGAGGTGTCTATGGGATGGATGAATCTAAGTCATATTGGCATCGTACTATATAAGGTAACATCATACGATTTAACAAGCAACAGAAGAGCAGTAAGAACGCGCACGCGTGTGTGTGTGTGCGTGTGTGTGTGTATGTGTGTGTTTCGGAGGAGGCTGTTTCTCCATTTTGCCATACTCATGACCATTGGGAAGTAATGCCCAGTGACAAGGAGCGTCAACTTCATCACTTTGCCGGATCTTTACTTTGGTTACACAGACAGTTTGAACAGCCAGGATATCTGTATTGTGTGTCTCGTGTGGTTTTTACGCTGATCTCTTTAGTCGATGTCTCCTTCTATTTACGTTTGTTTCTTTGTTTGGTTTGCTTTTAGGTTTGCAAAAATAGGTTTTTGCGATAAGGCGCAAGCATATAGCAATTACTGACAAGCGCACTGGGCGGCGGGTTCGAATGAATGAGAGATAGATAGATAGATAGATAAATAGATAGATAGATAGATAGATAGATAGATAGATAGATAAATAGATAGATAGATAGATAGATAGATAGATAATATAGATAGATAGATAGACAGATAGATAGACAGATAGATAGATAGATAGATAGATAGATAGATAGATAGATAGAAAGACAGATAGATAGAGAGAGAGAGAGAAAGAGAGAGAGAGGCCAAAGCTGAATAAGACAAGAGAAAATATAAGACAAATTCAGCAAGATTGGAGAGCTTCTGGTGTGGAGAATCTTTGGACAAACAGTGAAAACCCAAGAGCAGTCAAGGGACACATTCATTGGACACTGAGAAGTAATAATCAAAGAGAACACGACACATTGAGAGAGAGACCAAAGAGAGTGAAGGGGGGAGGGGGGAGGAAGACGAAATATAGTGAACATTTCATTGTGGGTCGCTATCTCTTCGGGCCAGAAGTCTGTTCAGGGGAGTATGGTTGGGAGATGACTGCCGTTTTAAACGTTTTCGCTTCTGAGGCACATCTGGCGTCAACGATAAAACACAAGAAAACCTTTTCTCCCTTCCAGCCCTATTCTTAAGCGTTTTCAGAGTTAACGATGTAATGGCAGAAGATTTCCCCCTCCCTCTTCTTATTACGTTTTTACTATCCACTTCCTCTGTCTCCTTATTCTCCTGACCCCCTTTTCCTGTCTGGCTTTGTAAGTAACTGTCCTTTAATGAGTTTTCATTGTGATGGCGGTTTTTTAAAACACATTTTTAAATCGTGGAGACAGTGAATTGTGTTGGTAAGTAGATGGTAACTGAATATCTTGCTGTCTGGGAATGATCTGGTTGATAGAGAGTTGGAATAGTTCAGTTCATACTGGTGGGCTGGAGTTTTTTTTTTTAATTCATTTCCGCGGAATTTTGTTTAAACGTTGCGTATGGAGGTATATCTTTCACAAAAATATGACTGACTGACAAAAGATAAAAGTAAATCGACACAAAGATAAACAAAACTCATACGCTAGGTAGGACCCCAAGACCTTGCTAGCGCATTCAGCATATGCACCGCCTTGTGGGTGATGCTATGACCATTTCGAATATTTTCCATCGAATGGCATCTGTAGTATCAGCGCATATGCACGTTATTTTAAACGCAGAGATGGTGTTTTGAGAAGCAGAAAGTAATGAGCTGAAGATCAACAAGGATTAGTCGATCTGTGAACTTTAAATTTGATGCGGGCTCATTCTGTATAAAACTTCTTCCTTACTATTTTCTTAAACTTGATTTCAGTTTCAGTTTCTCAAGATGACGTCTCCGCGCTTGGAATGAATTCTATATGCACTTACATCACAGGTGCCATGTGATGGATAAGATCCAGAATGATTACAGCACAAGCCTTAAGCCTGCACATAAACCTATAAGCTGGCCTGGTCTTAAACTTGAATGTGTGCTTACATAAAAAATGTAGAAGCTAGGTTTTGTAAATGGATCCACATTGGATATGAATAATTCTGTTTGACTTTATAAGGCCTTTTGTCGTGCAAGTAGACAAAACCTGTTTTTATGTGACATTTATGGAAAAAACAGTGTGTGTAAGCAAAGTGTACAAATTGTCCAACGAAAACAGTTCTGGTGCAGCAGTAAACTAGTTTTATGCTCAGAATTGCAGTTCTTTTTCTACATCGAATCATTTATCAGAGGATTGGGGAAGTAAGGAGACAGGAGCATAAAAGACTTCTGTCTACCTTTTCTGTGGTGAAGAATTTAACACAACAGACTGGGAGGTTGGAAGTTCGAATCGTGTTAGTCCAAATCATTTTGGAATTCGTGTTTAGCACTAACTGGTTTCCACCTAGAACCAGGCGTGCTATGGGCTTGTTGACAAGATTGAAATCACACAGTCAGACCTGTCTACTTCACAAATGCATCGTGGAGGATGTTGCTCGGACATCCTAACATCACAGGTGTCGACATCTCTCAGACGTGGTTGTTGCCAGGTTGATTATAAAATGAACCGTAGAGTACGGCCCTGTCATGCACTCTCAGTTCACAATGGAACTTGATTAGCAGCGTCCCCATCGTTCCCATACGCAAAGATCGTGACGATATTGTGAAAAGTTGCCTCGGATTCCATAGCCCTTCTTGTGCTGCCCTCATTGTGATCTCACTTTTCGTTTTGAAGTGCGTGGGAGAGCTGAACTGAGTGGCGAGTGAGAAGTGACAAAGTGGCAGCACAAATGATGAAAAACAGAATAGATGGATAAAATCACAAACAAACAAACAAACAAACAAACAAACAAACAAACAAACAAAGAAGACAAGAAATAAAGTTGAAGATAGAAATCGATTCTTTTTCTTCTCTGTTTCGTCTTTCATCACCTTGAACGAAAAGTTTTAAATGAAATGAATGTTTTTATGCTTTTTTGTTATGTTTATTTATGTTTGTTAGTTTCCTTCCCCGCCCTTGTTGTTTTCATCATTCCCTTTTTTAAACAAGCATCACGCTAAACTTAATAAAAGAAAAGCGTAGGAGAAAAGTTCTGTTTTGTTTTATTTCTTTAGATATGAACCGTGCAAATGAATTCCTCTTCTTCTGCCACATCGTTGATGATTTGTCGATTCGTACGTATATTTTGTTTCTTTGCCCTTTCCTTTTATTTCAAGCTTGTTTGTTCCTTACGGGAAGGAAGTTAACGAAGCTCTTCATTTCCTACGAACTAGTTACTTTCCTTGTACTGAACTTCGGTTTAGAGTCATACATCTGCTGAAGAGAATAATACACACGCAGAGTGTGATTTATTGGCTAAGAGAAAGGGGATGGCAGGCTCTTTATCTTTTTATTGATTTTGCTAACGTAGGATAGCATATAAAAGAAATCAGCAGCATTGCACCCCATTGCTCCAGCCCAGCACAGTAAAGAAAACATGTTAACTCTTTATGACTTCCATCATGCTTCGTTTTCGGACGATTCTGTGATTGGACAATATGCGGAGACCCAAGTTCACCCTAGGACCTCTGAAAAGATGACCACTCTCGTGCTGATGAACATTCACGACAACTAACTCCCTTTTTATTGAGTCTGTAGACATTCTGACACCAGGCGATATTATATCATCTTGCTGAATAGCGGGAAATGTCCTGTGAAATAATTGGGCAGATCGTTCTCAGGAGAGAAGGCTGAGACCCAGGGTACAGAAATGATTTACAACTCGCCGTTGGCTGCTGGAAGCAGATGACATTTTCGACATTTCTTCCGTGAATCGGCGCCAAGGATATTTGCTGAAACGTCAAAGTTAAGGAGCTGAGACTGGGTGGACTTTTTTTCACAGCTTCTTTTTCTTCTCAATACTCCGTTATGAGAGAGTTAGCGAAGATGGAATGTGAACCATAAAAAATAGTGGTTGTTTGTTATGAGCATATCACATGATACTAAAACTTTGTAAACTCGTCTCTTGAGTGGAAATGCTTAAAACGATAAACGGATAATTAAAATTGTTTTTGTCAAAAGCAAGAAGGATAGAAGAAGTGACTAGTAATATTTGTTTTCTTTTTTTTTCCTTTAAGATTTAGAGAGTATTTTGTTTTCTTTTTCCTTCTCTTTAAGATTTAGTGGGTGAGATAACCATTTGAAGAAAAAAAATTGCATATCACACAACCTTTAGATATAACCACATATGGCGCCCCTAGTGCGTATTTGGAAAGTTGTCTTCTTGCTAGACTTACAATGGAAGCAAAATAACATATTCTTCACTCTTCCGCGATAAAATGTAGTCTACATGTGTGCATGCGTCCGTGCGTGCTTGCATGCATAATTGCGTGTATTTGTGTGTGTGTGTGTGTGTGTGTGTGTGTGTGTGTGTGTGTGTGTGTGTGTGTGTGTGTGTGTGTGTGTGTGTTGTGTCCGTTCGTGTGTCTGTGTGTGTTCCCGCTCGCGCGCGCGTGTGTGTTCCGACGTAGGGGTTTGAGAGGGGTTGGGGAAGATGGCGTATGTCCATGACCGTTGCAGTCTTTTTTTATTTTTTTATTATTATTATTATTAAACTTGTAAACATATGCATAGTGTGAATTATAGATATGAAAAGCGCGTCAGTTTAAACAGGATGGCTTTACTGCTTCTGTTTGGATAAAAAGGACGAAGCCTGTATGGTTTGATTATCTTCATTAAAAAACAAAACAGCGCAGTATACTCTTTCCCTCTGAAAACATTTGAAGTGTCGAAAGAAAACTTTTAATGTAACGAGAAAAAAGAATGTTCTGGAACTGTATTGACTTTTTTCAATAATCAGAATTACATTCTTCTTTTCCTCAAAGTACATTTGTCATGAAAAACCTGAGAAGAAGTTTTGCAACGAAAGAGACAGGAAAATCAGATTGTTTTTCGTTCTCGTAAAATCTTTTGAACAACAGCCAACACTTTTTCTTTTCTCCTCGTTTGCTTTTTCTTTTACCATTAGCCTTTCTTTCTTAAGAAATTAAACAAAAAGACGATTCTTTTATTCGTCTGTTTATTTCCCCCTTTTTATGTTTGAAGTTTTCAGTGTCATCTAGCTTGTTTGATTATCTTCTCAGAAAAAAATCCACAAACAAAAAGGGTTATGTTTCTAAAGGGAATGTTTGCAGCAATAATTGTGATCCTTAACTATATTTTTGCAGTTCTTCGTTTTTTCTATACTTTCTTTCTTTTTTCATATTATTTGTAACATTGCTTGTTTCGTAATTTGACTTTTTTCTGAAGTTGTTTGCCAGCTGCGAGCAATGCAAATAATCTTCTCTATACAATTTCATCTCTTTTGTAATTTTTCTAGAAACGTGCCTTCTTGTTTTTGAACCATCTGGACATTTTTGTATTATTTTAACCTTGCTTTTTAAAGCTGGTGATCCTGATATAACAAAATTTCAAGAAAATAACCCACATGCTGTGTAATCCATCACCGTAGAAAATGGCTGAACAGAGGAGCAGACTTTCCATCTGCCTATTGATTTTAGCAAAATGGAACTTCATATTGAGATCATCAGTACTCCAATCCGTTTCTCCACCCTGGCTATTAAGAAAACCAGTCACATTTTATGACGTTTATGATGCCTCGTTCTGGTTCGATTTCCTGATTGGACTATATGCAGCATCTTAGGTTCACATCAGCCCAGTGAAAAAAATCACCGCTCTTTTGATTATAAATATTCACGACAAATTGCATTTTTTGTTTTTGTTGAGTCTGTTGACATTGCGACACCATACGATATAATCTTGCTGCATAACGGATTGCCCAATTAAATATTCGGACAGATCGTTCCAAGGAGAGACGACTGTAACACAGGTTATAAAAATGCCCCACAACTCGTCACCTGCCGCTGGAAACAAATGACATTTTCCATGTTTCTTCCGTAAATAGGCGCCATGCAAATTTGGTCCACAGAGAGCTTGAGGGAGCTGATTGATTCGACTGTTTTTTCACTGTCTTCTTCTTGTTCTCAAGAGTCTGTCAATGAGGAGCTAGCATAGAAGCGAATGATAAATATTTTTGTGTAATAAACACGTGGCATGATGCTGAAAAAAACAAAATTTTACCTCTGAAGTGGAAGTGGTTGAAGTAATATATTCTGAGTCGATGTGATATTTTTCTAAGAGAGAGAAGAATACGTAATTTGTGTCAAAGTAACTACCAGCTTTTTAGGTCAAAGATAAACCAGACACACACAAACAGAAAATATGGATCTGCATTTTGCTGACACAAAAAATGCCCGATTTTCCTGCAAAGTGGCGTTTTTCAAGCAAGTGTAAAAGAGAGAGCGTTCCCCCGTTGGGTTGCCGGGGGCTCTTTCAGTATAAATAGTATCCCCACCTTCTGGAAATTCTGTGCTGGAAATTTCCTCTTTTCTGTCACTCTCTTTGTTTCTGCCTTGTTGCCTTGCTTTCTGTCATTTCTACTTATTTTATGCCTTAATGGTCCATTCACCTGTATTTTTTCGATAAAGTCTTACGTACTTTTTCTTCGGATTGATAATTGGGTACATGTATTAAGTGCATTTTTGGCTCTAAGGATGTGAGATATGCGGAAGCAATTTTAGGTAATTTATGCCTGTTTTTATATATGTTTTGGTGTCCTTATGTATGCTTATATTTGTATTCAGGTGTTTTTTAAATCTCCCCTGTGCGATAAATCGGACGGAATGGTCCTACGCCGGGGGCATGTCCTTGGATTATGTGCGCGAATGCATTGATATGTGTACTTAATTTTCTTCTTTTTTTCTGTTGAAGTTTTGTGTGTTTTGAAGTTGTTATAGCCCTGATATGGCTCTGCGCAGTCGGCTGGGCTTTAAACAACAATAAAAGAAAGAAAGAAAAGAGAGCGTCATTGCATATAACTTACACGAAATTTATTCTGAGAGCGGAGATGCAATCTTGAAAAGTTGAAATTAAATTTGAAAGAGTATAAAGAAACAAAATCATTAGATTCAAGACAAAACAACGGAACAGCAAACTCTTACAAGGAAATATTACAGTACTCTTCATTTTTTCAAGAAAAAATTAAGAGTATTTCCAACATCACAATGGCAAAGATATTCCATATTGTGAATTCTAAAAGAAATATTACAGATTCCATGACATATCGTAACTCGGAAAAGAGAAATATGAGAGAGAGAGAGAGAGAGAGAGAGAGAGAGAGAGAGAGAGAGAGAGAGAGAGTCATCAGATTCATGACAAAACAGAGCAACAGAGAGGGGAAGAGATTATCATAACCAAGAAAAGAGGAGAAGAGAGCAAGAGAGAGAGAGAGCGCGCGCGCGCGAGAGAGAGAGAGAGAGAGAGAGAGAGTCATTAGATTAATGACAAAACAAAACAACAGAGAAGGGAAGAGATTATCATAACCAAGAAAAGAGGAAGAAGAAGAGAGAGAGGAGAGAGAGAGAGAGAGAGAGAGAGAGAGAGAGAGAGAGAGAGAGAGAGAGAGAGGTTCGTGAGTTTTTGTAACTGAGAGACGAAAATGTCAAAATTCAGTGTTTAATGCATTGTTGCCACAAGTAAAATCCATCCATCCGTCGTTGGTTTATCTATAATAATATGTATATATGTATATATATGTATATATATATATATATATATATATATATATATATATATATATATATATATATATTACACGTAGTACATATATTACACATGTAGCGTTAACACTATCATTGACATCAATCTGTAACATGAAAAATGACGAGGGAGAGGCATCAAAGGCAAACTCTCCCACACCGATAATCTCCACACGGACTTATGTGAAGTCTTTGGTAAGAACAATGGGATATTCAACCGAATAACAAGCTTTTCCAGGTCCGTTCATATCTCTCAGAGTATGATCTTGGTTTCATGGAAAACTGAAAGGAAAAAATAGTATTAAGTTGGCTACATGCGGATCACAGCTTCATTACACATTTGCTTTTTTAAAATTGGTTCGTGCCTTGTGAAGTGAGTCTCACTAATATCGAACGTCTGTTACTTGATTGCATGGGAGTGGCACGAAGCCAGACATAAATATTTTTCAGCAGATTCGTTGAAGACCTCATGTCGTGAATTCCCTGGGGAAGATATGTTTGCTTTCTTAACTGAGAGAAACCAGTTTCTTTCATTTGATATGATTTTATTATAGAAAGGGGCTGTTTCTAGTTGGAGCTTTTACGGATATCAACATTTTTTAAATTGTAAATTGTTCACTGGTGTAATTTATAAAGTGATGATTATTTTTAATATTTGACCTTGTTAGTGGCATAACGACAACCCTGATATGGCCCACAACGCAATCACGCACACAGAGAGAGAGAGAGAGAGAGAGAGAGAGAGAGAAGGACGATAGAGAGAGAGAGAGGAGAGAGAGAGAGAGAGAGAGAGAGAGAGAGACTGGACAAAAAGCCGACAAACAAACTTGGAGGAAAACAAAATTGCAAATCTATTGACATATCTTTTGAATAGAAATTGTTAATTGTTTTAGACTGTAAGGTATTGATCGCATAGAAACCCCAAACAAACAACTGCAGAGAGAGAGACAGAGAGAGACATCTAGAATGATAAAAGATAATTATACAAAGGTAAAGGAAATCATCGCACATTATAACAAAAGATCACAATAGAAAGAAATGAGCTTAGGGAGAAAAGACAGAACAAAAGGAGGAAAAAATAAAAGGACATTTGTCTTTGTAGTCTTAAAAAAGCTTGATAGCTGTAAATGTAAACTAGCCATGAGGGATTTCTAACTTTATCTTGAATTCCTGTTTCACTATGCTTCTATCTATGTGTGTGTGTGTGTGTGTGTGTGTGTGTGTGTGTGTGTGTGTGTGTGTGTGTGTGTGTGTGTGTGTGTGTGTGTGTGTGTGTGTGTGTGTGTGTGTGTGTGTGTTTGTCTTGTGTCTTATTTTTTTCTTTCTGTATCTCATTTACGCAGATATACACACAATTGCGCATGCCCGAACACACACAATACAAAATGAGAGCTTCTGAAATTTGCATATAATGAAAAGACATTACCTTAAACATCAAAAAACATGTTTTTGACATCGTAATAGGGATGATGATGATAAGATAATATTACTGATAACAATGATAATAATAATAATGATAATAATAATAATAGTAACAATAATAATAATTATAATAATGATACTACTACTGCTACTACGAATGCTACTACTACTACTAATGATAATTTGAACTAATTTGGACTCACAGAGCATTACACATTCACAAGACATGGGATGTAATACTTACAAAAGTGCTGATGTCACACACACGTACACAGATGAAGACATATTTACAGGATCTAAAAATGCATACACGTACATATGATCATAGACATATACAGGTCATTCTCCTGAAGACTGGTCAGTTCGGACCACTGCTTTTAAGAAGCCAATATAAAATGTTTTCTTGAAAAAAAATCTTACGAAATTGTTATATTTTCTTATTTTCTTTTGTTAAATGTTCCAGTAATTGAAGAAAATAAAAAAAAATGTGTGTGTGTTCCGTATATTTTACTCTACAGCACTTTTTGTTGGAAAAATGAGCGATTTCTGTAGCTAGATTTGTGACATGAGTTCAGACTGGTAGATCGATCACAATTATTTCCTACATACATGTACATGAACGAAATCAATACATCCTGTTTCGACAGTGAAGAAAGAATGTAAATGTGTCTCTGACATCTATTTTCACTGCATAGTATCCATGGATGATTGATATATGCTCGGAGATCGATCATTGTCCCGAACGTTTCATACGGTGTCTTCACTGTAGCGATAACTTAAGTAAGTCATGCCTTTGAAATAGAAGGCATTGGGAATGTCCGATGTGATTCATTAAAAACGCAAACATTTTTCATACTGATTCACGTCAGTAAGTGATGTGAGAGAGAAGAGTGCAGCGCCATACGGTTCTTTTTTCATACCGGCATTGAGATTACATTGGCAACCAGTGGAGTTCATAGAGCAGTGGTGTTACGTGGTATCTTTTCTTCATGATTAGATATGCCGCATTTTTTCTGAACCCTGTGCGATCGAAAAATTCGTTCCGATGGCAAGCCAGCTAGCACAGAATTACAGTAGTCTAGCTTGGAAGTTGTCACACGCAAAGCCAGAACATGATTGAGGCAGCCGAGATGTGGTTTCTGAGAAGAATGTTGAGAGTTCCATGGTCTTGAAGGAGACAGACACAAGAGGAACTTTAATAAAGAAGATTAGGAGAAGACAAGCGACATTTATTGGACATCTTACGAAGCAAGAAAAATTAGAGCACCTAATCACAACAGGAAAGCTGGAGGGAAAGACAGCACCAGGTAGAACCAGGGAGAAAATATTGGACGGACTTGCAGGGTAGCTCAGGACAGAGAGGATGGGAGATGTATTTGCATCGACAAGGGATAGATTCATATGGAGGGCCATGATCGTTAACGCCATGCGGCAGGGCACATGATGATTATGAGCTAGGAAGTTACCGTAGCAGAGATAAGTCCTTTACATGCAGTTTTACAGTGATATGGTCTAAAAGAAGCAGATCTCTTAAACTCTTGATAAGAATCACATCTGATGTTGTTAATGTATTCTTACATAGACATATTTTGGTCTGTTTTGACCCCCAATATGATTAATATTTGCATGCACGATGCTAACCAATCAAGAGTTTAGCAGAAGTACCAACATACTGATTACGATCTCTTTTATTAACAGGATCGCTTATATCAACAGTCAGATATGTCTTCACATGTGAGCGTACATACATGCCATAAATGCTTGCACACAAACACGTACATGAAATAGGTAAATAGATAGATAGATAGACAGATAGATAGATAAAAGAGAGAGAGAGGAAGAGGAGAGAGAGAGAGAGAGAGAGGATCGCTGTATCCCACCCACACTCTTTACCGTCCAGTATCAGCTGTATGTATGTCCTCATCCTCCTTCACTCTCCCTTTTCTTTCACATCCCCCACACAACCCTGACCCCAAGTTGTGTTGGGTCACACATCCTACACTCACTCGTACCTTTTGAAATATGAAGAAGCACCATGGTGTATACCATGTGATGAGCCGTTAAGCATCTGACACCTCCTCCTCGATTGCTGGGACTTATACATGTAAGACAAAAGCACTACACGGCGGACTCCTTAAAGAAGCTCTTCCGAGACGTCCCCCCTGATGCAATTTTCCAATTTTTACAAGAGATCAATATGATTTCACTTGATGTGATTTTACGTGTTTTTCTTTAATAGCATTTTAGATTTGCAAGGTTGACGGTGAACATAGTTTTTAACTGTTGTCTTTTATCTTAATGGCTTGTTCTTTTCTTTTTGACTGGTGTTAGCCCTGATATGGCTCTGTAGTCGGCTGGGCTATAAGCAATATGAATTGAATTGAATTGAAGTTTTGTTGTCTGAAATCTAGAACAGTGATCGATAGAAAGCCAAAATCCAGAGAGGTCTGAAGACGTGGACTTCATTGAAATACACCCCCGTTTTGGGTCACAACAGTGCCGCGGTTAACACTTACCTCCAGCTTCTGTATGGTCCCGGGGCGACGGTTGGAGGAAAGGGGCTGCTTTTTCATTCTGCTCAACTATTATTCAGTGGAAAGCAGGTTATCTCAGTCACAGTGCCAGATCGTCTCTATGGTCCCAGTGATTGTCGAAAGGGTGAGCTGAGTTTCATTTCATTGGCATTGAGCCTTCTGTCTTTCCTTTGTTTGCTGGTCGTAATCTTTCAGTTGCTATCTCTTTGTGTTTACGTCTTTTGACCAAGTTCATAGCGTGATACACGCGCATAGTGATGTATTGATTCACACACCTATGCACACACATACATATACTGATATAGATGTGGTCGCACGCATGACGGCACGGGCACACAACGAATGCACAACATACACATATATACATACTGCCAAAAGAGCAGGCAGACAGACATACACACACACGCACGCACGCGCGACACCGCACACACACACACACACACACACACACACACACACACACACACACACACACATACACACTCACACTGCCGGACAGATTAATTAAAAAGAACGAGACAGAGGAAGAGGAGAGAGAGAGGAGAGAGAGAGAGAGAGAGAGAGAGGGTGTTGAGGATCGCTGTATCCCACCCACACTCTTTACCGGCCAGTACCCAGCTGTACGTATATCCACATCCTCCCTCACTCCACCTTTCTCCTTGACACCCCCCACACAACCTTGACTCCAAGTTGTGTTGTCTGAAATCTAGAACAGGATCGATAGAAAGCCAAAATCCGGAGAGGTCTGAAGACATGGACTTCATTGAAATACATCCCCTGTTTTGGGTCACAACAGTCCCGCGGTTAACACTTACCTCCAGCTTCTGTATGGTCCCGGGGCGACGGTTGGAGGAAAGGGGCTGCTTTTTCATTGTGCTCAACCATTATTCAGTGGAAAGCAGGTTACAGAAATCTGTCATGGTGCCGGATCGTCTCTGTGGTCCCGATGATTGTCGAAAGGGTGGGCTCAGTTTCATTTCATTGGCACTGAGCCTTCCGTCTTTCTTTTGTTTGCTGGTTGTAATCTCTTCAGTTGCTATCTCTTTGTGTTTAAGTCTTTTAGCTAACTTCATAGCGTGATACAAGCGGAGACTGATGTACTGATTCACACACCCGCGCACATACACACATATACACGCAGGCGCGCGCATGAATGTGCACGTGCACACACACACACAGTCACACACACACACACACACACACACACACACACACACACACACACACACACACACGTTCATACACTTTCACACAATGCCAGAAGGACGCGTACACACCACACACACACACACACACACCACACACACACACACACACACACACACACACTCACTCACACAACTCACATACACGCACGCACGCACGTGCACACACACAAACATGCACGCACGCACGCACTGCCAGACGAAGAAATTAGAGAGAGAGAGAGAGAGAGAGAGAGAGAATTAAAACCGTAAGGTAATATAGGATATACAGACTCGGTCAAGATCGGAAAGTTCCTGATGTGATGAAAAATGAAATTAATTAAATAAATGAATGAATAAATATATAAAAGAATAAATAAACAAATAAATAAACAAAGAAACGACAATATCAAAACAGCACATACACACAAAAACAAAACAAAACAAAACAAAAAACAAAACACACACACAGACAAACAGGGGGGGGGGGAGGTGTGGATTCTACGGACAGCTTGAGGCCGAAAGGACACTGATACGTATTAGGTAAAGAGAGCGTGATACATTGAAGGAAGAGAGAGAGCGAGAGAGAGAGAGAGAGAGAGAGAGAGAGAGAAGAGAGAGAGAGAGAGAGAGAGAGAGAGTATTCAATAAAGGGCGTGATTTCTTATGAAATGATGAAATGAAAATACATCAGAGAAATATACGATTGAATAATTGAAATTATACAGAACAAAACCAAGTAATGAACAGATTCAAGTTGTGTTTTAAGTCCTGCTGTTAAAAGCATTATAAAAGAAATGGATAGCTGTTTAATGTGTTCGTTCTTGGTGAACCGCCACAAGCAAGCTAAGTCTAAATAAGGAACCCTGTTTATAATACTTTTGTGAAATCAGTTGATTTGTGAGACTGCGTAGAGTTGGACAGCAAAACACAAACTTCGTTTCCTCTTGCCCTTCTACATAA
The DNA here is from genome assembly GCA_030674185.1 of Monoplex corrugatus. Classification (NCBI taxonomy): domain Eukaryota; kingdom Metazoa; phylum Mollusca; class Gastropoda; order Littorinimorpha; family Ranellidae; genus Monoplex; species Monoplex corrugatus. The sequence goes on along the minus strand of JAPXFY010000018.1, from coordinate 50,472,036 downwards.
TGGACGGATATGTTTATTGTTATCATATTGATTTTGTAGGAAACTCTCGGACACAAAACTCTCAGATACCACAGGTCAAACTCTTCTCACGATATGTTTTAGTTGTCTGTCTGTTCTAGTCGATAAGTGCAGAGAAATGCAAAGTGACGAATCAAATTGTCTGTAGAAATCAGATCTGTAACTGTTTTGAGAGTGCATTCTAATCCTGCCATCCGCAATCAAACAGTGTAAGGAGAAATATTAAATAAATACATTTATGTTCACACAGTCTGATTCCACAACACACATCCAAACCCAAGTTCAAATAAGTTCAAATCATCGCTTCAAACACACTTTGTTTTCCACTTTTCGTTCAAATCAAACGACTTATCACATGCTTTCATTGGCATTCCTTTATCTGGCATCGTTTAAGTTAAGAATTTGAACACCCATTTGTCTTCCAGTAAATTATATCATTAGAGTTTACATTAGCACACCAAGAAATATCTTCATGGCAACTAAATGAACTTTTCACATTGTATTCCAAAGTTACTGATACCACATAATTCAGCTCCCAACGGTATAATAGACTGAATTTCACCCTTACCCTACTTACCCTAACCCTTACCCTAACCCTTACCCTAACCCAGGCAACTTTTATGTATCCGTGATGCCTAAGTGTGGGGCGATTACTAGACCAGGACAATATGGGATGACTCACATCCGGCCTTAGCCCTAAGGAAAAATATACCACACGCCACACACGTGTTGATGAATACTCATGATAAATTACGCCTTTCTCCTCTTTTTACCGAGTCTATAGACATGCTGACACCAGACGAGATTATCTTGCTGAATAACGGGAATTCAATCAGAGCATTCTCAGGAGAGCCGACTGCGGCCCGGGTTATAAAAATGTCCTACAACTTGCCACTCGCTAATAGAAGCAGATGACACTTTTGGCATTTCTTCCCGAAATGGCGCCAAGGATACTGGCTGAAAAAAGGTTAAAAGCAGTCATTGCCTGGATCCTTTTTCATGTCTTGTTGTTAATAAAGGTCTTTCAAAGGTATAATCAAGGAGAAACAAGGAAGGCTCGAACTATAGATAATGGTGTGTAATGAGTTGCTGCCATGATCTATCTGTCTATCTATCTATCTATCTATCTAGCTATCTATCTATCTATCTATCTATCTATCTATCTATTCTATCTATCTATCTATCTATCTATCTGTGTATCTATCTGTCTATCTGTCTGTCTGTACTGTCTATATCTATCTATCTATCTATCTATCTGTCTGTCTGTCTATCTATCTATCTATCTATCTATCTATCTATATCATATATCTATACATATTAGTATATTTATCAGCCAGGACAAAATTATGTTCCTGCTCATTGTCAGACTGTTTGAACTGATAAAGCTTTAAATACATAAATATAAAACCATCAACAACAGCAGCTTCTGCAACAATAGCAGCAACAGCAGATAAACAACAACAAACGTCAAAAACAGTTCAGACTGAAATGAAAGAAGCTGATCCACGTAGGCCAATTTCCCTAAACGCAAATAAACAAACTTAAAATGTTGACAAATACTATGATGGTAAACAACTGCAAAACTGACGACAGTTGCGTTAAATAGAAATCTTCTTCTAGAATATGCGAAGAAATGAAAAGGAGATCTAAAAAACAACAACGCCCTATAGCCCCTTAGTAACACACAACAACACAACAACAACAACAACAACAACAACAACGACAAAGAAAAAAGCATAGAAGGACAGAAAGGAAAAAAGAAGTGAAAGATACAATAATGACAGGAAACTGATGAATACTTTTTGGCTTCAGAGTTGCAACAGAAACAAGCAGATCCCTGAGGAAAACAAAAAGATGTAAGGATGCAAAACAAAAAGATAATTTTTTACATTTGTTTGAAAGTTTTGATGGAAACAAATGCAGCTGTGAAGGATTCATAGCTTTATCCCCATCTGAACTGGAATTCGTCTATCTTTTTCTCTGTGTGTATGTGTATGCATGCCCCTGTGTGTGTGTGTGTGTGTGTGTGTGTGTGTGTGTGTGTGTGTGTGCATCCCCCACCCCCTTCTCTTTACTGTCTTTCTCTTTCTCTCTAGCATGCATACATATTTGTGTGTGTGTGGTGTTGTCGTGTGTGCATGTGTGTGTGCATGTGAGTGTGTGTATACGTATGTGTGTGTGGTGTGTGTGTGTTTGCGTGCACGCCCGCGCGTGTGTGTGTGTGTGGTAATGATAAATTCTTTCGTCGATCTGATGGACGGGCCTGCATACCAGTCCTCATCGCCAGGTGTGGGTCTTTATGTGGGATACAAGACCGATCTTTGAGCCACATGATCATGGGCAGGAACTGCATAGGACAGAGTCGGAAGTCACTGGAGTCTGCTTCCATCTGTCTACCTTCTTTGAATAGCAGCCGTTCTGCGCAGTTCAAATAGGATTGTGCCCTGTTCTGTCGGCAGCTTACTCTGTTTTGGGCAATGTCTTCCCAGTTGGCGGTACTGATGCTATCATCATCACTCACTCCATCTCATCATCATCATCATCTCATTCATCATCATCAGGTGCCCTGCCGCATGGCGTTGGCGATCATGGACTTCCATCTGTCTCTATCTCTTGTTGCCCCTAGCACCTCTCCCACCCCCTCGTCCCCAGCCACTCTGCAAGTCCGTCCAGCATTTTCTCCCTGGGTCTACCCGGTGCTCTCTTTCCATCCATCTTTCCCGTTGTGACCAGGTGCTCCAAATCCCCTTTCCTCATGAAATGGCCTATAAATGTTGCCTGTCTTTTCCTTATCTTCCTTATGAGTGATCTACATGTGTCTGCCTCCATCAAGACTGTCTCATTTGTTTTCTTTGCTCTCCATGGAACTCTCAACATTCTTCTGAGAAACCACATCTCGGCTGCCTCAATCTACTGATGCCATAGCTGATGAAATTGGCCTGCAGATATGTGTATCGCTGTTGTGGTCTTCTTGGTCGGGGTGGATGGTCCTTGTTTCAGCACTCCGTACAGGAACATTTTCACGATTCAGTTGTCTTTGTGTCTTCATAAAGACAGTGTGTCCTGTCCATCGATGTTGGCATTTGATGAGAAGACATTTTACTTTGCAAACCATACTTCTTCGGAACTTTTGAGGTTGGATGCTCGATCTAGCCATGCGATGTCGCAGATCATGTGCAGACATCATCGGTGGAACTGTTCCCGTTGTTGAATGTGCCGTCGGGAAGTAGTCCAGGTCTCACAGCAATACAACAAGGCTGTCCTGTACTGCTCTGTGCACAGCAATCTTTTTGGCGAACCTGAACATCATATGCGTGCCTCAGCTCCCATATATATAAATAGTTTGCTATACCCAGGACGAACAGCTTCTCTTGTTGCTATTCTATTCTATCCAATGACTCCTGTTGCTATTCTTGCCAATGACTCCTGTTGCTAGTCTATTCTGTCCAATGACTCCTGTTGCTATTCTGTTCTATCCAATGACTATTCTATCCAATGACTCCTGTTGCTATTCTATTCAATGACTGTTCTATACAATGACTTCTGTTGCTATTCTTGCCAATGACTCCTGTCGCTATTCTATTCTGTCCAATGATTTCTGTTGCTATTCTAGCCAGTGATTCCTGTCGCTATTTCATTCTGTTCAATGGCTCTTGATGCTATTCTATTCTATCCAATGACTATTCTCTCCAATGACTTCTGTTGCTATTCTAGCCAATGACTCCTGTTGCTAGTCTATTCTGTCCAGTGACTTTGTTGCTATTCTATTCTATCCAATGACTATTCTATTTAATGATTCTGTTGCTATTGTAGCCAGTGACTCCTGTCGCTAGTCTATTCTGTCCAATGACTCCTGTTGCTATTCTATTCTAACCAATGACTGTTCTATCCAGTGACTTCTGTTGCTATTCTAGCCAATGACTCCCGTCGCTTTTCTGTTCTGTCCAATGACTCCTGTTGCTATTCTATTCTATCCAGTGACTCCTGCTGCTATTCTGTTCTATCCAATGACTCCTGTTGCTATTCTGTTCTATCCAGTGACTCCTGTTGCTATTCTGTTCTATCCAATGACTCCTGTTGCTATTCTGTTCTATCCAGTGACTCCTGTTGCTATTCTATTCTATCAAATGACGCCTGTTACTATTCTATCAATGATTCCTGTTGCTATTCTGTTCTATCCAGTGACTCCTGTTGCTATTCTGTTCTATCCAATGACTCCTGTTGCTATTCTATTCTATCAAATGACGCCTGTTACTATTCTGTTCTATCCAATGACTCCTGTTGCTATTCTATCCAATGCCTCCTGTTGTTATTCTATTCTATCAAATGACTCCTGTTGCTATTCTATTCTATCCCATGACTCCTGTTGCTATTCTGTTCTATTCAATGACTCCTGTTGCTAGTATGCTATTCTATTCTATCCCATGACTCCTGTTGCTATTCTATTCTATCCTATCCAGTGACTCCTGTGGCTATTCTATTCTATCCAATGACTCCTGTTGCTATTCTATTCTACCCAGTGACTCCTGTTGCTATTCTATTCAACCCAGTGACTCCTGTTACTATTCTATTCTATCCAGTGACTCCTGTTGCTATTCTATTCTATCCAATGACTCCTGTTGCTATTCTATTCTATCCAATGACTCCTGTTGCTATTCTATTCTATCCAGTGACACCTGTTGCTATTCTATTCTATCAATGATTCCTGTTGCTATTCTTTTCTATCCAGTGACTCCTGTTGCTATTCTGTTCTATCCAATGACTCCTGTTGCTATTCTATTCTATTCAGTGACTCTTGTTGCTATTGTATTCTATCAGATGACTCTTGTTGCTATTCTATTCTATCCAGTGATTCCTGTTGCTATTATATTCAACCCAGTGACTCCTACCGCTATTCTGTTCTACCCAATGATGACTCCTGCTACTATTCTATTCTGTCCAATAACTCCTGTTGCTATTCTGTTCTATCCAATGACTCCTGTTGCTAATCCGTCCTATTCAATGACTCCTGTTGCTATTCTGTTCTATCAAATGACTCCTGTTGCTATTCTTTTCTATTCCATTCAATGACTCCTGTCGCTATTCTATTCTATCCTATGACTCATGTTGCTATTCCATTCTATCCAATGACTCCTGTTGCTATTCTATTCTATTAAATGACTCCTGTTGCTATTCTATTCTATCCAATGACTCCTTTTGCTATTCTGTTCTATCCCATGAGTCCTGTTGCTGTTCTATTCTGACCATTGACTCCTGTCGCTATTCTATTCTAACCAATGACTCCTGTTGCTATTCTGTTCTAACCAATGACTCCTGTTGCTGTTCCATCCTATCCAATGACTGACAGGTGGGAAACAGGGTTGTCATCACCATTGTGCTTGATCTTCACATTACTTCAGATGAACGTTGAAAGGGCCGGGCTGATTATCTTTTGGTTGATACTATAGTTCGTTGTTTATTCCTCTTAATTTTCGGCTAACTCTTTAGTCTTTTCGTTTGTTTGATACTTTTAACAGCATGTTGGAAAGCGTGTACTGATATTATGACCAGCAAACAAACAGATACAGAGAGAGAGAGAGTGAGGGAGAGAGAAGAGAGGAGAGAGAGAGAGAGAGATGAGAGAGAGAGTAGGAGAGAGTGATGAGAGAGGAGAGTGATGGAGAGAGAGAGAGAGTGATGGAGAGAGAGAGAGAGAGAGGTGATGAGAGAGAGAGAGAGAGTGATGGAGAGAGAGGAGAGTGATGGGAGAGAGGAGAGAGAGAGGAGGAGAGAGAGGAGAGAGAGGATGGAGGAGAGAGAGAGAGAGTGATGGAGAGGAGAGTAGAGAGTGATGGAGAGAGAGAGAGAGAGAGTGATGGAGAGAGAGAGTGATGGAGAGAGAGAGTATGGAGAGAGAGAGAGTGATGGAGAGAGAGAGAGAGAGAGAGAGAGAGAGAGAGAATGTACGTACACATGCACGCACGTATGTCACACACAAACACACGCACCACACACATTCATATGTACACACACACTCGCACACATTTACGCATACACATATACACACGCGCTCATGCACACACACACACGTACACACACACACACACGCACACACACACGCACATACACACACACACACACACACACACACACACACATTTGCTCATACAATGCCGGAAAGGGTGAGTTATGTGTGTGTGTGTGTGATGGAGAGACAGAGAGACAGAGAGAGACAGACAAAGACAGAGAGACAGACAGACAGAGTGAGAGAGAGAGAGAGAGAGGGGGCGAGAGAGATGGGAGGATTTAAAGCAATTAACGAAAGCGAAAGTAAACAGACTTGGTCAACTCCTAGACGTTCCCAATCTCGAAAAAAACGGGGGGGTGGGGGGGGGGAATAAATAAAGCTGAGACCAACCTGAGGCCAGGGAAATTGATAAGCAATAATCAAGGAGAACGTGATACATTGAGAGAGAGAGAGAGGACAGAGAGGAAAGAGAATACAATAATTATTTTATTACGGGTCACCCACATCTCTTGGCCAAAAGGCTGTCTGGTTGAACGTATGGAGTGGAAAATGTCTACCACTTAAAACTGACTTACTCTCCGTCTAAGAAAGACAGCCCTGGGGTCAGCAATTACATAGCAGAAATCTTTTCTTGTCGATGTCCTCAATCTCCGTTCTCCTTCCCAGCGTTAACAATAAACTTGTTGCAAGACTCACCCTCCCCCTCTTGTCCCATCCCTTTCGTATTCCCCATCTCATTTTTCTATTTCTGTTTTAAAGTCTTGTGTTTGTTTTGTTTATTTACTTATTTATTCATTTTTTATTTTTAGTAATCAGGTGTTAACAATTTTGAGATTAGCAACAATCATGCAGTTTTCGATTTCTGTGTGTAATATTGAATGTGAATGGATTCAACTGTAAATTACTATTTCCATATTTCCCTGTTTTGTCATGCTTTCTCGTGTGCCTCCATTGTGTGTGTGTGTGTGTGTGTGTGGTGTGTGTGTGTGTGTGTGTGTGTGTGGTGTTGTGTGTGTGTGTGTGTGTGTGTGTGTGTGTGTGTGTGTGTGTGTGTGTGGTAGGGGGAGAGATTGATGGAGGTGTATATATCGGCACTAGAAAAAGAGAATAATATGTATGACTTGACCAGATAGTTATAACAAGAAGACACAGAATTGCATAGTTATTTCGCCCTTTTTGATACGGAAGTTTCAGGGAAAAAAGCCAAATACTTTGTTATATCATATTAAGTTTTTGATGATTTGGATTTCCTTTCTGACCCCTCTTTGGCTCATGTCTTATTTAGAAATGAAATTTTAATTCATTTGGAAAAATATGGAAGTTGGAAGTTTTTTTTATTATCCCCTTTTCTTAGAACAAAAAGGAACAAACAGCAACTTACATTTGTAAATGAAGATGGAAATTATGTCAGGGTTTCTTTGTTAATAATTTCTATTTTTCCATCTTGTTAGTTTGATATGTCACCTTTCGTCTGATATGTGATTGAGCTGTATACTATTAAGATAGCCTTGTCTGCCTCTGCTGTAACTTCTTTCAGAATTCCCTTCCAAAAATATTGAAGGGTGGGTGGGTGAGTCATATAATTCTGTTTATTTTCCTTTTCTTCTCTTTTTCCATTCGCGGTTTTTTTGGTGTTTTTTTTTCATATGTGAGGATTACTTTTTTTTTTAACCCTGCTCGATCTTCAGGGATAAAAAGTTAACATTCTATCCATTTTCCACTTCCAAATCAATTCACTTCTTCTGAACTGCTGTTTGTGAGTCTGACAACAGTTCCAGAAAATAATCCGCAGGCTGTGTGACAAATCAGCCAAGGAAAAGGAGAGAGGATGGGCTTTTTATCTTTACATTGGTTTTGTGATGCGGGGTTTCATATTGAAGAAACCTGCATCATTCCACCTCCCTGCTGTAGCCTGCCCTTGAGAAAACCGATAACTCCTTGTGTGACGACATGATACTTCGTTTTCGAGAGTGATTCCCAGGTTGGACAGTGTGGGGTGACCCCCACATTCATCCTCACCTTCTGAAAACATCTCCGCAAGCGTGTTGATGAATATTCATGACATATTACATTATTTTGTTGTTGAGTGTGTAGACATTACGACACCAGACGATATTATCTTGCTGAATAACGGGAAATGTGCTGTGAAATATTCGGGCAGATCGTTCTCGGGAGAGCTGAGTGTGACCCAGGTTATGAAAATGGCCCACAACTCGCCACTCGCCACTGAGAGCAGATGACATTTTCGACATTTCTTCCGGGAATGGCGCCAAGGATATTTGCTCCACAGACAGGTTACAGGAGCTAACTAGTTGGACTTTTTGTCTTCCTTGTACTCGTTGACAGAGCTTCTGGCGTGATGCTTCATCATAGAAATTCTCCCTGGACTGAAAAAAGATAAAGTGGTAAATGGTGTATCAAAATTGTATTTGTCAAAGAGAGAAAATTAAAAAAGGTAACTGTGAGTGGTTTTTCTATTATTTCTAATAGTGGGAGCTTGGAATAGCTCATCCATTGAAAAGAATGATTTCACAGAACATGATTTCTTGATTGCTGCTGCTACAAATGGACTTGGTTACAATGATAAATGCCGAACGTCGTCTTCCTGGCTCAGTCAGTGGCAGTAATATATCGCAATTTTCGTGCGCTTTACATTAATGTGTGTGTGTGTGTGTGTGTGTGTGTGTGTGTGTGTGTGTGTGTGTGTGTGTGTGCGTACGTGCGTGCGTGCGTGTGTGTGTGTGTTTGTGTGTGTGTGTGCGTACGTGCGTGCGTGCGCGTGTGTGTGTGTGTGTGTGTGTGTGTGTGTGTGTGCATATCTATATGTATATATATGCATATATATTCTCTCTCTCTCTCTCTTTGTCTGTCTGTCTTTCTGTCTGTCTGTCTGTCTTTGTCTCTGCCTCTCTCTCTCTGTGATATATCAGGAGGAGAGCAGAGAGGAGCAATAAGGAAACATGGACATGAGCCCAAGGCTACAAGCAGGATATTCTACGAGATTTTATGCAGGTTTTTTGTTTCAGTTTCACGTGTTACAAGATACATGAATCTGCCTTACTGAGGTAACTGAAAACAATTTAACAGGAAAAAAAACTGTTTCAGTCAAATTACAAGACCTTCAACATGAAAGATAAGGAGGGCAGGGATGGAAAACAGGCACAAATAGAGGAAGATACAGAGATTGTGAGATGAGTGGGACAGAGGATGCAAGAAATATCATTTGGATGCAAATTATACTCACTGAAATGATACTGTGCTGTCAGCAGCAAAAACAAATAAAAATTACAGTAACAGCGACAATTGTTCGAGTTAAACAAAAGAAGATGATCTGTAGAAATCTTGCTGCCTTCAACATAGATGAATATGTTAATAAGAAAATTAACAAGTAAATAAATAAATAAATAACACACAAACGCGCGCACGCACACACACACACGCGTACACACACACGCGCGCGTGTGCGCACATATAACATAGACAAGTGAATAAACAAATGAACGAATGAATTAATGGATGAATGAATGAATACATAAATAGATTAATAAATAAATGAATAAATAAATAATAATAAATAAATAGACAAATAAATAAATAGATAAATATATAGATAAAGAAATAAAGAACTAAATAAATAAAATATTAATGAAATTAATAAACAACACTGAAAAAGCCATAAAAGGGGGTGACACTGCATTGGATAAATCTGCAGTTTAACATACAAGGTAAAAACCACCCACCCAACAAATCACCACACAATGTAATAAAAGAGAAATACATTGCCAGGGAAAAGAAGGAGAGTTGTGCAGAAGTAAAAAAAGGAAACTGACATGCGTTTGTTTTGGAATTGCGACAGACACAAAAGGATCCCAGGAGAAAAACGAAGAAGAGAAAGCTGGTTATAAAAAATGAAAGGAAACTCATGTATGTGGTCTAGGAAAGTCTTGACAGAAACAAATGTGACCACGAGAGATTTATAACTTTCGTCTCCAGATGAGCTCAAATTCTTTCATTCTCTTTCTGTCCGTTTCTGTCTCCGTCTGTCTATCTTTCTGTCTCTGTCTCTCGTTGTCTCTGTCTGTCTGTCTGTCTGTTTGTCTGCCTCTTCCTTTCTCTCTCTCCCTTTTTTGTGTGTGTCTCTCTCCCTCTCCCTCTCTGTCTTCCTCTTTCTTTCTTCTGTGAGTTCCTTTCTCTTTTTATTTTTTATACACACATGTATGTACAATTCATTTCTTAAATTGCACACACGCATTAATATACATATACACACTATTATATAAACACACATAGACACGTGTCTGAGTGTGTGTGCGTGAGAGAGAGAGAGAGAGAGAGGGGGGGGGAAGGACTCCACCCCTGATTTCCTTCTTTTACTCTACACCTTTTCCTGTATTCAGCTGTACGTACGTAAATCCCCACCCCTCTCTCATTTACTTCTCCCACGCAACCCTTATACCAAGTTGTGTTGTCTGAAGTTTAGGGTCAGCGATCGATAGCAAGCTAAAGTCCGGAGAGAGCTGGATACAGGGACTCCATTGAAATACATCCCCTGCTTTGGGACACCGCAGTTTTCGGCATTACATTTATCTCTGAATTCTGTACCATGGCTCTTGGGGATCGCTACTTCTTCACTCTTTGTCCTACCTCTGTCCAGTAGAAAGCAGGATTGTCTTCATCACTGTACGAGATTGTCCACAATGTTTTAGTTGTAAGTGTTTGAGATTGTCCACAGTGTTTTACTTGTAAGTATTTGAGATTGTCCACAGTATTTTGCTTGTAAGTATTTGAGATTGTCCACAATGTTTTACTTGTAAGTATTTGAGATTGTCCACAATGTTTTACTTGTAAGTATTTGAGATTGTCCACTATGTTTTAGTTGTAAGTATTTGAGATTGTCCACAATGTTTTACTTGTAAGTATTTGAGATTGTCCACTATGTTTTAGTTGTAAGTATTTGAGATTGTCCACTATGTTTTACTTGTAAGTATTTGAGATTGTCCACTATGTTTTACTTGTAAGTATTTGAGATTGTCCACTATGTTTTAGTTGTAAGTATTTGAGATTGTCCACTATGTTTTAGTTGTAAGTATTTGAGATTGTCCACTATGTTTTACTTGTAAGTATTGAGATTGTCCACTATGTTTTAGTTGTAAGTATTTGAGATTGTCCACTATGTTTTAGTTGTAAGTATTTGAGATTGTCCACTATGTTTTACTTGTAAGGGTTTGGTTGGTGTCAGTTTCGTTGTTACATACTGTCTCAGTGTAGGCATTAAGATAACGTTTTGTCACAGAGAAATACACAAACAAAAGACTGTGTAATGAAAAGATTGAGAGAGAAAAAAAACCAACAACATGTATACCCTCAACAATCGACTGCTTTAAATCCATTATGCTAAATCCATATTACTTACTGCAGGACGACAGTTTATGCATACACGTTTCAGAGTATGCCTGCGACTGCCTGCTTTTGAGAGGAATAAAAGAATTTTGTTTACTCAGAGAGGTACTTTCCCATTGGTGGTGATGATGATAACGTGAAATGTGAAATCATTAACAGTTGAAATCATCAACTGTTATGTCAAGTTATTACAACCAGTTTTGGTGTTCCGGCATGATGTGGACGAGGAGAGGTGAGCGTGAGAGAAAGATGAATATATGCATGTGTGTGTGTGTGTGTGTGTGTGAGAGAGAGAGAGAGAGAGAGAGATACCGTGTATGTGCACGCGTGAATGTGAAATGGAGAGAGAGAGAGAGAGAGAGAGAGAGAGAGAGAGAGAGAGAGAGAGGAGAGAGAGAGAGAGAGAGAGAATTTCGAATCTTCATTTTATTATTTTCTTTTCTTTTTGAACCTGTATGTAACTTATCTTATACCCTGCTGGCAGAATCCACACTGTAGAACTACACATTAAAATACAGTTCTTAGTATTTATTATCTTCATACTACAGAAGCAGAATTTTGTAAGGTTGTTTTTGCATTCTACAGCATTTTCATCCCCGTACAACCATCGGCAGAATTATCGACTGGTGATTTGAGAAGCTCAGCAAAGGGCTCCATCCTGACTTTGACAAATGACATCAGTGAAGCAGAAAATGAGACCCAGGGCTGGGCTCACAGACTACCGACAACTCATTGGCCGCAGTGATGGGCAGATAGGACGAGATTAACGACCCATTAGCTGGGTGATCCTTAGGGTCAAGCTGTTGCCAAGCGGCTGTTAGTTATTTGCTCTTCACAAGCAGCAATCTTTGCTTCTTGTTCTTCTGGCTTAACCCTTTGACTCCCGCACCCTGTCTACCAGCATCCTGCATTGTCAACCATGCTAGCAAAGCAAAAAACTTAACCCTTTGACTCCCTTACCCTTTCCACTAGCTTCCTGCAGGAAGCTGGTGGAAAGGGTGAGATAGTCAAAAGGGTTAAGTTTTTGCACTTGTACTTGGTGGATATGGTGCGGGAGTCAAAGGGTTAAACTGTTACACCAACTAACTTCCAACTTCACTGGCTGATTGAGTGAACATGAACGAGCAAACGTCGGTGCAACGTGAGTTTATCTGACAATAAACGGTTGTTGAACAAATATACTAAGCAACAAACGTTTCGTAGAAGCCAGAAATAAACGAGAAAGAGAAATAAACACGTTTAATCAACTGATAAAACAAACCAGTGAAATTCTTGTGGTTTTTTTCTTTTCGTATGGTTCTTGCTTTCCAATTGCATGTGAGTGTTGACAGCTTCTTCAGTTCAGAAACGTTTCGTAATCTAACCAAATGTTTCAGACAGACAGACAGACAGACAGACAAATAAATAAAGAACAGTAGCAACAACAACAGCAAAAAGATCGGAGAGAGAACCGGGGTCGTAACCAATACTTAATAGTGTAGCAGTGCCTGGCTAAGGGAAGGTCCTGAAGAAGAAAACGGGACGGACACTGACAACGACGATGACAATGATACTTATTTTCCAACGGCAGAAGTTATCGGCCAAAAGCTATTTTTCAAACTTGCGTTTGCTAATTTGTGTATCTACCTAAAACTGAAACGACTGAAAAAAAATCAATAAAACAACAATACAACATATAATACATAAGTAAATCAAAGAGTAACATCATATAATTTTGCTGTCGTTCGAGAGCTGTAGAAAGAGAGACCTTGGTAAGAAAATATTAATTTTATACACACACACACATGTATGTACACACACACACACACACACACACACACACACACACACACACACATATATATATATATATATATATATATACATACGTGTGTGTGTGTGTGTGTGTGTGTGTGTGTGTGTGTGTGTGTGTGTGTGTGAGTGTGTGTAAATATATATATATATATATATATATATTGTGTGTGTGTGTGTGTGTGTGTGTGTGTGTGTGTGTGTGTGTGGTGAGTGTGTGAATATATATATATATATATACATACGTGTGTGTGTGTGTGTGTGTGTGTGTGTGTGTGTGTGTGTGTGTGTGTGGTGTGTGTGAATATATATATATATATATATGTGTGTGTGTGTGTGTGTGTGTGTATGTGTGTGTGTATGTGTGTGTGTGTGAGTGTGTGTGAATATATATATATATATATATATGTGTGTGTGTGTGTGTGTGTGTGTGTGTGTGTGTGTGTGTGTGTGTGTAGTGTGTGTGAATATATATATATATATATATATATATATATATATATGTGTGTGTGTGTGTGTGTGTGTGTGTGTTGTGTGTGTGTGTGTGTGTGTGTGTGTGTTGTGAGTGTGTGAAACAGAGAGAGAGGGATAGAGATGCAGAGGGAAAGAGAAAGAGAGAGAAAGAGAACGTGTGTAAGTAACACTGAGAGAGACGGAGACAGACTGAACGTAAAAAAGAACAAGCACACCATCGTGTGAGAGAGAGAGAGAGAGAGAGAGAGAGAGGAGAGAGAGAGAGAGAGAGAGAGAGAGAGAGAGAGAGAGAGAGAGAGAGAGAGAGAGAGGTCTGTAATTATTGGGACCCCCTGCGCTTTTGTAATGCCACATTGTCCGGTTCTCGCCGTCGTTTATTCCCAGGGTTGATCTTATCAAATTTCTTTATTAGACACACACAAACGCTCGCGATCACGCACACACACACACGCACGCGCGCGCGCGCACACACACATACACACACGCGCGCGCACGCACTCACACACACACGCACAAACACACACACATACACGCACACATTCTCAAACACACACACGCGCGCACACACACTCACACACACACACACACACACACACACACACACACACATACACACACACACACACGTACACACACACACACACACAGTCTCTCTCTCTCTTCCTCTCTCTTCATGTTGTTTGTATGAAAGAAAGAAGAACTCACTGTAAGTTCTTTCAGCGGCGGGTGGGGACATGAAACGATTTTGAATAAATTAGACAACAAAACATCCAGGAAACCATTTTATGCACAGTTGTATGTGTGGCTAGAAGTAAAAGAAAACTGTAATCTAGAAAAAAAAACCCACATTTTCCCCATAGACTGATCGACAAGTTGAATGTACTTTATATAATGTAACACGGTAGGTTACAGATGAAACCACATTCTATAAATTGCTTTATAGAGTAACATGATAGATTGTGTAAGAAATCACATTTTACAAATTGTTAAGTAACATGATATATTTCGGAAGAGATCACACTTTGTAAATTGTTTTAAAAAGTAGTATGATACCTTGCGGAAGAAATAACATTTTCTATATTGCTTCATAAAGAAACATTATAGATTACTGAACAAGGGGTAGATTCGTATGGAGGGCCATGATCGCCAACGCTACGCGGCAGGACACATGATGATGATGATGATAGATTACTGAAGAAATTACATTCTAAAAATTACTTTATAAAAGAGCAAGACAGATTACGAAAGAAATCAGATTTTATTTATCGCTTTATAGCTTAGTAGATTACGGAAAAAAACGACGTTTTGTAGATAGCTGTATCGTTATAACCTTTTTGAGTAGGTCCTTATATATGGTGTTGACTAACAATATAAGTGATGTACGATTTACCTTACCAAGGTGGAAAGGGGAGAAAATACGTGACTTTGCAATTCTACAGCCTTTCCCAGTGGAGTGCAACCCGATTAGTTCACGTGAAGTTTGTTGTAAAAAGCCATAGCCAGTCCAATTCAGCGCTGACTCACCAAGCATCCGCGCACTCGCACACACATGCGCGCCGGATTGACAGCAGAAAACCTGGAGCTTGGCGTCCCATCACTCCAGTTCACTGTGAGAATTTTCAACCCTTACAGACTGTTGCTCACAAATGAGCATGCGTTGGGCTCAGTGGATTGGGACCACACAGTTGAGTCTCATCCACGTCACTGGGGGCGTTGTTAAGATTTCCTGAGCAGCACCACAGGTGTCAGTATCTTTCGAGCCTGTTTGACACCAGAACACGTTATGAAAGGAAGCGTAAACTAGAAGCCCTGTCATGCAGTTCACATTGGAAGGTCAAAGCATCACCATTACCATCCTTATTCTCGTGAATCGTCGCGACGTTGTGAAAACTGTGCCAGACTCTGTGGTTCCTTCATATACTGATCCCCAGGGTCATCCCAGAGTGGATCCTTCTGCCGTTTCTTTGAGACTCGCGTCACAGTCTTTGGTGTCACTGTGTCCAGGGGATTGTCATTGGAGGGCATGATCCCGGTCTTGACAGAGCGACTGCAATCGTAGTAGACACATTTGTATGTGATTTCATGAGCATGTTAGATGAACACAGGCACTACTGAATTCTACCAGTGATCCTACAGCAATGCAGTATCTCCTTCGGTGGGTGGTGTCACTGCGGATGGACATGGTTATCAGCTCATAGATTTTCTGACACAGGGTCTGAATGAACTTGAGTTGGATGGTATTCTGAAGAGCTGAAATGAGTGGCGTGGGGGTGGTAATACCGCTGCGGCACGGAAGACTGGCTGGAAAAATCAACTGATAAATAAATATGGAAAGTCAAAGCATCACCAGTACCATCTATACGAGCTGATAACGATGGGCCTGTATTCATCTAATACGCGCAGGAAACCACATAGTAATCTCTCTACTACGATTACAATCGCTCAGTTGAGACCCGCGATTATGCCCTTCAATGACAGCTCCCCCTCCCCCCCCCCCCCCCCACAGTGACATCAAAGACTGTGACGTGAGTCTCAGACATGGAAACGGCAGAAGGAACCCAAATCTGGGTTACCCTAGGGTCAGTATATGAAGGGACCACAGATGGTATACAATAAATATAGATAGATAGATAGATAGATAGATAGATAGATAGAAAGATAGACAGATAGATAGATAGATAGATAGAAAGACAGACAGATAGATAGATAGTTAGATAGATAGATAGACAGATAGAAAGATAGATAGATAGATAGATAGATAGATAGAAGCGCCGGTTTTGCCTTGTAAAGTTGTATTAGGTACGCGTTCTTATTCGTCTTTCGTGTTGTTTTTTTTTCTGGTTCTTTCTTACAAACTTATTGACGAGTTTTAACTCTTTGACTTCCGCACCCTGTCCACCAGCATCCTGCGTTGTCAGCTACGCTTGCAAAGGGTTGTTTATTTTTTATGTATTATGTATTCATTTATCTATTTCTTTCTTTCTTTTTTGCACTACAGCTAAGATTCTGTTCTTTGGTTTTGATGTGAAACTTTGAAACGTTTCTTGAAAAACTTGATGTGTTGAGTTGCAGCTGAATCTTCTTTCTTCGTTAAAAATACTTTGATAGGCTTTTGTTCCTAGCATCACACACTTCATCTGGATCGGCAAGGGATTCTTTTAAAATGCAGCATCCTCTAAGTGACTACCAATTTCAAAATGCAACAGCCTCTGTAAAGAGTACCAAATAATATTTCATCTCTGTCTCTGTCTCTGTCTCCCTCTCTCTCTGTCTCTCTCTCTTTCTCTCTGTCTGTCTGTCTGTCTCTCTCTCTCTTTCACACACGAACGCGCATGAAAACGCACTTATTCTTGCGCGTGTCTACTCAGTCTGTGTATGAGGGTGTTTGTGTGTGTTTATGTCTGAGTGTGTGTGTGTGCGTGTGCGTGCGTGCGTGCGTGCGTGCGTGTGTGCGCGTGCGTGCGTGCGCGCGCGCGCGCGCGTGTGTATGTGTGTGTGTGCGCGCGCTCGCGCACGCGCGTGTGTCTGTCTCCACTCAGTGTGCTGCATGCGTGCACGCCTGGCTAAAGCGTAATAAACGAAGGCTTAATGCGTTTTTTTAAAAAAATAATGCTTGCACGGAACCTTACACAGAGATTGTGGGATGAAATCATTAGACGCATCTGCAGAAAACAAAACACTGTAATTGTTTTGTGATGAACAATTTCCGCCACGTGAACAGCCATTTTGTCTTGATAAATAGAAACTGGATTCACAAGGTTGAAACATGTTGTTGGGAAAGAAAACAACAGTTTATGCTGGAATCAGAGATAGAGTTTCCCCGTTTTCTCACGTTGTAGAGGTTTTCATCTTTTTCTCTTTCTTTTATTTGTTTCGTTCTTATTTTGTTACTGCATGATTTTGTCTTTCTGTTGGTGTTTTTGTTGTTTGTTTTTGTTTTTTAGTTGTTCGACTTTGTTCTCGAATTTCTTTCACAAAGTGGGATCAGTCGTGGGTTTCTCATTGGATCTCTGTCTTGTTCCCTTTATTTTCCTTCGTTGAATTCTCTCTCTCTGTCTGTCTCTCTGTCTCTCTCTTTCTCTCTGTCTCTGTCTCTGTCTGTCTGTCTGTCTGTCTGTCTCTCCCCCTCCCTCCTTCCCTCCCTCTCTCTCTCTTCCCTCTTTTGTATGAGTGTCTCTGTTCGTATTTGTCTTCTTCTTCTTCTTCAACCTCCCTTTCTGCTGGTTTCAGATTTTGTTATCTTTTAATCTGCCGTGTGTGGGGTGGTGGTGGTGGTGGTGGTGGTGGTGCGTGCATACCTGCATGTTCTTCCCAAGTCGTGTGGCTACGTGCGTACATTTAATCATAAGTGGTTTATAAGTAAGTTTCTAAACATGATTGAAAAGCACATTAAACCTCTACAGTTTCACTTATTCTTTCCTCTACAACCTGATTAGAAATAAGACCTTCGGATGCAGGGTCTTAGTCTGTCGGGTGCATCTTTATCCTTGGACCATGTCTTGGCATGAGAGAAAATGAGGGAATCGTGAGGGAACATTTATACTGAATTGAATCTGCACTCAACTTTCTGGGCAACAGACTGAAACAAATTGGCATTTAAAGAATCTGAGCACTTAAATGAATTGAGTTTGCACTTAAGAACATTTTTGACACTGTAGGTTAGGAATTTACTCTGGCAGAACAGAATTTGGGAACGTATATTATCATTAAAGAAACGGAACTTGAAAATGACTTGTTTTGCTGTGACTGCTGTTTTGAAACGAAAGACAGCACTAATTATGTAAATATACATACATTTTTTTCGAACTGTTTACACGTCAAACGATTTTCAGAAAGTATAAAAGAATTGTTGAAGACAAAACGTGTCACTTGTATAAGTTTCAGAAAACGAGATGTTATCAGGTGTTGACGAAAATATGTGCATAGATTTAATATTCGATTAATAATTCTTCAAGGAAAAATGTATATCTATGAATGCTAACTCCTGAAAAATCTGCTGAGCATCATTTTATAAGATAAGTTACCACAAAACACAGTGCAAAATTGATGTGGAGTTCACACACTCTCTGAAAAAAAAGTGACTGCTGTATCTATCATTGGTGTCTGTTGAAGCTTAATATGATTCTTTGTGTATTTATGATATGCTTCTGTTCTTTACGATCTATCCGTTTACATTTTATTTATTTTCTACGTGATTGACAGTGATAGCACTTAATGCACATGTGAAAATTATTTGTTGAAGATGTGGGTGTCTCTCTTATAAGTCTCGTGCAGTTGAGTCTCTTTTCGCTGTTAGTATCAGTCTGTATTCAAAAGCAATAAGTAGTATGAAGAAAAGTTTTTCAAGATTAAATTGTCTAGAAGATTAACCACAACCGTATATAATATAAGTTTCACAGACGTCGGTAAAATTGTTTTAGTCCTTACTTGGACTACCATTTCTGATAGTATTTTAGTACATCGCTTTTAGTGTTTTTAGTACAAGGCTGTTGTGGACGAGAAAATGTGTATTTATAAGATTTGCTTTACTGTTTATACTATATATTACATTTGTGCATACATTAAGCAAAATCATAGTTCATGACAGTATTGACTTTAGCAAGGACGATCAATTTACAGTTTAACATCTACGCAACTTTTTTTCCCGTTCATCTGTGAGAGTAGGAGGGGAAAGCGAACTTAAAACCTTAAGCTACCAGACGAGTCTGCCACGTGTGTCTCTGAGGTGTTGCAAAAACTGGCATACTGCGGTCCGTGTTCACATTTTCATACTTGTCCTCCAACTTTTTCTGCATTATTTCAAGCTTAACTTCCTTCAAGATACTTTGGAAGGAGTTCTGTCAGAGCAAATGGAGGTATGATTTCGTATCTTGTTTTTATCTCAATGTGTTGCCATTCAGAGCAGTAATAAAACAGTAGCAATAATAGTAATACTAGCAGCAACAGAAACAGCAGTAGTATTCAGTCATCATCATTACCATTAAATGATATCAAAATAGACTTGTACTGGTTTTCTTCCACAATGTATACCACTCATAAGTATGATTTAGCTCATTGACGTTATTTCATTTCTCTTTCACATTGTTGTGAAGATCCAGTCTCTTTCACAGATAATTTGACTCAGATGTGATACGTTTTTGGATATGTATTTTAAGCTAAATCTTCTTTAAATATTTAGGTTTTTGACATGTGTTTGGTCTGACAGACTAGAATGGCCCTTGCGATTGGTTGGTGTGTACACAACCAATATTGAGAATGTTGAAATCAGTGTGTGTGTGAGCACATCCATGTTTGTCCTCCACGTCTGTACACACAAGCTTGCATGCTGATTTCCCTCACAGGCATGCACAAGCCACAGAGATTTTTCTGTCAACAGTGGCCGGGGTGGCGACAAAACATCCAGATAAGTGAAAACACACAGAAAACATCCGGTGCAGGACCAGCGTTGTGCCATTGCCATCGACCTGATGATCATGCCATGTCACGAGAAACAATAAAAAAAAAAAATTTTTTAAAAAAGGAGTTCGTGCTTCATTGACTCCTAGAGCGTTTTTCATCAGTGTCATTTTCCACATGGGCGACCCTAAATGGGCGACTGAGTGTTCGCTTCGTTTTGGGCATTTAGGCCAGTCTGACGGGAAAATCGAGCGGAAAACACAAGCAGCTGACGTATGGTCTCATTAGGGAACACTAGTCAACGTTGTGCAAAGTTTAAAGTTTGGTGGTCCTCGTTCAGAGTTTGGGGCTATTGGGACTTAAACATCCATGACAAATATACGCGTTATCGTGTTTAATTTCCATGACAGTAGTTACATGCTTGGTATTACTAGATCTTAAATTTCTTTTACAACTTTCAGTGTTAAAAGTGACGATGCTATTCTAGCGTTATTGAGATGACATTTTCCTGGTAGTAGTTGATTACTTTTGCATTATTAGGACTAAAATGTGACATTAGTCTGGTGTCATCATCATCATCATCATCATCATCGTCGTCGTCGTCGTCGTCGTCATCATCATCATCATCATCATCATCATCATCATATAGTGCCTTGATGCATGACGTTGGTGATCAAGACCCTCCATAGCATCTTATCTTTTGTCGCTGCAAGCATATCTTCTACATTTGTTGTCCCCCACCGACACTGCAAGACTCCTAATATTTTCTCCCTAGTCTGCCTGGTGCTTTTTCCCTCTCTACCTTTCCTGTTGTGACTAGGTGCTCAAATTTTTCTTGATTCATAAAATGTCATATAGGTGTTGCTTGTCTTTTCCCTATCTTCTTTGTTAATGTTCTCTTTTGTGTTTGCTTCTTTCAAGACTGACTTGTTTGTTTTCTTTGTTGTCCATGGAACTCGTAACACTTCTTAGAAACCACATTTCAGTCGCCTCAATCTTGTTCTGACTTCAATGTTGATTGTTCAGACTTTGCATCCGTACAGCAGTACTGGTTCTATATAACACTGAAGAACTCTCTTCCTGGTGTCAGTTGATAGGCACTGTTGGTAAGAATGCCTTTCATTTTCTTAAATGCTGTATTAACTTGACCTGTTATGCTGTATACTTCCAATGTGCATCTGCCGTTGATGAGATGACTGTTCCAGGATATTTGAATTTATCAACTTGTCTTAATGTTATGCCATTTGCTGTTATTATACATGATAGGATTTTTTTTTACTGATTACCACAACTTAAGTCTTCTTACTGTTTAGCTCTAGCCTTTTATTCCTGCTTTCTATTTCTATTATATTCATAACATTTTAATGTCTTTTTCGTTTTCTGCAATTAGAATGGTGTTAACAGCAAAAACAAAGATTGTTTATCATTTTTCCTCCAGCTTTTATCCCAGATCATTCATCTAGATTTCTCATGATGGTTTCGCAGTAAAGTAAAAACAAATACGGCGGCAAAATGCATCCCTGTCTAACCCCTGTTTTGATAGTTTGAAAAGAACGTATGTCATTTTCTATTATCATTGCCGCTGTTTGTTCCCAGCACATATTCCTTACTATTTGTTTTAGAGCTTTTCCAGTTGGTAGATCAATTCTTCGTGTCTTACCCAATGAAAAGCCTTTATACAATCATCAAAACATAGACATAATCTGCATTGTTCTTGTGCTGTTTCTGGTATGATTTTATTCCTTACACTGTGTCCAACTTGTTGGTACAAGTTACGTCTCTTGTAGACATGAAGTTTACTGCAACTGAACAAGAAAGTTACAAACCACGTTCATGTTGGGCATATATATGCTACTGAATAAATGGACAAAGTTACAAGTATCGTCCTTTTTAGGCAATTGGTTTACTATAAATAAATAGATGAGTACAAGAACGATCCATAAATAGTAAGGGTATATAGTTTCTGCCTGGCATATAAGCACATATGCAAAATCGCACTGAGAGTTCACTCTCTCTCCCCATATTACTTAAATGTACCAAAACAATCATACCCGATTTTCTTGTGTATCATTGGAAAATACAAACACACAGCATGCGACAACAAAGTGTTTTCTGATAATGGGCTTCCGACAAAAGAGACATATACAAAGGTCTCAGACATGAAGGGTTGGGGCAACAGTACAATGTCCCAATTAGGCCGTCTCTCTGTAGGGAGGGAGAATCAGTTTTCTGCTGACACGCCGTCTTTGGTGCTTGAGACAGTTTGGGCAGAATAAGAGACTGGTTTCATTTTATGTTGAATATAAAATTTTTGTGTGTCCATTGTGTTCATTTGTATTCCTCAACCTCTCTCTCTGTCTACTCCCACCCCAACCCCATCCCACTCTTTGAAGGAAAAGAGAATGTTAAGGGCGATTTGAGTGATTATGTATGTATATATACATATGTATGTATGTATGTATGTATGTATGTATGTATGTATGCATGTATGTATGTATGTATGTGTGTATGCATGTATGTATGTATGTATGTATGTATGTATGTATGTACGCATGTACATGTATGTATGTATGCATGTGTGTATGTATGTATGTGTGTATGTGTGTATGTATGTATGTATGTATGTATGTATGTGTATAAATAACTGAATAACTATCGAAATCATCATTCTGATTGTGACTGTCGCATAGTTTTACGTTTAGTTATGAATTTATAGTGTTTGTAAAACAGACATGGTGATAGTTTTTATGGTAATAGTTTCAGATGATCAACACGACCAACTTTTGATATAATAATTACAATATTTTATATAGCGCAAAATCTTGATAAAATCAAATCTAAGCGCTGAAGCAGACACACACGCAAGCACGCACGCACGCACGCACACACACACACGCACGCACACACACACACACACACACACTCACACACGCATGGTTATAAATGGGGAGAAAGAATAAAAGCAATAAAAGCAAGAATAAAACCAATGGAAAATTATAGAGAGCATAGTATATACAATTATATTTATAACCATGTGATTCCCTCCGAGCGGAGACAGGCTGCAGAGGGGGGGGGGGGGGTTGAGTGAGGTTAGGATTTTATGCGGAGGAGAAAAGGTGAGTTTTGAGAGCGGACTTGAAGGAGACAAAAGTAGGTTGCTGACGGACTGAGAGAGGAAGTTTGTTCCAGGAGAGTGGACCAGAAACAGAGAAGGCTCGTGGACCATAGGTATTGAGCTTAGTGCGTGGAAAGCGAAAAGTCAGAGGATCGGAGGCAGAGCGGAGGGTACGTGAGGGAAGATAGATCTCAAGTAGGCTTGACAGGTAATCGGGGGCTGCGTTATTGAGGCTTTTGTAGCACATGGTGTCTAGTTTGTACTGTATGCGCTTTGATACAGGGAGCCAGTGAAGTTGTGCTAGGAGAGGAGATATGTGGTCAGCTTTTTTCTTTTTGAGTACAAGGCGTACAGCATTGTTTTGAATGCGCTGTAGGATGTGAATGGTGGAGGCAGGAAGACCAGACAGGAGTGAATTGCAATAGTCAATGCGAGACATTATGAAGGAGAGAACGAGTTTTGCAGTTGTTTCGACAGAGAGATACTTCCTGATCAGCCTTATACGATGGAGATGATAGTAGCAGGATCTGGCAGTTTGAGAAACAAAGTTGTTCATGGACAGGGTAGAGTCAATGCAGACACCAAGGTTTTTAGCTGAATCAGAAATTGGGACTGATGTGTTACATAATGGGAGAGAAAGAGGAGGCAGCTGAGAAAGTTTCTGACGGGTGCCAATGAGGATAGCTTCTGTTTTGTCGTCATTAAGCTGAAGTCTATTGTGTGTCATCCAGTTCTTAATGTCCGAGTAACACTCAGTGGTGCGAGTCAACAGGCGCTGTATATTATCAGGTGAGTCACTGTCTTGAAGTTGGGTGTCATCAGCATAGAAGTGGTGTTTTATAGAATGGGAGTTGATGATGGTGGACAGGGGGGAGGTGTAAAGAGTGAAAAGAACAGGGCCAAGGACAGATCCTTGTGGAACACCACAGGTCAGGTATGCAGGTTGAGAGTAAGTGCCATTGATGAGAACGGTTTGTTTTCTGTTGGATAGGTATGAAGCGAACCAAGACAGAGCAATGTCAGAGATGCCAAAAGTATGATGAAGTCTAGAAAGGAGAATACCATGATCAATGGTATCAAA
>JAPXFY010000018.1:50430254-50442754 GCA_030674185.1 Monoplex corrugatus | reverse complement strand
TGCATTTCTCTAATCTTTGTGAATGGATATGCTCATAATTTGGCCATCCACGAGTGAAGGATTCATTTTTTTTTTTTATATTCAAATCTGCACAGTTCTTTCTGTGTATGTGTATGCATTTGCCTGTGTGTGTGTGTGTGTGTGTGTTGTGTGTGTGTGTGTGTGTGTGTGTGTGTGTGTGTGTGTGTGTGTGTGTGTGTGTGTGTGTGCGCGCGCGCGCGCGCACGTGTGTGTAAGCTGTTTTGGTGTTCGCCCACACAGTGACACACGTGTGTTTTATGACATTTATCTGTGGACGCTCTTTCTGTCTCTGTCTGTCTGTCTTCTTTCTCTGTCTGTCTGTCTTTCTTTCTCTGTCTCAGCCTCTCTCTCTCTGTGTCTGTGCCTGTGCGTTTGTATGCATGTGTATATATATGTATATGTGTGTGTGTGTGTGCGTGCGTGCGTGTGTGTGTGTGAGTGTGTGTGTGTGTGTGTGTACGTGTGTGTGTGCAGGCATTGTGAGTGTGTTGCTCAACACTTTCGCTACTGTTAATTACAAAACAAGAGTTGAACTGCACGTTAAGTCTTTACAATGCCGCTAACTCTTCGCTCAACAACCTCATTAAAAATAAAACCTTCTGGTAATTAGAGTAATTAGTGCAGGGTGCAGTTTTATCCCACGTGGATATCTAGTCAAGAGAGAGAATAAGGGAGTCATGAGAGAGCAATACTTTGAAATTAATTTGCTCTTTGAGACGTTCAGAGCAGTTTACACTGGAATCAGGTGACCCTTACAAAAAATGTAATGAATGAAAGCGCAGTTGAGTGATGATCTCAGTAATAAATTCAAATTGATTTAAATTTGAAATTGTAACTCTGATATGCCCCCACCTCTACCCTCTGCTCTCTCTCTCTCTCATTTCTATGTATCTATCTATGTATCTATCTATCTATGTATCTATCTATCTATGTATCTATCTATCTATCTATCTATCTATGTATCTATCTATCTATGTATCTATCTCTCTCTATCTATCTATCTATCTATCTATCTATCATATCTCTCTCTGTTTCTCTCTCTTTCTCTGTCTGTCTGTCTCTCTCTCTGTCTGTCTCTCTCTCACACACACACACACACACACACACACACGCGCGCGCGCGCTTTCCCGCTTTTCTACATAGACTATCAAAATGCTTACATTTTCTTCAGGGTTGCCGTAGTGTTTGCAATTTTTGCATACTTCTAGTCATCACTGCATTTATCTAGGTCAGAATTCATGATACAGATTTTACCAGGCATGGTCCAGTTACAGAGTAAGAAGTACATCATTATTTTCATCACATTTTATTTCACTCATTTAAATGCGAGAGAGCTGAAGAGTCAAAGAAGCAAAACGGCCTAGCGATCTGCATCTTAGGAATGCTGTTGCAGACAGTTCTGACATTGTGAAGTCTGTCCACTTCTTCACATTTTTCACCCAAATTTTTGCTATCATTCCAGGAGTTAGCCACTTTACAGGGTGTTTTGAAAGATGAGTTTTGGAGAGGCAAGAAACACAGTATGTGCTGGAAAATGTAGATGATTTGTATGGCTTGACTGTCTGTTTCCTTTGATGTGTTAATGTTGGTGGCATTGATAGTAGAAGAAGCAGTTGTAGCAGCATCAGCAGCAGCGTTGATAACATCACAATCATTGTAATCAAAAAGTATAAAAACATATTGATGTAAACTCTCTTGTGCAGTTTCTAACAGAAGACGGTATGATGCCAAATGTATTTCCGTGCTGTAGAAAGATAGGTTGTTATCACTATGCCAGTGTCCAGTTTTGTTTTTCACACACGGGGACGGTTGGTCGATCATTATTTTGACTATTTTGGGGATATGTACTTTAACTATTTGACTCCTGCACCCTGTCTACCAGCATCCTGCATTGTCAACTCTTCTGGCAGAGCAAAAACTCCGGTTAAGTATTTGCAGATGATGGATAGGGTGCATGAGTCAAACGGTTAATATAAGGATGCTTTCATCATTATGTTTTGATATGTTTCGTGTGACAGTCCTGTTAATATGGCCTTTGTTGTTGACTGGCCTATGAAATTTAATCAAACACAGAATGTTGAAATCACAATACGTTCTTTGTAAACCCACGTATGGGCATGCCTGCCTGCCTGTCTGATTTTGTGTGGTGACACACGCACAACCCCCTCGAGATTTTCCTTGTAACTGTGGCTGGGATGATGAAAAAAAAATTTTAAAATGTGGTTAAGTAAAAACCGACAGAAAACATCCGGTTCAGGAACAGCGTTGTGCCATTGTCATCGATCTGACAACCATGCTATGTCGTGAAAAGCAATCAAGGAAACGAGTTCATGCTTCATTGACTCCTTCCAGCGTTTTTCGTTAGTGTCATTTTCCACGTGGGCGCCCCCCAATGGGCGATTAAGTGGTCGGTCTGTTTGGGCAGTTAGGCCAGATTGGTTGGAAATCGAGCGGCAAAAACAAGCAGCTGATGTACCACCTCAGTAGGCAACACCAGTCGTTCTGTGTCTAAAACCGTGCAAAGCTTAAATTCGATAACCCCAGTTTAGAATTACGGACACTTAAATTTCCGTGACAGTACTTTGATATTTAGCGTTATTTTGGTTTAAATTTGTGTGACAGTAGTTCAATATTGGAGCTTAAATTTCCGTTGTGGTTTGATATTCAACGTTTGTCAGAATTAAATTTCCATGATAATGCAACCTTTAGCGTTATTGAGATTGAGAGACTC
This sequence comes from Monoplex corrugatus, assembly GCA_030674185.1. NCBI lineage: Eukaryota > Metazoa > Mollusca > Gastropoda > Littorinimorpha > Ranellidae > Monoplex > Monoplex corrugatus. The sequence goes on along the minus strand of JAPXFY010000018.1, from coordinate 50,440,002 downwards.
AGACTTCCACAGTGGAAGTTTATTGTTTTTCATTTTCATGGCTTGTATTTCCATTAGGAAATGAGGCGAATGTTTGACTTTATTGGGATTTAAATTGGCGTGACATCAGATTAATGTTAACCATTACTGGGACTGGTATATCTGTGAGTGACCATGCACGTTGTGTTAGAGCACTCCTCGACTGAATTAGAAGTAGAAATAGACAGTTGAGTGAATGAATTGTGGAGAAAAATAGCACCCTTTCCACTTTGACACAGAATGCGAACCTGGATGGAGAGAGGAGAATAATCTCATTCTGACTTAAATCAAGAAAGTCAAGCCGTGTTTGCACTTTTCCTTTGTAGTTCTTTCCTATACTTTGCACCTGATAAGGATTGTAAAGCAGACTAATCCATCTCATGTTCTCATTCCAAGTAACGATGATTATATGTTCTTGTCGGCATAACATTTGACTAACAATAAATAATTAAAGTGGGAGCTGTTTTTTTCTCTGAAGTTGTGGCTTTCCCTGGAGAAAGCCCTAATTTCATACCGTAAATTTTATGGAGTGACAAAATAAATAGATGAATACACCACTCTCGAGTTCAGGCAGACCCACCCCGCCTAAACACTTCATTTACCAGTTTCAGGATGACTGAAAACTTGGAAAAATATCTGGTGTCACCTGTTAGATTAGTCTGGCCTAATCACGTGAAAGATTTGATGGCCAGGCCACTTTTCAACAATTGTCCTGAGGTACGAGTTGTAACCTCTTGAGCAAAATAACAATGCTTGCTTTAAAAGACAGCAGCTTTGTGCAACAGAAGCGTGCAGAACAGTTGAGCTATGATCAAATGAGCCCACCCCCCCCCAACACACCTAATGCCACTACTTCAGGGAATCATCCACAAGGTACCACCAGTAGCACCGTACCCGACTCGCTGACATATTTTCCAGCACTTTACCCGTTTATTTGATCGTGACGTACAACCTGAAAACTATAGCTCCCTGCAACGTACAACCTGAAAACTATAGCTCCCGTGCCAACGTACAACCTGAGAACTATAGCTCCCTGCTGACGTACAACCTGAGAACTATAGCTCCCCTGCTGACGTACAGTCCTGAAAACTATAGCTCCCCTGCGACGTACAACCTGAGAAACTATAGCTCCCCTGCTGACGTACAACATGAAACTATAGCTCCCCTGCTGACGTACAACCTGAAAACTATAGCTCACGTGCCAACGTACAACCTGAAAACTATAGCTCCCCTGCTGACGTACAACCTGAGAACTAACGAGTAGCTCCCGTGCAACGTACAACCTGAAAACTATAGCTTCCCTGCTGACGTACAACTTGAAAACTATAGCTCCCCTGCTGACGTACAACCTGAAAACTATAGCTCCCCTGCTGACGTACAACCTGAAAACTATAGCTTCCCTGCTGACGTACAACTTGAAAACTATAGCTCCCCTGCTGACGTACAACCTGAAAACTATAGCTCCCCTGCTGACGTACAACCTGAAAACTATAGCTTCCCTGCTGACGTACAACTGAAAACTATAGCTCCCCTGCTGACGTACAACCTGAAAACTATAGCTCCCCTGCTGACGTACAGTCCTGAAAACTATAGCTCCCCTGCTGACGTACAGTCTGAAAACTATAGCTCCCCTGCTGACGTACAGTCCTGAAAACTATAGCTTCCCTGCTGACGTACAACCTGAAAACTATAGCTCCCCTGCTGACGTACAGTCTGAAAACTATAGCTCCCCTGCTGACGTACAACCTGAAAACTATAGCTCCCCTGCTGACGTACAGTCTGAAAACTATAGCTCCCCTGCTGACGTACAACCTGAAAACTATAGCTCCCCTGCTGACGTACAACCTGAAAACTATAGCTCCCCTGCTGACGTACAGTCTGAAAACTATAGCTCCCCTGCTGACGAACAGTCTGAAAACTATAGCTTCCCTGCTGACGTACAGTCTGAAAACTATAGCTCCCCTGCTGACGTACAACTTGAAAACTATAGCTCCCCTGCTGACGTACAGTCTGAAAACTATAGCTTCCCTGCTGACGTACAGTCTGAAAACTATAGCTCCCCTGCTGACGTACAGTCTGAAAACTATAGCTTCCCTGCTGACGTACAACTTGAAAACTATAGCTCCCCTGCTGACGTACAGTCTGAAAACTATAGCTCCCCTGCTGACGTACAACCTGAAAAGTATAGCTCCCCTGCTGACGTACAACTTGAAAACTATAGCTTCCCTGCTGACGTACAGTCTGAAAACTATAGCTCCCCTGCTGACGTACAGTCTGAAAACTATAGCTTCCCTGCTGACGTACAACCTGAAAAATATAGCTCCCCTGCTGACGTACAACTTGAAAACTATAGCTCCCCTGCTGACGTACAGTCTGAAAACTATAGCTCCCCTGCTGACGTACAACTTGAAAACTATAGCTCCCCTGTTGACGTACGACCTGAAAACTATAGCTTCCCTGCTGACGTACAACTTGAAAACTATAGCTCCCCTGCTGACGTACAGTCTGAAAACTATAGCTCCCCTGCTGACGTACAACTTGAAAACTATAGCTCCCCTGCTGACGTACAGTCTGAAAACTATAGCTCCCCTGCTGACGTACAACTTGAAAACTATAGCTCCCCTGCTGACGTACAGTCTGAAAACTATAGCTCCCCTGCTGACGTACAACTTGAAAACTATAGCTCCCCTGCTGACGTACAACTTGAAAACTATAGCTCCCCTGCTGACGTACAGTCTGAAAACTATAGCTCCCCTGCTGACGTACAACTTGAAAACTATAGCTCCCCTGCTGACGTACAGTCTGAAAACTATAGCTCCCCTGCTGACGTACAACTTGAAAACTATAGCTCCCCTGCTGACGTACAGTCTGAAAACTATAGCTCCCCTGTTGACGTACAACTTGAAAACTATAGCTCCCCTGCTGACGTACAGTCTGAAAACTATAGCTCCCCTGTTGACGTACAACTTGAAAACTATCGCTCAGCATCCTTACCAACAATCTTTAAAAATGGAGGTCAGTGTGGCTTGTATGTTCAGCAGTAAATTAAATGAACATCCCTAGACAGTGACTAGGTCTGCCACCGACAATGGGGCCAGGTGCTGAGGGGGCTGGCTTTTATCTTGATGAAATAAAACAACAAATTAGCAAAATCAGACTTAAACAAACATTCTTAATTCACTCAGACTGCAAACGACGAAAATTGAATTCAACAAAATCAGCCTTGATCCCCACTGCTATAGAGCAGAACGTTTGTCATGTCACAGTGACAATATGGTGTTTATAAACAATTGTGGTGGTGGGTTTAGATAACACTGATTAGTTGTCAACATGTTCCCAAATGTGGAACACATCAGAAGAAACATTGACAATAGCAAACATTACCCATGTGTTGATTTTTACCTAAATGGAGCTCTCAGGATACTGTCAAATGTGATTAGATTATATCTAGTTGACACGAGTCATGCTACTCGATGAAAGTCACTTTTTACCTCTCTAATGTGGAAATCGTGCGTAAGCCTGACCCGTGATAAGGTGGCTGCGTCTGATATTCTGTGCACATGACATAATATATATCAATAATATACTAACCTGGGTATCTGCTTATGCGATGATGTCCAAAATTAATGATAAGGACTTGTCTGTGTTCTTTTAAAACATGTTAATAATGCCTCATTCCCTCCACTCTCATTTATGAAAGGGCTAATAAGCCCACAACACAATAAACCATTCTTTCATTCATTCTGCTACTCTCCTTCCAGCTTATAATTGCCTTATTCAGAAATATTCAAAGAGCCATACACGATTGATTTGTATATTATTCGCGAACACGAAAACACTGAACAAGTAGCATCAGATTAGTTTCTCATAATGCGATTCTGACAGATGAAATGTGCATACAAGAGCCTCAGGCGGAGAGGACTTTGGCAATGGTACAATCTACCAATTAGACTGTCCCTATGAAGGGACGGAAAGTTTGTGCTTTCACTGACTCGCCATTCTTGATTTTCAAGAGAATTTGGACAATATCAAAGACATGTCGATTTGATTTCGTATTGAATGTAATATTTTTTGGATCCATCCACGCCATCCCTGCAGTTTTCTGTTTAAAGAAGGAAGACTGTTTTAGTCAGCTAGAATGAACTCTCTTTCTGTCTGTCTGTCAGTTGTGTGTGTGTGTGTGTGTGTGTGTGTGTGTGTGTGTGTGTGTGTGTGTGTGTGTTTGTGTGTGTGTGTGTGTGTGTGTGTGTGTGTGTGTGTGTGTGTGTGTCTCTCTGACTCTGTGTCTGTGTCTCTGTCTGTGTCTTTCTCTCTCTCTCTCTCTGTTTCTCTCTGTCTGTCTCTGTCTGTCTGTCTGTCTGTCTCTCTCTCTCTCTCTCTCTCCCCCCCCCCCCCCATGTGAGACAATGAAGGGATATGTGACCTGCTCCCTTGAAGGAGTCAGTAAGTCCAGTTTGAACTTCGCATCTTTGAAAATTTCAGTTTATTTATTACCTGTGCCTTTTATCTTTATTTCTATTTTTTGTTGTCAAACGTATTCCAAGCTAGAAAATTAAATCGAGACTCTTCAGCTTTACTCCTCTAAGATCTCGAGGTTATGGGATGGTCTTTACCATGACCAGATTTAGGGAATGACGGGATTATTGTTTTCAGAAAATAGTTTTCAAATTTGGGAGACCAGAAATGAACAAATCTTTCCGGCAGCTGGTGTCTGAGTCTACTTTAAGAGCTATAACTTTGACAGCCATACTATCCACTTGTTTTAGTTATTCATACACAAGTATACTCGGTCAGTGGAGTTCTGTCTGTAGGTCATTTCAGCCATACTTTTAATATTAGAGCCCTTCCCTACCCTCGAAAAAATTATTTTCATACTTTCTGTGTTTCGTTTCAAGGCCTCAGCTTAACACATGTGACAGAAAAAGACTTCTAGATACTGTTAGATACTATGAATGCTTAAAGTTAAAAAAAAATGGATCATAGTTTACAAGCATAGTTTTTAGCCCAATCTGAAAAACAAGTTGCCTGTTCTTCAGATAATACTCCCTCAAAACTTTGATCAGTTTCCCAGGTCGAAGCAACAACTCTGTGCTGAAGGTTTGTACAACTTAGATTATTTGGAAGCAGAGATGGCCAAGCAGGTACAATTGATGAGTTGTGGTTGCCTAGCAAAGGGCATTTTGGACGTTCCCAACAGGTGGGAATTGGTCAGTGAAAACGGATGTTATACAGAAGAAGCATGAAAAGGTGCTGATTTTTTTTCCTTTATGCTTTTTTACAGTTATTTGTAGACATATTCTCACTATCTAAAAAGGTGGCCCTTGTGGTTGTAGTCATCGTAGCAGCTGTAGCGGTATTAACATCAATATTATGTTCGTCAAATGATTTCAAAACAAACTTGTACTGTTATGCAGTAAATTGCAAGGAGGAATATGGCTGAAACCTGTGCATCTGAAAAGGAGACTGTTATTCAAGTCTAAGTTTCTTTCTACATGTATGGACCATTAGCTGGCTGTTAATGTGAATAGAATGTGAAGGTATTTTTGCATCAGTTCAGAATGTGAATAGAATCAATGTGATGATATTTTTGCAGAAATTGAACTTTAAGACAAGGCTGACAAACTGCTAATTCTGCCATTTGGTTTAATGGATCTGAAATAGCTTTTGTGGATGGTTGAGCTATGAAAATTAATTGAAATTGAAATATTGAAATCAATAAGCATATATATTTTATATCCATGTGTTTGCGAGCATATTAATCTATTTTGTACATGCCTGCCGAAATGACTGATATCGTGCGCTGGCATGTGCTTGGCTGGTAGAATTCTTTTATCCACAGCTGGAAGAGTGAGCAAAAATGTATACAGTTTAGTAAAGGCAGGCAGAAAACATCCCGTGCAGGAACAGCGTTGTGCCATTGTCATCGATCTGACAGCCACGCCATGTCGTGAAAAGCAATCAAGGAAACGAGTTCATACTTTACTGACTCTCTCCTGCTTTTTTATCGGTGTCATTTTCTACATGGGCGCTCCCCAAATGGGCGATTAGGTGATCACTCTGTTTAGACATTTAGACCAGATTGGCAGGAAATTGGGTGATGAAAACAAACAGTTGATGTATCACCTCAGCGGCAGCTTTGCTTGTACAGTGTCTCATATTGTGCGATGCTTAAATTTCAATGACCCCAGTTCTATGTTTAGAATTATTGAGGCTTGAATATCTATAACAGTAGCTCAGTGTTTAGGGTTGCTTGTGCTTAAATTTCCATTACCTGCTTCAATATTCAGAGCTTATGGAGGTTGGATTTCTGTGATGGCACGAAACTAAATTTTGATTGCAGAGGTAAATCATTCTTGTATACCGCTATTTTTCACATTCGTGTGGATTTTCTGTGCATTACATGTTTTACAAGACATAGATTGTAATACTTATAGAAGCACTAATATTTCACACATACACACATACATCAGAATACACACATTAGTAAACATGCACTGATGAAGAGACACAAAGCAAGCACGTCTGGCCATATATCTCAAGTGTACTAAACAACCATGGTTATAGGTATACATACATGAATGGTTGCATGATGCCACATGATCATTAGTGGATAAACAACTATGATATTGACAAACAAAGTTCTGGATAAGCAGATAGGTCAGTAAGTATGACTTGTGCAATAGAGTAAGCTAGATATCTCAGGTAGTAAATTTCAAATTGATATCGGGATGACAATAAAAGCATGCTGCCAACTGAGTTAAGATTGCGGATCACAGGAAACAGGATGTTTGGCATGTGCAGAAGCAGTTTAAAAGGTATGGTCGTAAATATTAATCAAAATAGCAATTCGTAAGGCTTGCAGTCGTATACTGGCAGCAAGGTTTTATTGGTAACCAGTGTAGGTCTTCGAGTGATGGTGTCACATGACCGTGCTTTTCTTCAACATTAGATTATATCTGCATTTTTCTGAACCCTTTGCAATCGAGGAATTTGTTCTGCGGATAAACTAGCTTGCACAGATTTACAACAATCTAGCTGGGAAGTTATTGTAGCAGAGACTAGTTGTTTACGTGTTAGACTAGTCTGATGGAGGCGATCCACCTGCATTCTAGATAAGACTGTGGCAGATACTGCTCATGTCTTCTTGCATAAATTGCTGTCAGTCAGTCTTGAACTTAACGTACTTCACATAGCTTTAAAGAATGAAATATCAGTACCATCAATATTTACATATTTTCCGCCGATCAGTGCAAGTTGAGACCTGATGAAACTCTGTGCATTGGCTTCGAACAAAATGAATATGAAAAAGTAGTACCCAAAGGATCATTTTCGTTTTTTGTGTGTTCAGTTTCAATTTGTTGCTGTCCATCCAAAACAACTCATCATCGGTACATGTCTGAACGCTATTTTGAACAGAGGAGAAATTACTTGGTGAAGACCTTTCGGCTGTTCTGTGTCATTCATTGTCATTGAGGATTAAATTTCCATGGTAGTACTTCACTAGTTTACATTAACCGAATGTTGTAGAAAGCTAATTTTAAGATTTGATAAGGGCTTAACTTTCTATGACATCACGCCAAACTTAAACGTTATTTCATATTAAATTGCCATGAAATTAAGTTAATGGGACTTACATTTCCAAGACAATTAAAAACGTTATCTTGTTTTGGAGCAATTTGATATAAGTAGACGTAGAATGACACAGCGTAATGAAAAGGATTGGCGGAACTCTTTTCACTTTGACACACATTGCACACAATAGCGGGAAAGGGGGGGGGGTATGACTTTTGTTTTTATTTTCCTTAATTCATGAAGGTCTAGCCGTGTCAACACTTTCCTTTTCTAGGTCCTTCAAACTATTTTAGTCTAATTCAGACCTAGAAATTCAACAGATCAATCTCATGCAGTCTTAAAATGTCATAACTCCCGTCCTCGTTATCCACAAGAATTTAACCAACAATAAATAGAATGGTGTCCATTTCACTCTGGCAACACGCTCTTTCCTGAAGACAGCTCTGATTTCAGAGACAGGAATCAGGAGTTATGAAATAACCAGATAAAAGATTAACAGGACACAGACAGTAAAATAACAGTGCAGGCACTAATCTAGAAATGAGCCTTTCATTACATTAGTTGGATGAAACAATAGGCACTGTACCCATGTTGTTATGGCTTGGTCAGACCCTAGGGCAGGACTTTAAAGGGAGTCAGCTACGTGTTTCCACTCACAGACAGACAAACATGGAAAAAACAAACATGGATAACCATGACGAGGTAGAAATATCAAAATCATCACAGATCTCCTCTCCTCATTTTCTTGATAACTGTGAAGATACGTGAAATAAATGATGAAGATAATAATCATAATGCTGTAGGTGTCCTTATCGGTAATAAATACACCACTTGTATAGGGTTATTCAGATATCAGTCATTCCCTATCACACTTTTGAAAACTAATTTATGTGTCTGTACTGAACGTATGGGACGGACTTGCGCAGTGAACGAAGATAGACAGGGTGGGAGAATATCAGCACGATAAAGGATAGATTCATATGGAGGGCCATGATCGCCTATGCCATGCAGCAGGACACACGATAATGATAATGAATACAGCCATGCTTTAACTCCTAGGAATCCATTCAGCTAATGAGAATGGAATAAAAATACTTACGTCCTCAAAGGTCTCTGTGTGTGTGTCTCTCTCTCTCTGTCTCTCTTTGTGTCTGTCTCCTCTCTCTCCCTCTCTGTCTCTCTCTCTCTCTCCCTCACTCCCTCCCTCCCTCTCTGTCTCTCTCTGTCTTCTCCAGGATGAAATGGCTTGTCTGCTGTGCGAAAATGTAGTTGAGAACGAAATTCATTTCGCATTTCGTTGTTTAGGACTTTATGATTTAAGAAAAGAGTTCACACCATCAAAATATGGCAAAGAGAATATTTTGTGGTCACCTTTGCCTTTGTCTTTGAAAATTACAGAAATTTTGACGTCTTTGACTTTATATCTATCAATACAAGTGTGTAAGGCATTTAAGAGATGACGATCTGCTATGACAATGAAATTGAATGTCTGTTGCCATGTTCTGTTGGTGAATTAATAATGTGCTGTGTTTGCGCTCAGATGTGCATTATAACAGAGAAAAAAAATTCAAATTTCATGGGGATGCACTTTTAAAATAATATACTTACAGTGTATCCTAGTTAACATTGCTTTGAACTTTTCAATAGGTGCGATGGCGCTTTCTTGAATAAGTTTCGTTTTCATATTCTCTAACTCTCTCTGTCTGTCTGTCTGTCTGTCTGTCTCTCTCTCTCCTCCTTCGCTTTCATTCTCTCTCTCTCTCTCTCTCTCTCTCTCTCTCTCTCTCTCTCTCTCTCTCTCTCTCTCGTTAATAACCGTCTAATCAGCCTATGAGAAATACTGACAGAATCGGACACAGTTCTCTTGTGTATCGAACACTTAAACAACTGAATAACAAGCCGCATCAGACAGTGTTTTCTCAAATTGCTATTCCGACAAAGGAGACGAATATAGCTTCAGGCAACGACTCGGGCAACGGTACGGTGTACCAATTAGACCGTCTCTGTGAAAAGGAGAGAAACTCTGCGCTTCCATTGACACGCTGTCCTCAGTGCTCTAAAGAGTTTGGACAAAATCAGAGATGTATCGATTTGATTTCGTGTAGAATGTAAAGCTGTTTTTCTATTTCCCCATCTCCCCCACTCACTTCAGTTTTAG
>JAPXFY010000018.1:50417754-50427754 GCA_030674185.1 Monoplex corrugatus | reverse complement strand
TCAAGGGGGAGTTAGTTTACAACAAACGTTAGCCCTCTAGCCAGTTAGTAAGCTACTGCGGTTTTATGAAGATTCAGGAGCATTCCCACCAGGTATGATGCGATCAGTGGAATAGCTGAGGGGGTTTCAGAGGTTATACTACCACAAGGCACATGTAGAAAGCTGATCGCACAAGTCTACACGGGTTCAACTCGGCCACGCAAATAAACTTTGTGCGTACGGCCTTCTCCAGTCCATCCAGCTTTAAATCGGTACCTGTCCCTATTTAGAATTGGAAGAAGTAAAATGGAGGACATGGGCACCGCCGTCATCATGCTGGACTCGAAAAACCTAAAGAGTTATGAGACAGCTCTTTCCTTACCACTGTTCGTGAGAGACGTAGGTGTGGGCGAAAAAGTAATGGCGATGTGTGCGTTGGGAATAAACTAATGGATTGCATGGTGTAGTCACGGAAGTGGACGAGGTAAAGAGACTAGTCTCTGGTTGAAGGCTTGCAGTGACTACCGCTACTATTGTTTAATAGGTATACATTGTTGATTTCGCAGGTTTTTGTACAATCACCAAAGTTAAGCAACGTTGTGTCCGGTTGGTTCTTACATAATGTATGACCCCCTAGGAACACCGGGTTCCGTGAATTTAGAAACCTGCTTAGTGCAGCAGTACAACACTTCAAAACAAGTGCGACTGCCCGCGTTCAAGCGAACAGGAACCAGAAAAACACGAAAATAGAACCAGAACGCGTATTTAAAATAACCAGACAAGACAGGCCCAAAATGTTCCATCAACTGGCCTTTGTCAAGCGTAAATATAAGATCACAAATGAACAAACACCAGATATCAAAATTAGGAGAAAAAGACTGAAACTTCCCTGCTGTTTCGTCCGGTGGGACAAAAGGACTGAAGATATATTTCGATTGAAAGTGTAATATGTGTATGAAATTTTGAGCGTTCTTATGTTTTTCGGAATAAGAGCAATCCCAGTTCACCTTTTTAATTGTCTTTATGTACTGTGGGTGAACTCTCGCTCTCGTTTCGGTTTTGTGTTTTGATTCCGATATGTGTGTATTCAGTTGAGCTGTCTGCAGGTTGTCTTGTAACTTTATTGTGACATGACTGATACCACTCGAACATAGTTTTCGTTTGATCAGTGTGTCCTTGGTCTTTTGTTTAATGAGTCAGAAAGTTAATAGGATGAGCACGTGCGTCTGCAGTCGAAGAGAGAGGAGAGCACAGAGAGAGAAACAGTAGGGATAGAGTCGGGATGTGCGTGCGTGCGTGCGTTCGTGCGTGTGTGTGTGTGTGTGTGTGTGTGTGTGTGTGTGTGTGTGTGTGTGTGTGTGTGTGCGCGCGCGCGCGCGCGCGTACACCTGCAATTTAAGAGAGGGAGAGTGCATTAATTGAATTGTGGGAATAAATCCCAACTGTATTAACCTTTTGACTCCTGCACCCTATCCATTAAGTGCAAAAACTTAACCCTTTGAGTCCTTTACCCTATCCAGCTTCCTGCAGGAAGCTGGTGGATATGGTAAAGGACTCAAAGGGTTAAATTTTTGCTTTGTAGCATGGTTGACAATGCTGGTAGATGGGGTGCTGGAGTCAAATGGTTAATGTGTCTTTAGCTTCTGCAATGCAGAAGCAGATTTCTGGTGTTGAACAAAAAACAAAGCAACAAGAAAAAGAACAGGAGAAAGGCAAAAAACGATTTTCTTCAGACGTGTCAGGAAATAAACAACCTACCTTTGTGAAATGTATGGTTACACAAGTTGTCATGAATTCAGACGTGTCAGGAAATAAACAACCTACCTTTGTGAAATGTATGGTTACACAAGTTGTCATGAATTCAGACGTGTTAGGAAATAAACAACCTACCTTTGTGAAATGTATGGTTACACAAGTTGTCATGAATTCAGACGTGTCAGGAAATAAACAACCTACCTTTGTGAAATGTATGGTTACACAAGTTGTCATGAATTCAGACGTGTCAGGAAATAAACAACCTACCTTTGTGAAATGTATGGTTACACAAGTTGTCATGAATTCAGACGTGTCAGGAAATAAACAACCTACCTTTGTGAAATGTATGGTTACACAAGTTGTCATGAATTCAGACGTGTCAGGAAATAAACAACCTACCTTTGTGAAATGTATGGTTACACAAGTTGTCATGAATTCAGACGTGTTAGGAAATAAACAACCTACCTTTGTGAAATGTATGGTTACACAAGTTGTCATGAATTCAGAGGTGTTAGGAAATAAACAACCTACCTTTGTGAAATGTATGGTTACACAAGTTGTCATGAAGTCAGACGTGTCAGGAAATAAACAACCTACCTTTGTGAAATGTATGGTTACACAAGTTGTCATGAATTCAGACGTGTTAGGAAATAAACAACCTACCTTTGTGAAATGTATGGTTACACAAGTTGTCATGAATTCAGACGTGTCAGGAAATAAACAACCTACCTTTGTGAAATGTATGGTTACACAAGTTGTCATGAATTCAGACGTGTTAGGAAATAAACAACCTACCTTTGTGAAGTGTATGGTTACACAAGTTGTCATGAATTCAGACGTGTCAGGAAATAAACAACCTACCTTTGTGAAATGTATGGTTACACAAGTTGTCATGAATTCAGACGTGTTAGGAAATAAACAACCTACCTTTGTGAAATGTATGGTTACACAAGTTGTCATGAATTCAGACGTGTTAGGAAATAAACAATCTACCTTTGTGAAATGTATGGTTACACAAGTTGTCATGAATTCAGACGTGTCAGGAAATAAACAACCTACCTTTGTGAAATGTATGGTTACACAAGTTGTCATGAATTCAAATGAGGGTATACCCTCATAATGTAGCGTTGGAAAAGAACCATGAACCTTATTAATACGGAAATAGTGATAAGTAATACAGTCAGCAGTGCTATAAACTCATAAGTCTATGACATCGATACTCTGATACTGTCCTTAATCGAGCACAGTTACAATGGAAGACGAGAGTTTCGGGAAATAGATGCAGCGCGTCAATCGAACTCGTTTGACAGAACTTTTTTCACAGGTTGCAGCAATACAGCCGGACATAAACACCTTCAAGTCTATACAGCTAATCGGAAATGCAGTTGAGTGTTCATTCAGTGTATCACATCTATGAATCGAATGCCTTAACCTGACAATATGAAGAATTGGGTCCATCATGAACAAATTTTATGCTTTTGTCATTAGCATAAAATTTTAAGAAGCAAATGACAAGTGCGCGCGCAGGCTTTGCACTCGTTAATACTACATACATACTTAATCATGCTTCATGTTATCTTATTGTCTGCACATATTTACAAACATAATCATTGGCATGTGCAGATACATTCCCAGAATAATTGCCTGCAAACATGGAAACCCAGCCTGAAACACCCGATTTGGAAAAGCTGATGGCGATGGCTAGTATGCAGTCCAGTCCACCGTCAACCGGACCAGGAAAGTCTTGTGAAATGAAATCAAGCAATGACCCTGATGATGATCCATGGACTGCAGACATCGTTGAGGTTGGAAAGAGTGATGAGTGGGGTCTTTACATTGACGAAATGCTGATAAAGTTCACAGAAACGTTAAAGCCATTCTCAGACCCCAATAAAGACGAAAACTTCTCCAGAGAAAAGTCAGATAGGGTCTTTCCGACAAACGATGCAGACGAGAACATGCGCAGACTAGAAGTTTTGTATGGGAACATAACTAGTTTTTCAGCAGAACTGATGAAAATGGAAAGCGGTGGATGGTCATCTGATGATCTGATTTGCAAGATGGAGAACACGATTTCGAGAGACGATATGAAAATGGACATGGACAGTAGAGAAAAATGGACACTTATCCAGCCTCATTTGAAAACCATTGTTGCCTTCAGAGACACGATGAGCCAACAGCAGTACAAAGAGGCCCATAATATCGTAGAGAAACTTCTCCAAGAACCAAGTTTACAGAAATATCGAAAGGATGTGACGTCTGCATTGTATCGTATTGCAAACAGAGCCGTTTTGAGACTACGACACCACGCCAGTCCTGCCGACGCTTTGTGTGAATTTGTCGAATATCGGGACAAATTGCTTCAGATGTTGGAACAAGAAAAGATGAAAGGAGGTACCATTGAAGAAGTGTTTGAAGAGAAGAACTGGCCTGCCGTGCAGAGACGTTACGAAGCTCAGAAGAACGTATTATCCAAGGCCCAACTGAATAAAGTTATTCTTCTGGCAGCCCAAAGCGGGAAATGGAACGTGTTCATGGACTGTTTAGAGCGGGGAGCAGACATTGTTGTTGAGCGCAAAAGCCAGTCCCATAAGTATAGTGATCAAACAAATGATGGAACACTAGTTCATGATAAAGACACTGATTGTAGTGGACCCACTCCAAGGAAACGAAGGAAAATGAATCCAGCTCTCATTGGATTGTCTCCCCTGCATGAAGCTCTGAAAACGGGAGAGTTCCAGTTAGACCACTTAGAACAGGTTTTCCAGAAGGACATCCAGCTGTCCAATGCAGTTGACAACCTAGGCGACACGTTGCTGATTCTGGCTGTGAAGCATGGACTGTGTGAGATCCAAGTGAAGAACGTCCAGTTTCTGATGAAGCACAAAGCTGATATAAACACCAAAGATGCCACAGGCAAAACGGTCATGCAGTACTTCATGCAGCCGTGGTACAGTTCTTGGCAAGTTGATCTGATGGTGGAGCTGGTCCGAGGGACAGATATAATCAGAGATGACACTTGGCGTGCTGGTGTTGACGAATGGACAGCGTTACACGTGCTGTGTGCCCGGGGCTATCATCAACATATCTTGCACTTTGTCCAGAAAGGGGCCGATCCTCGCAAGCTACGTTACAGTTTGACTCTCATCGACACCCTGCTTCTTCAAGATCACATGCCTTTGGAACAGAAAGAAAAGACTTTGATGACGCTGCTGGCAGAACCGCTTAGTCTTGGACCTTTTCATGCCCAGGTGGTGAAGGAAAGATCCTCGGCAGCACGAAATAGAAATAACCAGCAGTTGTTGGTCAACAGCAGGAAGTACCTGTATCCATTGGAACGTCTTCTATTCCCCCTCATCTCCACGCAACCGGTACGCACAATCTACAGACAGTTCATCAAGATGCTAGTGCAGGGTGGGGCAGTGTGTGAGGAGGAGCTGAGATACGTGGAGTCCAAACTGCCTCTACTATTAGAGGAGGGAGTGAAGGTGGGGGAATACCTGCAGTCTCTTCTGGCCAAGATGAATGAGCGTTTTCCACTGAAGGAAGGAAGAATGGAATGACAATGTGTATGTGTCTTTCGCTGATCTGAAACGTTGGTCAGTCTGCCTTTGAACCGAGAAAGCCTCATTTCATTATTAGAAATAGTCTGGACCCATTGGTGAATGTTAGCGGTGAAATCTATTTCTATCGTGGACAAAGGACAGAGCAAACACGTCAGGGTATTTGTTCTGCTGAAAGCTTTTGAATGTCATTTATTTCGGCTACATGTTTATTTCTTGTATTGTTTACTTTCCTTTTCCAGTCTTCTTTAAAGTATTGTTTACTTTCCATTCAAGTTTCTTTAAATGTTCGTTTTCTTGTTCATTATTCAAGATTATAACGTAACTCGCTTGTTCAGGAACATTTTTCGTGTTGCTTTTTCCTATACCGTTTGAAAAATTTAATTAACCGTTTCATTATTAATGACAGGAATGAAATTCGTTCTAACGTATGTGCTGTCTGAAGAATTATAGCTTATATCACTCGTTCTTGTTTCACTTTATTTATTTGTATATATTGTATAATAATAAACCACTGGTGACTTTCTAAATTGGACTTTCCATGAGATTAGAGTTTTTTGCCTTTCTTGTTTTTGAACAACTTTGCTCTGTTGATTACTTTTTTGACTTCCTTTCATTTTTCTATTGGGTTGTTTTCTGTCATTCGCTTCATCTTTTTCATCGAAGCGGTTTATTAGTATTTCACCTGTGTTAGATAAGCATATTTTCATAAGCATTTGTTTATCAAAAGCACACACTGTTCAGAAAATAATCTGCGTATGGAATTATGTTGGTTATCAACCGATATATGTGGTTAGTGTTTTGATTTCCACGCTCGGTTTTTGATTTTGTTTTCCACTTTCATTTTGTGACTCGCCACACTTGCCTCCCCCGCTCCCACGCCCACATTAAGTTCGTAATGCAGGCGTCATAGGCTTCTCTTGAGCTACTGTTCTTTAGAAAATGGTTTGTCATCAGTGTTTGATTTCTCTCTTCGATGAGGATGATGGGTCGAGGGTTTATGTAGTGTTATTTTACAGAAGGCTTGCTGTGGTTTGGTGATGATTATAAATTGATTGATGTTTGACAACCCTGACTGGTTCGTGGGTTTGCTGGACTGTAAAGTAGTCACTGCCTACTTTGCCGTAAGCATATAGGGCAGCAACAGAGATTTGCCACTACTGTCTGTTCTGGGCCAGTTTCTGTATGATACCCCAGGTGTGCTTCAGGGCTTCGAGTTCGCTTACTATTCGTCGCTATGTGTGCTTGGATCTTTACGTTTACGTTAGGTCTCTCACTGGATAAACGTGAAATGTAAACATTTTCCCTAAGAGGTTTTTCCTGTATCCATTATTATACACAGACAGAAGCCGATATCATGGCGGGTTCTTTTCCCCTAATCTTCAGCAACGCTGGTTCTTTGGTATCTTTTAAAACACAGCGAGATACGACTCTGAGAAACTTGTGGTTTTTTTTTAACCCTTTGACTCCTGCGCCCTGTCCACCTATTGCAAAACCTTAATCTTTTGACTCCCTCACCCTGTCCACCAGCTTCCTGCGGGAAGCTGGTGGTTAGGGTGAGGAAATCAAAAGATTAAGTTTTTGATTCGCTGGCATGAATGGTAATGCAGGATGCTGATGGACAGAGTGCGGGAGTCGAAAGATTAAACATTTCGCCAGAAAATTATCGTAATTTCTTGTCCGTACAGTTCTGTGCGTTTCGACCGGTGCAGTCTGATCAGAGGCACGCTCGTCCTTTTTCTTCCCAACCCCTAACCGATCCTCTTCTCGGTGGGAAAGAGGACAGGTTTTGGTAAAACCTTAGAAAAATGTCCCTTCGATTTATTTGATAATCGAATTTGAGAACAACATAGTAATAGTTTTCTGTTATAGATTGTCCATGGACATTGAAACAACAAAAGTTGGTTAAACAGAATTTAGGCGAAATTCACGCCCTCGCGTACGCATAAGCCAAAGCACCAACGACATCCGCAAATAAACACACAGCTCCTATTGTGCAGGGCTTATTCCGAAGAGCAGGTGCTAAGTGGAATGTATATTCTTGATATATGCTCTTTGATTGAGTTCTTCATTTCCATTCAAACTGACAATGAAACTTGGTCACTGTGAGTTTTGTAGAATTGATTTATTGTCAGATACGACGTTTGAATATAGTGTTAATATCGTTTGTTATTAATGGTAAGTATGACAGCCATCTCGATTTAAACGTGTGCAGGTTCTACCTCAGAAATTTCTTTCTTACAAAAAAAATTTCGTTTTTCATACTTAATGCCGTCTGCCATACTTAAATACTTGAATGATTCTCTCTCTCTCTCTCTCTCTCTCTCTCTCTCTCTCTCTCTCTCTCTCTCTCTCTCTCCCCTCTCTCCCCTCCCTCTCTTCCTTGTGTGTGTGTGTTGGGGAGGGGGGTTGTTTGTGCGTGGATACGTCTGCTTGCTTTGTATGATTCTAATGTGTTGAATTAGAGCGGTGAGTGACCAGGATTTCAGTAACTTTACAACGTGTGTAAGCACAAACTAATACACACCAATAATGATAATATTGGCTCATGCGACAGAGAACACCAGAAAATGAAGCTCGTACAACAGAAAGGACTGGAAGATTGCTTACATAGCAAAGAGGACTAGACGAATGGCTCAGACAGCAAAAAGGACTGGACGAATGGTTCAGATGACAAAGATCAGACGACTGGCTCAGATGACAAAGAAAATCAGGCGATTGGCTCAGTTAACGAAGAAGCGGGCGATTGGCAGATGACAAAGAAGAGCAGGCGATTGGCTGTGACAGCAAACAGTATCAGAACATTGGCTTGCACAACAAAGAGAACTAGAAAATTGGCTTGCGCGGTATTCAGGAACGCATCGTTAGTTTTCTGTACACCATACCAGACGAGATAGTAAGCATATTCGATTAACTGGATCAGTTGACCAGCTGACTGTTGCACGAACAGAGGATTGGTTAGCACGGCAGATAGAATCAGAATATAAGCTCACATGACAGTCGATGTCTTTTCCCATCTATCTTCATCAAAGCGTTGAGAGCACCTGGTAGACAGATATTCAATATGATGTGGGAGCATAAAACAATATGTGAAGAAGGGCAAAGGTCTCTGAATTTGCCGTCAGTTACGAAAGGAGATGTGGAATTTGCTGAATACCTAAAATTTCACCTTCCACCCTGTCGGTAATGTTCTATGTGAGAGGCTTGATCTTCTAAGAGGGAGTTGGGTCTTTCACGGTACATACATGTCAAGGTGTTTTAGATTTGAATGAGGCTAACTTGTCTGTTGGGGATTATGAAGCTTTTACTACCCTTAAATGCATCTGATGATTGGCTGCGTAGTAACAACTAAACTATGTATTTGGAGTAATGAGAAGTCCCGACGTTAGTAGTTTGAGATTGATCAGTTGTCAAGATCAGTGCCACAAAACGTATATGAGAGTGGGGGAAATGAGGGGGGAAAACCAGAGAAATTCATACTGTGGCGTTCCGTCTTTTGTTTTGGCTTGTTGCGTTTTCCATTGCATGATTTTTTCTTGCTGTTCTTTCTCTTTGCAAGAGCGTCTCATTGTTTTTTGCTTTTACATATATATATATATTTGATGTGGATAAAAGTAAAGTTTTGAATGAGCATTCGAATTCAATGGCTGTGGTGTGATCTATATGCCTGTGGTGCGCGTCCATGGGTAAGTAGTAGTACTAGTAATTTTAAAGACTTGTTCAGCGACATTGTAAAAGTGCTTGAACAACATTCCACTATCATGACATAGAGAATCTGGACTTCAATAAAACAAAATTACGAACACAGACGAGATAACATGTGAGGTAAATTAACAATGAACTGTGTCAAACAGTAAAATTTGTTTCAAAAAGATAGACGTTTGTCTCGGCACGATTGTTTGAAGAAATGCTTACAGATCTTTGCACACGCTCACACATGTACTCTATCGCTCTCTCTCTCTCTTTCTCTCCCCTCACTTCTGTCTCTGAACACAAGAATTCATGAAAGCGAACATAACCTAGAGTCACGAGGGGAAATTGCACTCTAACATTTCACCGAATGCTTCAGATATTCGTCATTTTCCTGTTCTTCACGTGTGGAACGGTGGCCAACGACTGCCTTGGATGTGACGGACTGTGTTCAGTTTCCATATTGTAAGAAATTTCTTGAAGGAGGCAAACACAGGAAGATCATTAATAAGGACGACTAGGAAAAGACAAGCAACACCATTTGTAGGACATTTTATGAGGAAAGAGAACTCAGAGCACCTGGTCAAAACAGGAAAGCTGGAGGGAAAGAGAACACCAGGTAGACCCAGAGAGAAAATATTGGACGGACTTGCAGGGTGGCTGAAGAAAGAGAGGGTGGGAGATGTACTTGCAGCGACAGGGGATAGATTGGTATGGAGGACCATGATCACCAACGCCATGCGGCAGGGCACATAATGATGATGAAGAAATGTCTTCCCCTTTCACTAGACCTTTGTGGTGATTTGGGATACTGGTTTTTCGTGACAGAATCCTTAGCAACAGAAGAGTTGACCCTAGCATACTTGTAAAAAAAATCCTGTTTAGTAGGCGAGCAAAATAATTATATTATTACATACTGCGAATAATTGTGACGGTGCACCGCAGTGATGCTACTTTACTTAGAAGAGCAGTCTAATTTTCAAACGGAAAATTGATTGTGGCAAGACAAATAC
>JAPXFY010000018.1:50390254-50410254 GCA_030674185.1 Monoplex corrugatus | reverse complement strand
GTCTTCACTTGTCCTCGTGTGACAGTCTTCACTTGTCCTCGTGTGACAGTCTTCATTTGTCCTCGTGTGACAGTCTTCATTTGTCCTCGTGTGACAGTCTTCACATTGTCCTCGTGTGACAGTCTTCACTTGTCCTCGTGTGACAGTCTTCATTGTCCTCGTGTGACAGTTTCACTTGTCCTCGTGTGACAGTCTTCACATGTCCTTGTGTGACAGTCTTCACTTGTCCTCGTGTGACTAGTCTTCACTTGTCCTCGTGTGGCAGTCTGCTTTGTCTTCGCTGCGAGTCCATTAATGCACTTCACTTTCTTCAAGATCACAGTGACCTTGAGAATAGAAAGTTGTTGGATTCTCTATCAATTTTTTTGTATAAATAAAAGACATTATAGCTTGGCCATGTTTGTTTCCTTCAGTTGTGGACATGCATTTGCTTATGGGATGACTCTTAATTATACACACCATGATTAAGATAATAGAAATTTTGTTTGTCATAAGGATAGTGTTTTTGTAATAATAAACATGATATAGATGGAATAATGAGTATTTCGTTAGTCATCAGTAAGTGATTTGATAATACAACCATGAAATAAGATGAAAAGAATATTTCGTTAGTCATAAAGGATAGTGTTTATGTAATAATACAATCATGAAATAAGATGAATAAGAAGTATTTCGTTAGTCATAAAAGGACAGCGTTTATGTAATAATACAACATGAAATAAGATGAATAAGAATATTTCGTTAGTCATAAAAGGACAGAGTTTCTCTCAGTTTTGTTTGCAATTCGATCCAAAAGTAGTCGAAAATTATTTCTGAAATATTTTGCATGTAGGTTTGCTGAGGCTGTCATGCGTTAAGCCCATTTAAATTTAGGCATTTGTAACTTCTCCGTTTTTTTAATTCTGGATCTCAGGTTCAAATTTGGTGACGGTGCATCCTTAACTCTTTGACTCTCGCACCCTATCCACCAGCTTCCTATAGGAAGCTGGTGGATAGGGTGAGGGAATCAAATAGTTAAGTTTTTGCTTTGCTAGCCTGATTGACAAAGCAGGATGCTGGTGGACTGTGTGCGGGAGTCAAAGGGTTATTAAACAACCGAGAAATTCTAGCTGACACATTTTGTCTGTACAACGAACACACACACACACACACACACACACACACACACACACACACACACACACACACACACACACACACACACACACACACACACCACACACAACACAACACTACGCATACAACAACTCCTACACACACACCCCCACACACATCACCCCACCAACACACACACACACACACACACACACACACACACACACACGAGCACAGCACGGGTCCATCTGACTCACACTTTCTTTTAAAAGAGGATTGAAAACGATGCGTATTCATTAAAAAATGTTTCACTAAAAGCCCAATCTTCTTCTCGCCATTCTCTCCGGTGTGTGAGTTGTGGAGAGGCGAGATAAATTGAATCAAAGTTCGCCGGTGTCATGTCAGATATAACCCTTGACAGATTCAGTCGCTCGTACAAAATATCATGGGGGGAAAAAGGGAGGGAGGATTTAACCGGTCTTCGTTTTCTTCGTGAAGAAGTCCAAAAAAATTATTTCAATGCCATAGTATCTGTGTATGTATGTATCTATTATACATCTATCTGTCTATGTTTCTGTGTATTTATCTGTCTGTTTATCTATCTGTTTATGTATGTATGTATGTATGTATCTATCTATCTACCTATCTATCTATCTATCTATCTAGCTATCTATCTATCTATCTACCTCACTGTCTGTCTGTATATCTATCTTTCTATCTCTGTATGTATGTATGTATGTATGTATGTATGTATGTATGTATCTGTCTATCTATCTATCTATCTATCTATTCATCTATCTAGCTGTCTCACCATCTATCTATCTATTAATTTATCTGTCTGTCTGTCTATCTATCTATCTATCTGTCTGTCTGTCTGTCTGTCTCACATCTACCTATCTACCTATCTATCTATCTATCTATCTATCTATCTATCTATCTGTCTGTCTATCTGTTTGTCTGTCTGCCTGTATGTCTGTGTGTCCGTCTGTCTTTCTGTCTGTTTATTTGTTTGTATATTGGTTTGTTTGTTTGTTTCATTGTTTGTTTGTTTCTGTAGTGTAAGTTCTCTAGAAGTTTGCACAATCTTCACGTATAACTGACATCAGCTGTCTGGCTCAGTACACAAGACTCATGAATTCCGAGATCTGATAGATGCGTACACGCGCACGTACGCACAGAGAAAATACACACACATACATGCGCGCGCGCACACACACACACACACACACACACACACACCACACACACACACACACAACACACACACACACACACACACACACACACACACACACACACACACACACACACACACACACACACCACACACACACACACAACACATTTCGTCTAATATCACATTACAATGTATGTGGATAGACATTAAATGAAATTGAACACATTTGAAATAGTAAGAAAAGTTTTTTGTTTCATTTTTTTTGTCTGCCACTTTGTTGCAACTAACAATTGAATTGTTGAACTCGGGTTTTATTTGTTGTTATTGGTGTTTCGGTTTTTTGTTTGTTTGTTTGTTTGTTTGTTTGTTCTTTCTTTCTTTTTGTTTTGTTTTTTGTTTTCCTTCTCCACCTGTGCCTGCTGCCACATATGTGTGTTTGGCCTTGAGACAATGTTATATTAGCATTTGAGGGACGCTTCTGTAAGACGATTTACACACACGAACACACATACACATATGTAATACTTGCATCCACACATACTGCTGTAGATGCATACATACAAACATACGTAATCAGATACGCGCGTTTCGACGAACATGGGAATGCACATGCATACACACACCCAATTATCTGAAAGCACTGACATGAATAGACGTTAGAAGAAATAACAAACACGAACACTCGCGTGTATGCATAGATACCCCGCTGTGCATACATACATACACACACACACACATAGATACTCACATTATACATATACACACATACCTTTTATACATACATATATGTATACATGTATATATGTGTATATATATGTATATATACATATATATATAATTATATATACATACATACATAAAGACAGACAGACAGACATACACACACAGACACATACAGACACACACACATAGACACACACACACACACACACCACACACACACACACACACACACACACACACACACACAACACAACACACGCATAAACACTTACACATACACAGACACCACCCTTCACACTACACTCACACATACACACGCACATACACACACAAACACCACACACACACACACACACACACACACACACGCACGCGCGCACATATACACACACACGCAGTGCGCGCACACACACACATAGGCGTACACACACACATCATCATTATCATCACACACACACACACAAAACACACACACACACACACACACACACACATCATCATCACACACACACACACACACATACAACATACACACACACACACAACACACACACACACACCACACACACACACAATACACACACACACACACACACACACACACACACCACACACACACACACACACACACACACACAGAGAGAGAGGATAATTTGTTCAGTGTCTGCCACTTTGTCACAGCTGACAATTGAATTATAGGGCTCGTTTCTGCCGCTTTCCCCGCCTGTGCCGCCTGACAGGTCTGTGCGCTTTGGCCTTGTAAACTATATTACATCAATACTTCAGGGACTGGGTCTTGGTTTTCCTCTGAGAGATGCCACGAAAGGACACATATGCACGTATGCACACAATCTCAATCTCCTTACGCGCGCGCGCGCGCACACGCACGCACACACACACACACACACACACACACACACACCACAACACAAAACAACATAACACAACAACACATTACAACACAACACAACACACAACGCAACACAACACACACAATACAACACTCACAGACACACGCACGCACAAAAACACAACACACACAGAACAACACAACACAGGTAGACACACACCAATCTTCTTGCCCGAGCGCGCGCGCGCGCCACACACACACACACACACACACACACACACACACACACACACACACACATACACACACACGCACAAACAAACAAACAAACAAACAACACACACACCCCACATACATACACCACTCACACACACACACACACACACACACACACACACACACACACACACACACACACACACACACACACACACACACACACACACACACACACAAATACACACAAAAAACACACCGCGCGCGCGCGCGTGCCCGCGCGCGCATATACCGATTGCGTAGTATAGCCAACCAACCAGCAACATGGATACAGAAAGTAAACTAAAAACTGTTGACCACTTTATAGCAGTTGGCAATGGAATGATTGGTTCGTAACGTGTTTTTGTGTTACGTTGTTTATGCCACCTGGCATGTATGATCGCATTAGACCTGTCAGCATTATTAAGTCATTACTTGAGGGATGAGATCTTGGTCCCTTTGGCTTCATAACTATGTTAGTCAGCATTTGAGGGATGAGGTCTTGGTCCCTTTGGCTTCATAACTATGTTAGTCAGCATTTGAGGTCGTTATCTCTTCGGCCTTGTAACTATTTAGTCAGCATATGAGGGATAAGGTCTTGGTCCCTTTGGCTTCATAACTATGTTAGTCAACATTTGAGGGATGAGGTCTTGGTCCATTTGGCTTAATAACTACGTTAGTCAGCATATGAGGGATGAGGTCTTGATCTCTTTGGCTTTGTAACTATTTAGTCAGCATTTGAGAGATGAGGTCTTGGTCCCTTTGGCTTCATAACTATGTTAGTCAACATTTGAGGGATGAGGTCTTGGTCCATTTGGCTTAATAACTACGTTAGTCAGCATATGAGGGATGAGGTCTTGATCTCTTTGGCTTTGTAACTATTTAGTCAGCATTTGAGAGATGAGGTCTTGGTCCCTTTGGCTTCATAACTATGTTAGTCAACATTTGAGGGATGAGGTCTTGGTCCATTTGGCTTAATAACTACGTTAGTCAGCATATGAGGGATGAGGTCTTGATCTCTTTGGCTTTGTAACTATTTAGTCAGCATTTGAGAGATGAGGTCTTGGTCCCTTTGGCTTCATAACTATGTTAGTCAACATTTGAGGGATGAGGTCTTGGTCCATTTGGCTTAATAACTATGTTAGTGAGCATTTGAGGGATGAAGTCATGGTCCCTTTGGCTTAATAACTATGTTAGCATATGAGGGATGAGGTCTCGGTCCCTTTGGCCTTGTAACTATGTTAGTCAGCATTTCAGGGATGAGTTCTTGGTCTCTTTGACCTTGTAACTATTTAGTCAGCATTTGAGGGATGAGGTCTTGGTTCCTTTGGCTTCAAAACTATGTTAGTCAGCATTTGAGGAATGAGGTCTTGGTTCCTTTGGCTTCAAAACTATGTTAGTCAGTATTTGAGGAATGAGGTCTTAGTCTTTTTGGCGTTTTAACCATGTAAAGTCAGCATTTGAGGGATGGAGTCGTAGTCTCTTTGGCCTTGTAACTATATTAGTCAGCATTTGAGGGATGAGGACTTGGTCACTGTGGCTTGAAACTATATCAGTCACATTTGAGGGATAAACACTTGATCTTTATGGCCTTGTAACTGTGTTAGTCAGCATTTGAGGGATGAGGTCTTGGTTCCTTTGGCTTCAAACTATGTTAGTCAGCATTTGAGGAATGAGGTCTTGGTCTCTTTGGCCTTGTAACTATGTTAGTCAGCATTTGAGGAATGAGGTCTTGGTCTCTTTGGCCTTGTAACTGCGTTAGTCAGCATTTGAGGAATGAGGTCTTGGTCTCTTTGGCCTTGTAACTGCGTTAGTCAGCATTTGAGGAATGAGGTCTTGGTCTCTTTGGCCTTGTAACTATGTTAGTCAGCATTTGAGGAATGAGGTCTTGGTCTCTTTGGCCTTGTAACTGTGTTAGTCAGCATTTGAGGAATGAGGTCTTGGTCTCTTTGGCCTTGTAACTCACTGTGTTAAGTCAGCACATCATGGATGAGGTCTGGTCGCTGTGGTCTTGTAATCATGTTAACTCAGCATGTAAGGATTAGCTTCTGGTATCTTTGGGCTTTGTAACCGTGTAAAAGCCGTGCTTGAGGCGTGGTCTGCGTGACCTTATAACCCGGTCACATTAGGACTTGAGGGATGTGGTTTTGTTCTCTTTAGTCTTGTAATCACGTTTTATTAGTTCTTGTGTCTTGATCTTCTTGGTTTTGTGCTAAATAACCATGTGGCCTCACGACTGGAGTGATGGTGGTCTTGGTCTTTCATTGGGATACTCCAGATTACCTGCACGGGATAATAGTGGCTGGGCCGTCAGTTGAGGTTAAGGATGAAAACCTGTGGTGTGAGTTCGTTCGTTCGTTCTTTAATTTAACGTATTTGTGTATGTGTGTGTGTGTGTGTTGTGTGTGTGGTGTGTGGTGCGTGCGTGGTGTGTGTGTGTGTGTGTGTGTCGTGCGTGCGTGCGTGTGTGTGTGTGTGTGGTGTGTGTGTGTGTGTGTGTGGTGTGAGAGAGAGAGAGTGTGTGTGTGTGTGGTGTGTGGTGTGTGTGTGTGTGTGTGTGTGTACCAGTGTGTGTGTGGTGTGTGTGTGTGTGTGGTGCTGGTGCGCGTGGTGCGTGCGTGCGTGTGTGGTCGTGGTGTGTGGTGTGTGTGTGTTGTGTTGGATTCACCAATGTGTGTGTGTGTGTTTGCGTGTAACAAAACATGGTGAATGTAAAATGTAAACAGATGTAGTTCAATGTAGAAATGACATCGATCAGAGTAAAACCAGGACAGAATCTTTTCCACACCAGCATTCATTCCAGCGTGAAAACGCTGCGCATTATTTAACTGTCTTAATCTCTTTCGTTTTTCCATACAGCTGTGAATGTGCTTGAAGTGATGAGCAAAGGAGCCGTCCTTCACACTGTTAATCGCCATTTGCACGCGTCCTTCTTCATCGCTTCCACAACCGGCCTCCATTAATTTTTATAACATCCCTTGTGTTTCCTCTCCTTTCCTTTTGGTCACAACGTTTTATTGTTTCCTTCGAAAAAAAAACCCTTAATAAATAATAAAAGAGAAAAGGGGGTGGGGGGAAGAGGTGGGTAAGTTGTTTCGTGTTGATCAGGACTCTGTGTCTCTCTGTCTGTCTGTCTGTCTGTCTGTCTCTCTCTCTCCTCTCTTTTTGTTGGTTGGTCTCTCTGTCTGTCTGTCTGTCCTCTGTCTGTCTCTGTCTCTCTCTCTTTCTCTCTTTCTTTGTCTCTGGTGTGCGTGTGTGTGTGTGTGTGTGTGTGTGTGTGTGTGTGTGTGTGTGTGTGTGTGTGTGTGTGTGTGTGTGTGTGTGTGCGTGTGCGTGCGTGCTCGTGTGTATGTGTGCGTGTTTTGTTTTGTTTTGTTTTTGATTTACCAATGTGTGTGCGCGTGTGTTTGCGTTTAACAAAACGTGGTGAATGTAAAAGTGTAAACAGATATAGTTCAATGTAGAAATGACATCGATCAGAATAAACTTCCCTGCAGCTGTGTCCAGAGCGGAAATGAAAACTATAGTTCTAATTTCCGCTCTGACATCATATTTACTCAAAAACACATTATGATGTCATCTTAGTCAAATTATTCCTTTTCTCACATTGGACTCAGCAGCAGGGAAGTTTCAGTCTTTTTCTCATAATTTTTGTATTTGGTGTTTGTTTGTTTGTAATTTTACGCTTGACAAAAGCCAGTTGGCCGAAAATTTGCGCCTGTCTTGTCTTGTTGTATTAAATACGCGTTCATATTCTTCTTTCGTGTTTTTTATGCGGAAGTAATTTCAGGTAGTTCAGGCCTGTTTTTGTTTATGTTTTAGTGTCCTTAGTTGTGTTTAAATTTGTATTTAGGTATGTTTCTGAAACCCCATGTGTGATAAATTGGACGGAGTGGTCACCACCAGGGACATATCCTTAGATTATGTGCGCGAATGCATTGATGTGTGTATTAATTTTACCAATAAAGGACATAACTCTTGAGAATTATCTCCCATGTTGTATAGAACTTCTCAGATCTAACACAGTTTGCGCTACCCATTCAGCTAGCATAGAAGCAGATAATTCTCAAGAGTTATGTCCTTTATTGGTATTATAAAAATTCTCCCTGCTTCCCTCTTATTTCTTTGGTTTACTTAATTTTGTTTTCCTTTTTTTCCTGTTGAACTAGTGTATGTTTTGAAATGATTGTATCCTGATATATGGCTTTACGCGGTCAGTTGGGCTTTAAACCAGAATAGCATTAACAATAATAGTAATAGTAGTAGTAGTAGGCCTCCCTCGGTCATGGCTGACCATGGACAATAGTGAATAGTAATAGTACATGTAGGTCATAGGTCTCATCAAACAAAGGGAAACGTCTTCCGTTGAAATAGACAAGATTTTTATTTTTGCATTGCAAAACTTAGGGAACTCTAAGTGTGCTTATCGTTAAGTGTTTTCTTAAAGGGAGGAAATCGCTTAGCATAGGCTTGCTTACCTTTTGAGTATACAACGTAAAAATTGTCTTTTCTAAGCTTGCTTAGGCCCAAAACAAACTTACCGCTGAGATCGGCTGTACAATATCATGCCTTGGAAAAAGCACAAGTTAGAATGGAAAAAGGTATATTTTCAATATCAGGGGAATGCTCAGATTCTTATGGACTAGATCTGTTAGTGGTTGAAATGAATTATGTACATGTTTGTAACGGACCCTTCTTCGTCCAATCACTTTCCAAGATCATCAACATGCATATATTCACACAGACCAAACCATTTAAAATCAGGAAAATGCACAGGTTCACACAGACTAGATTGTTCGTTCAGGATAATGCAGATGTTCACATGAACCATATTTTTAAGACGAGGAGATTTTACTAGTTCACATGAATCACATCATTAAGAAATGGAAAGTGTACACATTCACATGAACAACGATTCTTCAGATTAGACAAATGCACAAGTTCACGTGACCGTGCTTTTGCAATAAGGAGAATTTGCAAGTTCATATGAACCAGAAATATGGACATTCCGCGAGTTCACATGAAGCAGATCCCTAAAGATAAGAATGCACAAGTTCTTACAGACTGCCTCTAAAAAAAAAATATAAAAGAAAAACCTTTGACATTCAGGAGTTTACGTGCAAAATAGATTCTTTAAAGATCAAGAGAAGATACAGTTTTACACTGTCAGGTGTTTTTAAAGATCACAGGACTGCACAGATAGATGTGGACAAAGTTTATGTTCAAGATCAAGGGAAGGTATGGGTTGTAATGGATCATTATATAATTTCAAAATCACGATTATGCACAAAGTTGAAATACACTGTAGTTTTCCTGTTTTTAAGAAATTGTTTACATTGCCGAAGGAAGAGAGGAGTTTTTGCGTGCTTTAAAAAGGATGTGAAAGTGCTTCTTGAATTTTCCCACATCTTGTTAAAGTTTACGTATTCATAGCACAAACCATAAGAACTGATGTGTGTTTGCAAGTTCCGTGTATTTCACAGTTTTCCGTTGAGTGAGAATGATATTGATCTACAGTTCTTAGGGGTGGGCTTATTGTTCCATAAATAACATAATCTGGAGTAAAAATCACATACTTATCATTCCACATTGTCAGCACAAAAAGACCAAAGTTCATATTGATGAAATCTCGTCTGCTTCAGCACATGCCCCCAAGCCGAGACAATGATGTCATACATCGATAACAGTGACGTCACACCCAAAGTGATGAGAGTGGGCGCGGGCTGCTATATCATTATTTATTCATGACATGACAGGATAAGTGTATGACGACAAGCAGCCGTTGTTCTCGCACAGATACGTTACAACATCAGATTCAGGCAAATTTAAAGTAAAGATATAACAAGGGGAGAGCCTTGTGCCACTACAGGATAAACTTGTTTACTTAAACACACACACACACACACACGCACACGCACACACACACACGCACGCACGCACGCACGCACACACACACACACACACACACACGCACGCACGCACACACACACACACACACACACATATATATATATGTGTATATATATATATATACACATATATATACATATAGATATATATAATGTATATATACACATACATAAATGTATGTCTGTATGGTATGCACATACATATATGTACACACACACACACACACACACACACACACACACACACACACACCACACACACACACACACACACACACACACACACACAGAGGCAGAGAGAGAGAGATTTGTCAATATGGTGTTTTATTTGTTTTTTTCTTTTATTCATTCATTTACTTATATATTTATTCATTTATTTATTCATTTTTGTCTTTTACCCTGGGCCACCTAATAACTTTTCCAATGAATGTATACTGTTGACACTGCAAACGCATGTGCACACATCTGTACATTGAACGCGCCAGTAGTTTGGAGATTCTTTTGTTCTTTATTACTAGACAAGAGGGAAAGTTATAATCACAAATACTGCATGCTGGTACACAAAGCTTGTACAGAACCAATAACACCAAAACCAGTACAATAAAACTAGGACATAGTCTAGACCGTAAAATCAAAGACTAATACAACACAGTACTCACAGACAAGACACCTGCCACCTTCGACGTTTGGGTCTTCAACAGAATACAAAAACATGTACAAGAGATTGGAAGGGGAAGGTTGTAGACAGAAATAGTGAGGCGAAGGGAGTAATGTACATGGCAGAGGGAGGTGACCTTACAACAATCATGTCATGTTGCACACACAACACAGATATGATATAGAACCCACTGTAGTGAAAAAGAAGGTAGCTAATTTCCTTCATGACTTGCCTTCTTTCGCCGTGTGCGTTACCTCCCTTCATCCCGCTCTTCCTGTGTATGATCTGACCCCTCCAGTGAACCGAGTGCTATTTCTGTGTTGTAGGTGTGTTCATATGTTATTTTTGTATTCTTTTGAAGAGTGAAAGGTCGCAACCGGTAGTTGTCTTGACTGATTATTGTTACGTCAAATCGTAATGTGAGAACTTTGTTTCTTTTTGATATCTAGTTCTCAGTCCATCAGCAGTCATTGTTGTTCTTATTATACAGCAGTACGCAAAATCAAAACAACATAAAATCTCGAAAAACCCACAAAACCATATCGTAACTCCACTCCTGAAACACACTGTTTAAACCATAGTAAATATCCGAGATGTATGCATGCACACTCACTCCAGAATTTCATTGTCTTGGGAAAAAGTTATCATCATAGAATGCTGTACACTTTACTTTAGAGTCATGATACATTGTCAGGCAAAATGACACACAACGACAGAATGATTAATTACACTACTCACTCCATTGGAGCCCAGACTAAGACCATATGGCTATGCCAATGATCATTACATGTATTTAATCAATCATATTACGGGATCCATTCCTCAGCCTTTGAATAATTATTCTTTACTGAGGCCTGTGATTTTCGATCAAATCTACAGTCAAATGAATAATAATTCATTGCTAAGCCCTCTGATTTTCAATCAAATCTACAGTCAAATGAATTACTCAGCTTTCCCCTCAAAAGTGCATCTATAATCTTATATCATATCATATCATATCATAAAACCAAGGTTTTATCACGCCTGGTCTTTATCAGGGACTTGGCACATCTCATTACAGCCAGGATTCACTGCCTTCACGACCATCAAACGCATGTCTGGAACATGCTGGTGAAGACAGACGTTAAAGATACGTTCTATACGTTTATTCTGTCGGTGTTTTGTCAAAAGTAAGACAAGAAACCAAATTGCAATGATGTCCATTAAGTATATGACAACAATACAAAACTAACATTAGACTTCCAAGAAAATCAACAATTTCAGTTCTGCGAAAAGAGGATCTGTTAAAACAGTCGAATTGAACTCTCTAGGTGAAAAGATTTATTTATGTGTTGGTTCAGCTTTTCACATCGACCGTTACCAGCGCTTAAGAGAAATAACTCAGTGTTTGTCCATAAAACGAAAGTGACTGTGACTTAATCCTGTCACAAATAAATACATATACACATACCCACATCAAGGAAGCTGATAAAAATCTGAATGGACAAGCAGTTTGTTATCTGAAAATGAAACAATAGTAATTGTCATTAGATTTTGCTCGTGTTAAAATGGTTAATGCAGCAATCCGATTATTGGGAAGTTGGAGGTTCGGACCCCGGGCCCCATCAGTTTATGTTATTGTGGGGTCTTTCGTACCCGGAGTTGAGGTTGCTATGGGCTCATTGGGAAGACAACAATCATACACACACGTGTCTGTCCATTTCATGGATGCGTCATTGAAAGTGTTGCTCAAAGTTTCCTAACCAATACCGCGGGTGTCTGTATTTTTGTTGATGCCAGGACAGATTATGAAATGAAATGCAGAGCACACTCTGTGACAGTCTCTGTCTGAAATGAAACTCTGTAGCATCATCACAATCAACCCCATTCTCATCTGTCAGCGTTGTGAAAATTGTCCCGGACGCTTTTGATATTCATGCCCTGCTCTAGTAGTGCCGTCTCAGTGGCTTTTCAAATGTGTTGGAGAACACCAAAACGAGCAACATAGGAGCAGTGAGATAGAAGCAGTGCTCAAGAAGGGGTAGCATTTTTTTTCTTACCATGACAGAACTCCGCCATGTCTAGGGTCTTGTCTTAATGTACAAACAAAACGATGTTTGCTAACAGTGCGGACTTACACAATGTATTTTTATTTGTTGTGACTGATGTACGTATTATGCAAAAGACCTGTCAGCTTATACACGAGTCAGACGTAGATCTTTGAGAGCAAACATAAATGTGAAGTATGTGCCCTTTAGGGTCATGTCATCATTCAGCAAACGTCCATCCTACTTTATGGTTCAGAATGCAGTAAGATGACAGAAAGTGACCTCACCGAGTCATCCACCTTATACACAAAGAACCTCTGAAGAATCGTAGGAACTTCTGTATTAGTACCATTTGTCTCAACACCTACTACCCAATACAGTTTAGAGAGTATGGACACTATGTTGATGAAAAGACGATGGAAATGGATTGGGTGCATTATCTGAAGACAGCAGAATACCACCACTTGGACTGACTTTCTCTGGACACTGAAAGGGAGGTGTATGATGAAGGAGCCCGAAGAACATATGGTGACAATAGAAGGAGATCTCAGAGCCCCGACGCAAACCTGTGATTTCATACAGAGACTATCCCAGAACAGACAGAACTGGACAATCTTTGTTGCTGCTTACATGTTAATGACATGATGGGCGGTAAGAAAATAAATAAACCGTGCTGTTTGCAGACATATTTACTTCAGTTTTTGGTGTTAAGTTTCTCAAGACAGTGGTGCAGTACTTATGAAGTTCCATTATGCTCTGTGACCACAGATGTCACGTGTAGTAACGTTTTAAATCACGATTTAACAGGACGTTCATGATCGGAAAATTTGAGACTTCTTCGGCGTTCGTCTGGGGATGTGTCCTTCAGATGTAAAAGCGTTGAGCCGAATCATCTCCAAGTGCCGCATTTTAAACTCTGTCCGCAAGACATCATCGGTCAGTTTCTGCAGCAGCAGGCCGTCGATGTGAGCCTTGCGGAACTTGCTGCGGTACTTGTCCAGACCCAGCTCCTTCAGTTTGACAGAGATGTCGTCGATGGATAGGGTGGCCAGAGTTTCCGGCCATGAGGAGGCTGGTGGCAGCGGAAATGGTGATGACGCTGTCGGTGAGTTGTCGTCGTCACTTTCGTCGTCGTCTTCACTTGAATACTTCCGCATCCATGCTTGTATTGATGGAGAGTCTGACTTGGGTCTCGCTGTGCTGGACGTACACTCACGGTACAGTTTGTCTCTATCCATGGAATTGAAATTTCTCAGTCTTGGCTTGGGCGGGGGTACCGGAGGTGACAAGCGTCTCCCTGAAGGAGGATTAGTGAATGCGTTGCCTCCTCCATATCCCGTTCTGTCCGCCTTCCATTCCTGGGCGTGCATTCTGTCGGCAGTGTCAGATTCGCTTTCATATTCTGTGGATGAAGCATCGTTCATGAACATCGGTGGTGGAGGGGGCAACTCTTCGCAGAAATCGGGAGGTTTGTCGTACAGGCCATCCTCGTCCCCTGAATCTGGGAAACACGTGCTTGATGACGCCGTCTCATTCTGAGTGTTTATGTTGCCCGTCCTGATGGTGTTGGCGCGGGGAGGAAGGCCAGGGGGCAAGAGTGAGGGGGAAGGGTGTGGCTTGTTGATGACGGTGATGAAGGTTGTCTCATCTATGTACGGCTCCACAGAGAATACCAGCTCTGGACCACGACTGACAAACGCCAGATCTGACAGAAGCAAGAAAAGGTTTGTCACTATCATTTGCAACCATTACTATTGTTACATTCATTACATAATACATTTTATGCTGTTATACTCATATCTGTTGAAACAGTAAAGTAGTCGAGTTTAAGTTGTTGCAGCGAAAGTGGAATAGCAGTTTCATGTGCACAGTTACATGTCGATAAAGTTCCGATGCACAAAAACCTTGATACAAAATAGAAACACGTTATCATGGTAACTCATTTTTGATGTTAGGTTTGCTTCTGATGATGTGCTACAGTTCTTTCAAGTTTGTTTGTTTGTTAGATAGTTAGCGAGGATTTTAGTGTGTGTTCGTCTGTCAAATTCTTGGGCACAATTTTTTCAGCGTTGATGAGAAAAGTCTTTGTTGTGTGTATTTTTGATTTATGTTTATGATTTTTAATTTCAGTTCCTGCGTGTGACTCAGTATTCTTGATTTTAGTGGGCGATCCAGCCTTACAGTTGCAAACCTCGACTTGTAATACATTTTTGTAAACTCACAGTGAGTTTGTTGTAGTTCTTGTTATTTTTGGTCCAAGCAGTCCAGATGTGTGTACACACGTTGTTGGCTACACTGTATAGAAGTTATTTGCTGCACAGTCTGCATACTCCATCTTCGGTGAGCGTGCATGGCGGGTGGTGGTGTTGTGTGTGTGTGTGTGTGTGTGTGTGTGTGTGTGTGTGTGTGTGTGTGTGTGTGTGTGTGTGTGTGTGTGTGTGTGTGTGTGTGTGTGTGTGTGTGTGTGTGTGTGTGTGTGTGTGTGTGTGTGTGTGTGTGTGTGTGTGTGTGTTCATCAGGCATCGAGCACTGACGTGGCTTAAAGGATGTTTAATGTTCGTATTTGATGTTCTTCGTGCATACTCACAAGAAGAAGGTTCAGGCACTAATAGGTCTGTAAATGTTTTGAACTGGGAGATCATTAAAATCTCCAACCATTACCTACTAGGCGTTGCTCAGGCAGGGTTGAATACAGACCTATCCGTTGAAAATCTAATATCCTAACCACTTTACTTTTGTACTTGTCATCTACAGTAGACATACGCCATTATAGTAACTGACTTTTGGTGTTAAATTTATTTATAAAAGTGTGACAGAGCCAGCTAGACAATATAAACTACATTTTATTCATCTTCAACTTGTGCTAAAATCAACCAGTCAAACCAGCAGCGCTAACAGTGCCGCGCACTTGGTGTTTTGGAATTTGATTAACTGTATATTGAGAAAAGTTATCGTGGCTGTTTTTCAGCTGAAAACGTCTTCCTGGCATGAAGACTCTTAGGAATGTATGAAAAAGTAACAAAAGAATCCTCTGTTGGAGAGAATCTTCCCGGGAATGAGATACACTGAGGACTAGAGAAATAAATAAACGGAGCTTGAAAAGAAAGGTCATATTTGGTAGTGAGGATGTAAGGCAAATAAATGAAACTGTTCTTAAAGATAAAGGGGCTTTCTGATGCTGGAAATTTTAAAAAAATCACACACACACACGTGCACACACACACACACACACACACACACACACACACACATACACACACACACACACACACACACACACACACACACACACACACACACACACACACACACACACACACACACACATACACACACACACACACACACACACACACACACACACACACACACACACACACACACACACACACACACACACACACACACACACACACACACACACACACACACACACACACACAAATAATAAGAAACAGTTTTAAAAGATGAATGAAACGAGAAAAACAAATGACATCGACCTTGAAAGATGAACAAAAGCTGCTTGGTTGTTTGAAAAATGATACTGAAGGTTACAAAAAACTGACCTTGAAAAGTAAGCGGAACTGACCTTGGAAAAAAGGGTCTGCATGGTAC
Source organism: Monoplex corrugatus (assembly GCA_030674185.1). NCBI lineage: Eukaryota > Metazoa > Mollusca > Gastropoda > Littorinimorpha > Ranellidae > Monoplex > Monoplex corrugatus. The sequence continues at coordinate 50,393,945 of JAPXFY010000018.1, read as the reverse complement.
TGTAGCTGTTCGGCGAAAAGAGAGAACTTGTCCAGGAACTCCTCAAGCTTGGCGGAAGGATCAGCAGCACCCCGAATGCCCGTGATGGGAGCGAATGCAACATCTAGCAAGTTTCTCGGAAGAACTATTGGGTTGCTGCGGATACTGCCATCTTGAGAATATATCATTATCATCATCATTGTCGTCGTCGTCATCATCATCATCATCATCGTCGTCGTCGTCGTCGTCATTATCATCGTCGTCGTTGTCGTCGTCGTCATCATCATCATCATCATCATCATCATCACCACCACCACCACCACCACCATAATCATTATCACCACCACCACCATAATCATTATCACCATCACCATCACTATCATTAAATTGATGAGCAAAGACATAAGTGAAAAATATAAACTCTTTTTGTTTTTCTTTTTCTTCATATTTTCTTGGTTCTTTTAGATTTTCCTGCAGGGAACAGAGAGCACATATCAATAAGTGTATAAATGATGGAACGCAATCCACTGAATGCAGATATATACTCCCACATTTGATTATGACAGTTATCAGATTGAAAAATTCTACACCAATTTCTAATAGTCATTAACGAGGTTGACAAGAAAGACACCCAACAACAATACAAATATACACTCCTACACTAGATTATGATGATGAGCAGATTGAAAAATTCTGCACCCAGATTCTAATGGTCATCAGCAAAGTTGACAAGAAAGACATCCTCATCGTTCAGGGTACTGGAACATCAAGGTTGGTATTGATTCCAAGAAGATTGGAGTAAGTAATTTCTGCGAGAATAACGAGATTACAAGGGTCTACGTCCACTAAACTTCGCCAGTGATAATGACTTGGTTCTTACTAACACTCTTGATGAACATGAAGAATCTTGACGATGGACATAGCACTCTTCAAACAGTCAACATCACAGCCAGAATAGGTCTGGCATCAGCAGGGCTAAAACAAGGACACTTCCATGAGCTAACCTTAGCAGTGACCATGACATTGTCTTGATGAAGTTTAAAATAAGATTGAAGATAACAAGAGAATGAAAAACAGAGTCTCCGGTTTAATCTTGACAAACTGATAGATCCTGACATCGCTGAACAATTCCAAAGGACTGCAGTAGGAAAATTCGCCCCACTATTACTTCTTGAAGAAGAGTTTGAAGCCCTCACGAACATTGTTAGCCAAAAGATGACTGAAACAACGACAGAGGTCTTAAGAGATGAGCCGATGGAAAGCTAAGCAATGGACCACAAGTAATATCTCGGAGATATGTGACACTACGAGCTTAAAGAAGCAAACGTAAACAGAAAGGAAAAAAAGAGAAATGCATCGATACAAACAAGAGGATTGGTCAGAAAAGAAAAAAAAACTATTAAAAAAAAAACGCGATGGAAAGTTTGGTCAAACAGCAGTGTGAGCACATTGGAAAAAAAACCTACCTTGACATCAACGACACAAAGAAAGCTTTTAAGATTGTAAAAGACTTGACCAAACAAAAGCAAGGAAGAGTCAGCACCGTTCAGGACAAAGACGGCAACTGTCTCACACAGGAAAGAAATCTCTTTAAAATAAAGATCAAGTACTATTGTGAACTGTACAACAAACGGAGCGAAGAAGATCCAAGAGTCTAACAGTACAAGACTCATCAAAGGAAGAGACTTCTCAGTATTTCATGAGGAAGTTGTAGCAGTAGATAAGATGCTGAAATGTGCTAAGCTTGCAAATATTGACAATATCCCTGCAAAACTCTTGAAACGTTGCGGAGAAGCAGTAACTCATCTCCTGATTGCCATCTACGGGGGGAAAAAAAAAAGGAAATCTGCCATGCAAGCGAATGGCCCACACCATGGACTCAGTAACTAATCGTCACCCTTCATAAGAAAGGACATCTCCAACATTGCCAGAACTACTGCACTATCAGTTGTGCCAGTAAGGTAATGCTCAAAATCATTTTGAATAGATTATAGCCGTAGTTAGATATCATTAGTATTAAGGAACAAGCCGGACTCTGCAAAGGCAGAAGTACTGTCAGATCTATAACTTGCCACCGTTTGCAAAGAACATTTCCAATAAGAGAGGTACTACTACCATTCTTCAAAGACTCCAAGAATGCGTTTGACGGAGTCTGGCAAGAGACACTATGGGCCACAATGAAGAATGTAATATCCGGCATAAACTGAAGACTTTCCAGCAACTATGCTGCAAAGAAAGCAGTACCGTACTTACAAAAGGTGCTATTGGAGAATGGTTCCATACATCAGTTGGAGTTCGCCTGGACTGCCTTCTGTCACCCATGCTTTTAAATATATTTCTGGAACGCTTTATGACTGACGCACTTGAAGATCATGTCAGCACTGGAGGAAGATGAATCACGATGCAAATGAAATCGATGGCCTGGCAGGCAGTGAGCAAAGACTAAATGAAATATCGACGAATTATGGCGCGGAAATCAGCGCCAAGAAACTAAACTTGATGGACAGCCACAACACCACCATCATTACTGATATAACTGTCCATCAACTGAAGCTAGGAACTGTTCAACAATTCGCTTACCTGGGATCCATCATTAGCAATGGAGTATCCAAGCCAGAAATCGTCTCAAGGATAGCGAAGTTAACAACAGCACTGTCCAGACAGAGACCTTTATGGAAGGATAAGAACATCTCCCTGACGCACAAGATCAGGCTGTTACGTGTGCTAGTATATTCCATTTTTCTGTATGCATGTGAGACATAGACCGTCACAGCGGATTCGGAAAGATCAGTCCAAACCGTAGAAGTGAGATGTATCACAAGGTACCACACATCAGACACACTAATCATATCACCAATAAACAAATACGCCAAACCATCAAGCAGCACACTGTGCCGTATGAAGATCTACTGACATCTGTTAGGAAAAGAAAAATACGTTGGTACGGCCATGTACAAGATCCAGTGGCCTTGTTAAGTCAATCATGCAGAGAGTTGTTGAGGAAGGGAGACGGAGAGTAAGACTTGAAAAACGATGGACTGATAACATTGCGGAATGGGCGGAGAAACCATCTGCAGTAGACACAGCTGGAAGGATCTGGCACCCCATGGATTCTTCACGAAGTAAAAGGAAGAAGAAGAATCCCAGGTGCGCACACAGTGTTTTTGTCATATTGCATGGTAGTGTTAGAGAAATACTGGGATTAATTAAATTAACCAAACTTAAGAAGAAATGAAATGCTACCCAATCATAAGGATAACATATGCTTGTAAAGCATTAATGTCCAAACTCTTTTAGACTCACTGAGCACTATGCATTGATATATATATATATAACATATGTACACACATCCGAATGCACACATGCATACACGTACACAAAGAATACATACTAACTAGTCTAAACGTATATACGCATACGCATGTACATATGAATATTAAAAAAAAAACACCTACGGGGGTATATGGAAAGGCACCAGTAGAACTGTTCCTCGTAGAGTTCCCTCATTTGAAGGGGTCCAAAGAAAGAGTGGTCAGTCTCCTTCTTGTCCACCACAAAGGTCACAGTGTCTGGCCGGGCAAACCTCAGTCTGAGTGGCATGCAGTAACGACTTAGGATCTGGGACAGCGTCAGCTCTTCTGTCCCTGTACAGATTGGATTACAATGATCAACATTTGATTTGTTATTACATTTTTAAAGTTCCGAGAAACGT
>JAPXFY010000018.1:50382754-50385254 GCA_030674185.1 Monoplex corrugatus | reverse complement strand
TTTTATCCATGGATTCTTGACCATACCATATCTTCAACATATATGTTCACGCAAAAGGTAGCAAGAGGTCCTGGTGAAGACAAGAGATGTTTGTCCTCCCTTCCGCCTTCCTCCTCATCACCACTTGATCTGCAGTCTGAAAACTGGTTTTTCTCAAACGATGATCAACCCCCTCGAAAAAAGATAAAATGTTATTTTAAACAAAGAAAGAAAAGAGGGCGTGCGTATTTGCCTGAGCACATGCTATCATGTTGTATGTAGCATGACAGTAGGCAGAATACTGGAAAAGCTGGACATGAACATCAACGGTAATCAACTGAAGCAGACAACAGAGTTTAAATACTTGGGCAGCATTTTCACAGAGATTGAGTTTAGAAAGAGAGATACAGATACTCTGTCAGAAAGCAAACGCAGTCAGTTATCAACTAGTTCCTCTTATAAAACATCCATCATGCCCATGAGCACAAAACCAAAGCTTATTAATACCATTTGCCCCCTACGCTTACGTTCCAATGCCAAACTTGGTCCCTGACAAAAGCATCAAAAAGAAAGATAGTCCCTTGAGAGATAAAATTCTTAAAGAGAGCTGCCAACAAGACAAATACGGATAACGTGGAGTTCTTGACAAGGTAGCAAGAGGTCCTGATTGGGGAAAGAGATGCTCCTTTCCCGTTCCTCCTCTCTCACCATCTTCACTAGACCTGCAGCCTGAATACTCCCAGATCTACAACACTGCATCTCCTGAAAATCTTTCAACTTTTCTTTTCAGTGTCTCATGTTGTCACGTTCAGATCCAAAACTGAATGCTACAGACTAAGCTACACTTGAATGGAGATAAGAATAAAGCAATGCTCATTGGCACAAAACACAAGCTTTCCACCATAAGTTTGTTCCATCTAGCTAGATGACAGCACTATTGTACTTTCTGATTCAGTCAAGAACCTTGACGTTGTTCTTGATTCTCGACTCTCCGTGCTGAAATTCATCATCCAAACCTGCCGCATGTTTAGAGTTTGCCGAAGTTGAAAGATTACGGCGAATAGAACTGAAACGTGTCAGTTGACAGTAATACAGATTCTTGCTTTGATCTGACATAGGGGCACAAGTGATGAAAGTTGACGAGCCATTTCTATTAGACGTGATGCTCTGTACTTGTTTTCGTTTTCCTCTGCCGCCATAACAAGTGTGCTTACGTGATAGGCAATATTTAGTTTCAAGTTCGCCCAGACAAGACTCTGTATCACGGGATAAGCGCGAGTGTTTGATGTTGAGAAGTTTCTTGCGTGTATAATGACATGCCGTAAACCTGTCACTTGGAAACGTGGAAGTCGCGGTGATATTTTCATTGCGATGTGCAAACTTTACAAGTGATAGTCGTCGAATACACTTTTCCTTGATTGTTCAAGGAAAACACGATGGATCTTGTGTGCTTTGTACTTTGAAGTGTTGGTCGTTGATGGGTGATTGCTTTGGTGAATGATGAGAGTGCGCGCTTTGGTTTGATTTTGATATCAAGATTTGACACTTACAAATCATCATCATCATCATCATCATCATCATCTCATGTACCCTGCCGCATGGTGTTGGCGATCATTGCCCTCCACACGAATCTATCCCCTGTCACAGCAAGCCACCCTTTCTGTTTTCAGCCAGTCTGCAAGTCTGTCCAATATTTTCTCCCTGGGTCTACCCGGTGTTTCTTTCCCTCCAGCTCTCCTGTTGTGACCAGGTGTTCTAATTCCCCTTTCCTCATAAACCATAAAATGTCGTATAAATGTTGTTTGTCTTTTCCTAATCTTTCTTAATAATCTTCTTGTGTCTGCTTCCTTCAAGACTGTCTCGTTTGTTTTCTTTGCTGTCTCTGAAACTATCAACATTGTTCTTAGAAACATTTCAGTTGCCTCAATTTTTTTTCTGACTTTGCGTGTTGACTGTCCACGCCTCACAACCGTACAACAGTATCGGTTCTATGTAACATTTAAGAAATCTTACAAATTTCATCAAATTATTATCATTATGAGTATGTTTGTTTTTTGAAAGTCTAGTTACAACGAATTTAGTGTATGAAATCACATCGCCTCTATGCAGTGCCACGAAGGATACTTACCTCTCCAGAATCCATCATGTATCCAGATCAGAATGACAAGCTGCCGACAGCGTATTACAAGAAGAAGTCCACCGCTCCCGTTTTCTCCTAAACCGTTTCACGTCTGTTGATTTGATCGGTATAAATCCGCTGATTTCCGAAGAAGTCCTGGAAGCAAATTGATTTCTGAACTGTAAAGTCCGTCGGAAGACAAAGGAGTCCGTGTCTTCATACAGAAATCAAAGACAAGTTATTAATCTCTGCTTAACTTACAAAGAAGGTAATTTGTCCCGCATTCCTAAAACTCGTGGTCAAGAACAGTGCATGTCAAAGGAAATCCATTTCTGGTTCACCACATCGTGTTATCAGTTTCAGTATAAATCATGAAGTGAAATGGTCTTGACTGACGTTTGC
>JAPXFY010000018.1:50360254-50377754 GCA_030674185.1 Monoplex corrugatus | reverse complement strand
GAATACTCTAATACATAAGTAAAAACTTGCCTAATTTACGTAAACTTGCGTCTGCTCATTCACATTTCTTAAGAGACAAAAATGCAGTTAGTGCACGCACTCAACAGCCAGTCCTAATAGACAGTATGTAAGGATTTACAGAAATCATCCTACAGAACAATGCACCAACAAGTAGAAAATGATAGGAAGTGGTGACAGAGAGCAAAGAAACAAAGCAGAAACGAAGAGAATAACAGAAAAGAGCAAATGAGAACAACAGAAAAGAGTAAACCTCCAGCACAGAATATCCAGAAGGTGGGGATACTGTTTATGCTGAAAGAGTCCTCGGCATCCCCACAGAGAATGAACAAGCTGTTTTAGTAGATCTATGTTGTTCAACTAGTGAACAGTGATACTCTATGCGGATTTCTTGAAGAATGTTTTGACGATATACGAATCGCTCGCGCGCGTACACACACACACACACACACACACACACACACACACACACACACACACACACACACACACACACACACACACACACACACACACACACACACACACACACACACACACACACACACACACACACACACACAAAGTACAAAGTTGCTGGAATTTGCCTCTGAACAACTATCGTGAGCTAGCGACAGCAAAATTTGCCGTTAGAACTACTTCACAAACGGACAATTTTGTGAGTAAAGAAATTAAAATCAGGTCTGATGTTGACTTTCCAAAGCGAGCAAAAAGCATTTCATCACAAATGACTGTTGCAACTTACATATCTGACTTGGTCAAACAGTCTAATATAAATATGGATGAAATAGCTGAGACACCATCAACAACGCCTATCCCTACATGGGAAATGCTAAAAGCCTCTTTTGATATTGATTATACAGACGCCAAGAAACATGAAAACGTCAACATTTCGATATCCACAGCAAGACAACACGTCGATGAAAAATACCGTACCCACCTTCATAATTATTTTTTACCGATGGATCAGTCTTAGAAAATAAATGTGCTGGAGCAGCATTTTATGTTCCAAAATTTAAAATAAAAAAGTAATTTTTCATTGGGGCAAACGTATCTATATTTACAGCGAATTAGTCGCTATTATACAAGCATTGCATTATCTAGTAAATCTTAAACCCATGTCTTTCAAAGTAGTTCTCTTTGTTGACTCAAAATCTGTACTATATGCCTTACGGTCTTTTGATGCCGACACAAGGCCTGATTTAATTACTGAGGCAAATCATCTTGTACATCGTTTAAGGATAAAAGGTACAGATATCAGTTTATGCTGGGTGCCTTCTCACGTTGGTCTTCACGGCAACGAAGTAGTTGACAGAGCAGCTAAGCAAGGTGCACACAATTCTGTTAATTCTATAGAATTACATGTTCATACTTCCGTAAAAGAAGCTTACAACATGCTCGAATCAGCCTCATGGAATTCGATTTCAGAAACATTTAAATGATCAGTTTGTGTCACAACAAATGATAAAACTTTCCGTTCAAAATTTATACCAAAAAATGCAGTATTCTTTCATGTATCATTTGCGATCGATTATTGCTGTTCGTTTTCGTATTCAGCTAAACGCACTGAAAACAAAATATTGTAAAAATGTCAAGTGTATTTGCGGCAAACAATTCACATTGTTTCACTGTTTATTTTATTGCAAAATGCTACGTTCTTTTCTGCCGAAAATGTTTACACAAGAAAACTATTTGAAACTCATTTCAAAAAAGTAACATCAGATCAATCTTTGATACTTAATATTTCAGAATCATTAGTTCACAGTCCTGTTAATGCATTACTTTAACTTTATGCATTTTGTGTTTTAGTGTTAAATCTTCCGTTCACATTGTTGAAGTTAATTGTTACTACTGTTAGAGTTAAGATTTCGTTCCATTTTACTATTCTACCACCTATTTATGACTTTTTCCTCTGTCTCCCCTCTCCCCAATCCAACCCGTCCAACTATTGTTCTCCATTTTATTATATTTATACTTTTTTTTTTAATTCCCCTCCCCTCCCGCCTTCCCCCGTCTAATATCACTTACAGTGAAAAGACGTTAAATCAAAGAACGAACACGAACACACACACATACACACAGCGCGCGCCACACACACACACACACCACACACATACACAGCGCGCGCACACGCAGCACGCACGCACGCACACACACACACACACACACACACCACACACACACACACACACACACACACACACACACACACACAACACACAGATTTTAATGTTGGGCCTCCTGCCTATAAACGTAAGTCCACGTAAACAGTACAAGAGCTTTTTAAAAGCCTTATGGAAATGATGTTTGGCTTCTGTGAACGTTTACAGGAGCACATGACTAGCCTGGCATTTTAAGGAAATATATGTACAAGCAATAGCTATCGTGGGTCTTATTGTTTGACCCGCACATTGTTTAGTCTTTGTATATTGTTTCATCTCAACAATTGATATAATGCATATACCGTTCGATATGTAAATCGAGAGAATACGAATACGAAGTGTGTTTATTGTCTCAGGATTTGTCAGCCCGTTCACAGGGAACAGGGGCAGGGAGGGGGTAATTAGTAAAACAACTGACAATAATGAAAATATCCAGTATGAATTGCAAAGAATGTACGCGACATGGTAACCAGATCACGATAAATGAGGTAGTCTAATGGCATGAACTGTTACTAAATATCATGTGCCATCACTGGAGAAAGAGAGACAGACAGGCAGACATACAGACAGAGAGAGTTTCAGATCAGTCATACTGTGAGCGTTTCGGTACAATTAGTATGAAATTATCAGCAAAGACTGCCGAAGTTAATGCCAGCCAGCGCGCGTACGAGCGTGTGTGGTGTGTGTGTGTGTGTGTGTGTGTGTGTGTGTGTGTGTGTGTGTGTGTGTGTGTGTGTGTGTGTGTGTGTGTGTTTGTGTTTGTGTGTATGTGTACTCTGTGTGTGTGTTTGTGTTTGAGTGTATGTGTACTCTGTGTGTGTGTGTGTATGTGTGTGTGTGTGTTTGTGTGTGTGTGTGTGTGTGTGTGTGTGTGTGTGTGTGTGTGTGTGTGTGTGTTTTGTGTGTGTGTGTGTGTGTGTGTGTGTGTGTGTGGTGTGTGAAGAGTGCTTTTCAGGAGACTTCTGACAATAATTGAAATCTATTTTCAATGATGTGACAATCTACCAATTGTCCTTGCTAACAAAGTCGAGTGTTAATTTCATCTGATGCTTCTTCAAGGTCATAGCGACCTAGGAAACTAGTACAGAATCTGGATTTTCTGCTGAGAAGCAGAAACTTAATGTATAACAAGGGAGATTGTTAGCTTGGCTTAACCATCTTTTGTCCTCCGTTTCCTCTCCTCCCCTTCTCCCCCCCCCCCCCCCCAAACATTTGACAAGCATTTTCTCAACCTCAACCTTCCTCTTGCCGTTGTCAGTCCCCTTCTCACCCCTTCTCCCGTTTCACTAACAGATCGACGGTCCCTTTGATGTCGACTTTGCATGATTTGCCTGCCGACTACCGATCCGATTTCCAAGTTATTCCTTCATCCTCTCTTCCCTTCCCTTCCTCCCTTCCGCCCCCCCCCCCCTTTTTATTTTTTTTGTTACAAAAAAGAAATGCACACACGCGTCAATCTGCCCATATACATATATGTTTGTAGGCGCTTGAGCAGAAACGAGTAGAAACATGCCCATGTGTATGCACACGCATATGCATGGCACGCTATGATACACAAAAATACATGTATGCACACACACACATGCATGCACGCACACATGCATCCTCAGGGAGAGTATACGCACGCTTGCAGGCACTCACACATTGGTATACACGCATGCTGCACACGCAGGCACGCGCACATGCACACACACCACCACCATCAATTCCTCTTACACACACTCACACAACATACACACGCGCGCGCGCGCGCGCACACACACACACACGCACGCACACACACGGGTGCACACACGCACATACACATACACACGCACGCACACACACACACACAACACACACACACCCACGCTCACATACATGTACAAATACACACGCACACACACATACACAACGCACACACACATAGACAGCACACACACACATATACACAATACACACATACACACAACACACACAACAACAACACATACACAACACAAACCACACACACACACACACACACGCGCGCGCGCGCACACACACACACACACACACACACACACACACACACACACACACACACAAAACACGCTCGAGTAATGGATTTGACGAACCAATATGACAAAATTCACAGTGTCAGCTAGGGGAGAAAACTGCTGCCTGCTTTACTGGCGCGTGCATTTCTGTTAACACCCTCATAGGGGAATAGAAAATAGCCACATAATTTTCTTCTCTTCTCGAATTCCATGTAATCCCTATTGCATGTATGCACACACAGGTAGAGAACACACATGTCCACGGACTCAAGCGCATTCTTAAATACACTCAAATGCACACACGTACGCAGTCACACATATAAATCCATGCGTGTGCGCGCACGCACACACATAACACGCATGCATGCACGTAGGCGCGCGAGCACACACACACACACACACACACACACACACACACACACACACACACACACACACACACACACACACACACACACACACTCACACTCACAGAGTTTCCCTATCGATCATACTTCTCACTCGTCATCCTGTTCTTATTGTAGAAGATTCTGTTGTTATTGTTGCTTCTGTCTTTGTAGAATTTATGGCTAGGAAACACGAGAGCGTTCAGCCTTGTGTTTATAAAATGCTAAATAATTAACTTGGCCAGTCTTTAAGACTTACCAGCCGGAATTCAGGAATCAATTTGAACTTGATATTCACTATGAGTTCTTTAAACGTTCATGGGACAACACAAAGAAAAAAAGCTTATTGTACGGTGAACAGTTTCCGTCTGTTACCAGTATGATCAGATGCAGTGGTATTAGTAATCATAATATTAGTAGTCGAACTAGCAGTTCGCCGTCGAAACAATGTAAACAAAAACAGAAAAAAAGCACCTCGAACCTTTGGTGTATGAAGTGTCTAAACCCTATATGAGGCTAGATCTGCCTTTGGAAGGTTGTCCTTGAAATTGTGCCAAGACTACGGCATCACAGACTGATGTGTACAGTCTTGAGCCCCCAAGCCTGCTGTTATGCCACAACACCTGGACTACCTATCGACAGCACATCCAATGGCTGAAACTGTTCCAGCAAAGATGTCTGCGCAAGATCCGCAACATCACATGGCAAGATTGACAACCTTAAAGTTCTGAAGGTTGTAGCTTGCCAAGTATATATTGTACACTCGTCAGATACCAGCTTCACTGGACAGTAGGTTACATGTTGTTCGTATAGAACACAACCGTATCCCAAAGGTGCTCCTGAACAAAGAGCTAAAACAATGACACTGTGACCAGAAAAGACCACTTGAGTGATACAAAGACATTCTGAAGGCCAACATCACTAGTTGTGGTATCAGCACCACTAGATGGAAGACACTGCCCTCAAGAGAGTAAACTGGCGACAGCACGCACTCAGGGCACAGTCAGGTTTGAACAGCGCAGAACAGCTGCTGTTCAACAGGAGAGTGACCAGCGGAAGAGGAACCCAAGGCCTCAAGACTCTTTCCCAGGCATCGTATGCGGAAGAACATGTGCCTCCTGGATCGGTCTTGGATTCCTCATGAAGACACACACCACGCGATGGAGGACCCTTATGCCTACTCATCCTTCGGATCGACGGAGGAGCCCATCGTCCTCATTGTATTAGTAATTGCTTTTGCTTTATTTTTCAAGTTCTAATGATTAGATTTGTAAATTTGCTGAGGTTGTTGTTTCACGGAAACTACTGTTGTTGGTACCGCTGCTTCTTCTTCACTACTTCTGCTTCTGCTGCAGCTATAACTGCTGTTGCTGTGTCTACTACTATTCATCTTTTCAAACGTGTATTATACTGGTGCTATTACTACTAGTAGTACCGGTTTCGGTTTTACCGAGGCTGATGGTTTTCTTGCTGTTTCTTCTTCGACTATACATGTATATGTTGCTTTGATCGCTACTCCTCTACGACACTACTACTACTACTACTGCTACTACTACTACTGCTATTTCTACTGCTGACTACTACTATTACCACCACTACTACTACTACTGCTGCTGCTGCTGCTGCTTCCACAAGTTCTTAAAATTAGATTTGTACGTTTGTTGAGGGTTTTTTTTTCAATGAAACTGCTTTTGTTGCCATTGCTGCCACTTATGTTCAACCACTGTGCTGCTGCTGCTGCTGTAACTACTTCTATCTGTTTATTACTATTCTCTCTCTCTCTCTCTCTCTCTCTCTCTCTCTCTCTTCCCTCCCCTCCTCTCACACACACACACTACTACTACTACTACTACTACTACTTGTACTTTTGTGCTATCTGTTTTGTATTGCTATCATCTCCACAAGTTGCACAAGAGCATCTGCAAGATATTATGTAAAATCATTCGTTACTGTCCAGGTTGTAAACGTTGCTCTTACCCTGAGGAGAGGAATTATTGACTGGTTCAATGGATCCCGGCTGTCTGTATTGACTGATAACACAAAGGACAAATGAACCGTACCATCGTTTTGCTCTGCAGGTGTTAGGGGGACATGACAGACCGTTGTTTGTCTTGCCTGGGTGTGTGGGTGGATGACCATGACCGACACACTGATTGATTGGGAAAGGGTCAGAGGGAGCAGTTGATCATTTACCTATCGCTGTCTCTGTCTCTCTTTCTCTGTCTGTCTGTTCTCTCTGTTTCTGTTTCTTTCTCTCTCCTCTCTCTCCTCTCTCTCTCTCTTCCCCCTCTCTCTCCCTATGTCTCTCTTTCCCTTTCTTTCTCTCTCTTTCTCTCTCTCCCTCTCTCTCTTCCCCCTCTCTCTCACAAAACACACACACGCACGCACACTACGTATACACACACACAATCTTTCTGTCTCTCTCTCTCTCTCTCCCTCCGTCTCTGGCACACACACTCATACATACGCACGCTCTTTCTCTCTCTCTCTCTCTCTCTCTCTCTCTGTCTCTCACACATACGCACTCTCACACATTCACACACACATAATGATGATAATGATATTGACATTTGTAAGGCACCAAATCTTGATACAAGAATCAACCAATGCAAGCATTCTCATTATTCACGAAGGTAATTACCCAACAACAACCAAATCTCCAGGGCACGCAGAGGGGGAAATCACTTCTGAAGAAAATTGTATGTCTTCAAGTTAGACTTGAAGGAAGACAGAGCATGTGACTGTCCATAGATACGGGAAGATCTTTCCAGTTGTATGGGACCAGGCACAGAAGAAGAGAGGCGACCGATTGTGGAACATCTGCTTCGAGAAATTTGTGAACTGTTTGTATCAGAAGCAGAACGGAGAAATCAGGCAGGGATGTACATTCGGAGGTGGTCACAAAGATAAATAGGTGCAATATCATTGACTCACTTGTAGCGTAATGAATTCATTTTGTATGATATTCTTTGAGCAATTGGCAACCAGTGGAGAAGGTGAAGCAACGGAATAACATGATCCTGCCTCGTTTTACGTAGGGCAAGTCAGGTCGCGGAATTCTGACTGTGCTGGAAGCGTGCAACGTAAGAACCAGGTAAAAGAGAGTAGAGAGTTAAAACAATTAATGCAAGACAAGATGAGAGCAGTCGCAAGTTCAAAATGCTGTTGAAGTTGAAAGATAATGTCGGTAAGGATTGATCATAAAAGACTGACAGGTTTGGGTGATGAATTTCTGCATAGAGAGTTGCGGATCAAGAACAATGCCAAGGTTCTTGACTGAATCAGAAAGCACAATGGTATTGTCACCCAGCTGGACAGAACAAACTTTTATAGTGGAAAGCTTGTGCTTTGTGCCAATAAGCATTGCTTCAGTCTTATCTCCATTCAGCTAGCGCTGTTATAGCATTATTTCAAAAACAGGAGTTGAAAGATTTTCAGGAGATGCACTGTTGCAGAGCTGGGAGGCATTAACTTAGAAATTATATTGATTTGTGCTGACTGACGACATTAGCAAGTGGTGAGGTGTAGAGTGTGAAGAAGAGGGGCCCAATTACAGGGCATGGGGGACCCCAAATGCAAGTTTAACTGGATGGGACTTAGACTCATTCACCACGACTGACTGAAAGCGGGGTTCAGGTATGACAAAAAAAAAAAGAAACTACCTTGGATTCCGAAATGTGTTTACAATCGAGAGAAGAGGATGGGTAGTCATTTGTGTCAAAAGCAGCAGAGAGATCTAAAAAAATAAGTAGGTAAATTGGCCACATTCAGCACATATAAACACACTCCAGACACGCTGGCGCACACACACACACACACACGAATACATGCACACTCGTACATACGTTACAACGCGCACGTGCGCGCACGCACACACCACCACGCACGCACGCACGTACACACACACACAGAGAATGAGACACACACACGAATGCGCGCGCACGCGCGCGCGCACACACACACACACACTAGGTGTTAACCGTTGTGTCTGACCAGTATATTATATAACTAGTTAAGTCAGTGTATAGTCAAGCCAAAACAGCATTCAAGAAGATGAAAAGCATTCTTACCAACAAATGCCTATCACTTAACATCAGGAAGAGAGTTCTTGAATGTTGTATATAACCGATAATGTTATACGGTTGTGAGGCGTGGACAGTCAACAAGCAAGGCCAGAACAAGATTGAGGCAGCCGAGATGTGGTTTCTAAGAAGTATGTTGAGAGTTCCATGGACAGCAAAGAAAACAAACGAGACAGTCTTGATGGAGGCAGACACAAGAAGATCATTCATAAGGAAGATTCGGAATAGACAGGCAACATTTATAGGCCATTTATGAGGAAAGGGGAATTAGAGCACCTGGTCACAACGGGAAAACTGAAGGGAAAGAGAGCACCAGGTAGACCCAGGGAGAAGATATTGGACGGACTTGCAGGGTGGCTGAAGACAAATGGTGGAAGAGGTGCTTGGGGCAACAAGGGATAGAAACAGATGGAAGGCCATGATCGCCAACGCCATGTGGCAAGGCACTTGATGATGATGATAGTCAATGCGGCACTCTACATGTTTGTTGGTCCCCTCTCCCCTTTCAGTTGCAGTTTCACTCCTTTCTCAGCAAGTTTGTACACAAGTGTCCACCTCTTTCGAGCCCCACCCTGGTTTTGTTGCTGTTGTTGTTGTTTTTGTTTTGTTTTTGTTTATTTATTTATTTGTCTGTTTGATGGGGGGGGGGGGGTCTACAGTTGCTTAATTAGGTAAATGAACATTAATTCAAAGATCAGAGTGTCACACACACACACACACACACACACACACACACACACACACACACACACACACACACACACACACACACACACACACACACACACCACACACACCACACACACACCCACACACACACACACTACACAGCGAGAGAGAGAGAGAGAGAGAGCGCGCATTCACTTTGAAGTGATGGATGTTTCCAGTCCATGTACCAATATGACAGACTTCACAGTGACAGCCAAGGGAGAAAACTGCCTCCTGCTTCATTGACGCGTGCACTTCTGTTCACGCCCTCATCCACCAGCACGTGTGATGATGATCAAACCATACTTCCGGTTCTTTCATCGTTAGGTTTGCTTGCTGCTGGCTTCGGTTGAAAGAGCCGTGAGCAGACTCGGATGTCTCGAGTTCAGTTCCCAGTTGGCAACTTACAAGCTGACCTGTTCAATGGCCATCTAACATTAACCCCTTCACTACTGACGCATTTGGCTGCAGTATATGCCGAGAAAATTTCGAAAACACATACACACGTACGCACAGACGCGCGCTCACGCTACACACACACACATACACACACACATACAACATTTTCTCCCATTCTCTCCAAAACTATAAAAGCATCAGAAATGAACAAATACTTGGGGTGGGGGGGGGGGAGGAGAGAGGGGAATAACGGAATAACGATACAATCTGGAAATACTGAACCAGATTGTCACACATCTTCCTGAAATGCACTCTCCTTTCATTCGCGTATTTTTGTCTGTCTTCTTGTCTGTCTCTGTATATATACATATATTGAATAATCTTCGTAAAAGATTTGTTCCCGCGAAGTACAGTCGACACCCCCCCCCCCCCCCCTTTTTTTTCTTTTTTCTATGTTTATTAATGTCATCGATGGATGAAATCGTGAAATGTAGCTTTGTATTTTTCTTATACAAGGCTTTTTAGCTGAGAGAAATAATTAGATGCATCATAACTTATTAGACGTATTTTGGAAAAAGTGTATTTTGTAATGACGATGACGTTTGTAATTATTTGTTTCTCCGGCATTCCTCTTCTCTCTCTCTCTCTTCTCTCTCTCTCTGTATCTCTCTCTCTCCTGTCTCCTATCTCTCTTTCTCTCTCTCTGTCTCTCTCTGTATCTCTCTTTCTCTCTCTCTGTCTCTCTCTGTATCTCTCTCTTCTCTCTCTCTCTCTCTCTCTCTGTCTCTCTCTGTATCTCTCTTTCTCTCTCTCTGTCTCTCTCTGTATCTCTCTTTCTCTCTCTCTTCTCTCTCTCTGTCTCTCTCTGTCTCTCTCTTGTCTCTCTCTCTCTCTCTCTCCTCTCTGTCTCTCTCTGTCTCTCTCTGTATCTCTCTTTCTCTCTCTCTGTCTCTCTCTGTATCTCTCTTTCTCTCTCTCTCTGTCTCTCTCTCTGTATCTCTCTTTCTCTCTCTCTGTCTCTCTCTGTATCTCTCTTTCTCTCTCTCTCTCTCTCTCTCTCTCTCTCTCTGTATCTCTCTTTCTCTCTCCTGTCTCTCTCTCTCTTCTCTTCTTCTTCTCTTCCTTCCTTCCTTCCTTCCTTTCTTTCTTTCTCTCTTTCTTTCTTCCTTTCTGTCTTTCTTTTCTTTCTTTTTTCTTTCTTTCTTTCTTTCTGTCTTCTTTCTTCCTTCCTTCCTTCCCTCCTTCCTTTCTTTCTTTTTTCTTCCTTCTTTTTTCTTTTCTTTCTTTCTTTATTCCTTTCTTCCTTCCTTCATTCCTTTCTTTCTTTTTTGTTCCTTTTTCTTTCTTTTTTCTTTCTTCCTTTCTTTTTTCTTCTTTTTTCTTTCTTTTTTCGCGGGCTGATTGGTTCTTTTGACAGAACCATAGGCTCAAGATCTGATATTTCCCATTCCTATTTCTATTCACATTCATATTCATTTCTTCTGTCACAGTGGATTTGCCATGTGAAACTTGGGCTGGAGAGCAGCGCTACCCAATTGTTTTATTTTATTTTATATATTGTTTTGTTTGCTTTTTTCTACCAAGTTCAATCCCAGCCGGCATCACTAAAAGCAGGCCTGTTCGCTGCCCATCTCAATGTTTCCATCATTCTGGTAGTGAGCCTAGTGCTTTATTGGTCCTTCTTCCCTTTTCAAGACCTTGCCAGCGCAGGCTTAGGGAGTCTGCGAGATAATTACTGGCAGATGACAGATAATTGCTGGCAGATTGGATGCAGTGTATTTTTACATTGTCCGATTGCGATGAATCCCTTTTGAGCAAATTCCAACGGCCTCCTTCACGTAGGATTATGGCCTTGCATGAACAAAATGTCTGTAATCTAAATCTGAATATCTCTCTCTGTCTCTCTCTCTCTCTGTCTCTTTGTCTCCCCTCTCTCTCTCTCTCTCTCTCTCTCCATATCACTCTCTCTCTCTCTCCATATCACTCTTTTCTCCATATCACTCTCTTTGTCTCTGTCATTTCTCTCTCCTTCTCCCTCTCCCTATTTTCTCTCTCTCTCTCTCTCTCTCTCTCTCTCTCTCTCTCTCTCTCTCTCTTTCAGATACCCTTCCTTCCTTTGTCTGAAAGGGTTTTAACAATGAAATGGACAGTAACTTGACAACATGTGAAGCACCTCTCTCTCTCTCTCTCTCTCTCTCTCTTCTCTCTCTCTCTCTCTCTCTCTCTCTCCTCTCTCTCTCTCTCTCTGTCTGTCTACATATATATGAAGTTCAGGAGGGGGGAGGGGATATATATATATATATATTCCCCTCCCTCCTCCTGAACTTCATCCTTTTCCTCATTTCTCTCCACCATTCGTCTTCGTTGCTGGAACATTTCCTACCCTATTTTTTTTCCTGTAAATACATACTAATATTTGCAATACTTGCAGACAAATAGGCTTTAATGTATGTCATGATTCCGTGAACAGTAATCCGGTTATTTGCTTTCAGAAAGAAAAAATGGAAAGAATTCCCCTCAGAAACGAAACAAATATATAGATTTTGTTCCGTGACACTTTCCCTCCCGTCTCCCTTCCTCCATCCCCCCCCCCCCCCCCCACCGTCCCACACCTCCTCCGTCATAGATCAGCAACATCGATTAGTTGAAAGAGAGTGGGTCTACAGTCCGGTAACTGAAACATTGCCCTTTCGTCTGTCCATAACAGTATTGATTGTTTAAAAGGAAAAGAAAGATGAAGATATGCCAGAAAACTGGCACGGGAAAGGGGGGTTAGGAATAGGGGATAAGAGAGAGAGAGAGCATGATCCCACGATGAAAAAAAGTGAAACATTTTATGACACAAACACACACACATACACACGTATGCCACACACACACACACTCACACACACACACACTCACTACACACACACACAACACACACACCCCATCCACTCTCTCTCTCTTCTCTCTCTCTCTCTCTCCTCACTGACACACACACACATACTTCAAACACGCACACTCAGACGCGCGCGCGCGCGCACGCACACACACACACACACACACACACACACACACACACACACCACCATCCCTCTCCCTCTCTTTTCTCTCTCTCCCTCCCTCCCTTCATCTCTCTCTCACACACACACACATGCGCGCGCACGCACCCTCACACAACAACAGACACCACACACTCTCTCTCTCTCGCTCTCTCTCTCTTCACACACACATGCGCTCACGCTTGCACGCGAGCGTGCACACACACACGCGCGCGCACTGCAGCAACACACAACACACACACACACGCCCTCCGACATCAGAACCTTGTCTCAGTTTTGGTAGAGTGAGTAGCAAGGGGAATACACCATCCATCATACATATTCATGAGAGGAGAAAATGAGACCATTCTACAAAAACGATGATGGTGTTTTATCCGAATGGGAAAGCGCGGACGCTGAAGAGTCTTTTGATGTTGTTAGTGAATGACAACTTCAGTACAAAAGTCACATGCGTGGAGAAGAGATACACAGCAATGTTGTTAGCAAATGACAACTTCAATACAAAAGTCACCAGCGTGAAGATGGGGGAGATACACAGTAAATGTTGTTACTGACAATTTCAATGTAAAAGATGCGTGAGATAGAGGAAGATATACAGCAAATGTTGTAACAAATGACATTTCAATACAAAGATGCGTGGAGATAGAGGAAGATATACAGCAAATGTTGTAAGCAAATGACTTAATACAAAAGGTGCGTTGAGATAAACGGAGGTATACAGCAAATGTTAGCAATGACAACTTCAATACGAAAGACAAATGCCTGGAGATGGATGGAGACATACAGCAAATGTTGTTAGCAAATGACAACTTCAATGCAAAAGTCAGACACGTGGAGAGAGATGGAGATATACAGCAAATGTTGTTAGCAAATGACAACTTCAATACAAAAGATGCTTTAGGTTGATGGAGACTTATAGCTAATGTTGTTAGCAAACAACAACTTCAGTACAAAAGATGTGTTGGTGTAGAGGGAGATTACAGCAAATGTTGTTGGCAAATGACATCTTTAGTACAAAAGATGCATTGAGGTAGCGGGAGATTACAGCAAATGTTGTTAGCAAATGACATCTTTAGTACAAAAGATGCATTGAGGTAGCGGGAGATTACAGCAAATGTTGTTGGCAAATGACATCTTTAGTACAAAAGATGCATTGAGGTAGCGGGAGATTTACAGCAAATGTTGTTGGCACATGACATCTTTAGTACAAAAGTCAGATGCGTGGAGACAGATGGAGAATACAGCAAATGTTATTAGCAAATGACAACTTAATTATGAAATTAAATACGTGGGAAGAGAGACAGAGAGAGATACACAGCAAATGTTGTCAGCAAATGACAACTTAAATACAATTGTCAGACATGTGGAGATATACAGCAAATGTTGTTAGCAAAAACAAAACAAAAACAAAAAAACAACTTCAATACAAAAATCACGTGCGTGGGGACAGAGATATATATACAGCAAGTGTTGTTAACAAATGACAACTTCAACAGAAAAGACACGTTGAGACAAATGGAGATACACAGCAAACAAGCACACGATGGGCACTATAGCAAGTGTGTAAGATTTCAGACTTCCAGTCGGAAGCTCTGGGTTTGGTCTTACCTACGTATCTCCCGCCAAATAGATAAAGGGTAGAGCTTTTATCTGATCTTCCACATCACCATATGTATAGACTGGTCAGTGCCTAAACCCTCTTGGCGTTTACATACACGTAGAACATCATGAGAAGAAGAGTGGCCGAATGGTTTAGACGTTCGCCTGCCAATAACTAAACTCGAGGTTCCTGGGTTTTTGCTTCCCGTTGAGGCCTCGACTTTTCTCCTTGGTTTGACCGGAAAGTTGAACTGAACGTGTAGTCCTTCGGAAAGGGGACGAAAAACGAATCGAACCCGTGCGCCTTCTGACCTGCGCACACTAAAGATCCCACGGCGCTTAAAAATCGTAAAGAGCGGGGCATTCGCCTGGCTGCCCTGGTAAAAAACACTGGAGAGATGGTTTGATTTCCCAGGTCCCTCCTCTTTAACACCACTTAGCCTTCTTGCCTTTCTGAAGTCTTGGTCAAAAAATTAAATAAATGGGTGGCGCTGCACTGCGGCGACGCGCTCTCGAAATCAAGAGCAGACGAGTTTCACGTAGTAAATCCACTGTGACAAAAGAAATGAACATGAATGAATATGAAGCTGGATATCGAAGGACGTTAAAAATCCTGTAGGTCACGTCAGCATGCACGCTGCCGAACACGGAATGTGCAGACTATACAGGAACATGCAGCCTGTGCAGTGTGAGAGAAGAAAACAAAACGTCCACACACGTATCCGAGAGAAGTAGGAACATTACAGAAAATAGAGAAAAAAGAAAAAGAAAAGAAAAACGGTGCGTGCACACACACAGCTTGCTCATGTGTGTGTGTGCGCGTGCGTGTGTGTGTATGTGTGTGCGTGCGTGTGTGTGTGTGTATGTGTGGGCGCGCGCGCGCGTGCGTGCTCATGTTTGTGTGTGTGAGTGTGATTCAGTTAAACGTCTATACATAAATAAGGGATATCAGGGCAGCAAATACTTTAAACATGAAAATAAAAAATATGACAGGAATATTTTGTGTCTATGTAAGCATACACGTGCGTGTTTGTGAGTGTGTGTGTATTTATTGGGTCAGTACATAAGTCTACTCGTCCGTTATTTTTTAATGTCTGTTATGGTGAGTCTTTTAGATAAATACGTTTGACTGCATATGGTTTTATACGACGTGCTTGTATTTTTGCTGACAGAAAAAAAATGTTCGTAGTTGTGTGTACGCACGTGCGTGTGTGTAGTGTGTGTGTCTGTGTATGTGTGTGTGTGTCTGTGTGTCTGTGTGTGTCTGTGTCTGTCTGTCTGTGTGTTTGTGTCTGTGAGTGTGAGTGAGTGTCTGTGTGTGTGTGTGTATGTGTTTGTGTTGTGCGTGTGTGTGTGTGCGTATGTGTGTGTGCGTGTGTGTGTGCGTGTGTGTGTGTGCGCGCTCGCGTATGTGTGTGTGCGTGTGTGTGCATACGTGCGAGGAAAGATAGGGCAGGAACAAAGGGGGAGGGTGCTGAGATCAGTGACCGAAGTATGGGAGACATAACTGCACGTTGAACAATGGCGAATAGCATGGTCAAGGTGTGCCCATAATTTGGAGCCACGCTGATGGTGGGGTCATCTATTGATTGATCATCTCACACATGAGGACGCACACATACGCGTAAAATCGCACACACATACAGTCATGCACACACGCCAAATCACGCACTCTATACCCACACAGGCTGCTGCTTTCAGCTAAGATCTGGTTGTCCGAGTTGTAGTAATAATGGTAATAGCAACAGCCTTGGTGGAAGCCACGGCAATTATGGTAATAGTTATGGTAGTAGTAATGTATTCGTAGTATTCATAGTAGTAGTATTCGTAATAGTAATAGTATTCGTAGTAGTAGTAGTAGTAGTCGTCATCGTCGTCGTAGTAGTAGTAGTAATCGTTGCAAATAACAGCACCAGCAATAGCAGAATGACAGCAGCAGTAGCAGTAGCAATAGCGCAGTAATAAGAAGCAACAATAGAAACTTAGCAACAGTATTAACAGTAGCAGTGTAGCAGTAGTAGCAGCAACGGTGGTGGTGATTGTAGTAACAGTAGCAGCAAGAGTAGAAGTAGTAGTAGCAGCAGCAGTAATAGTAGTAGTATCTGTTGCAGCAGTAGTAGCAATAGCAGCAACTCTTGTAGAATCAGCAGCAACAATATTAGTGGTAGACTTTTAAATTTGTTTAAGAAAGCATTATCACACTCAGCTCCATATACAATACAATACAATTACAATATTTATGTAGCGCAAAATCTTGATAAAATCAAATCTAAGCGCTGAAACAGACACACACGCACGCACGCACGCACACACACGCACGCACGCACGCACACACACACACACACACACACACACACACACCACACACACACACACACACACGCACACGGCTATAAATGGGGAGAAAGAATAAAAGCAATGGAAAATTATAGAGAGCATATTATATACAATTATATATTACAATGTGATTCCCTCCGAGTGGAGACAGGCTGCAGAGGGGATTGATGAGGTCAGGATTTTATGCAGAGGAGAAAAGGTGAGTTTTGAGAGCGGACTTGAAGGAGACAAAAGTAGGTTGCTGACGGACTGAGAGAGGAAGTTTGTTCCAGGAGAGTGGACCAGAAACAGAGAAGGCTCGTGGACCATAGGTATTGAGCTTAGTGCGTGGAAAGCAAAATTCAGAGGATCGGAGGCAGAGCGGAGGGTACGTGAGGGAACATAGATCTCAAGTAGGCTTGACAGGTAATCGGGGGCTGCGTTGTTCAGGCTTTTGTAGCACATGGTGTCTAGTTTGTATTGTATGCGCTTTGATACAGGGAACCAGTGAAGTTGTGCCAGGAGAGGAGATATGTGGTCAGCTTTTTTCTTTTTTAGTACAAGGCGTGCAGCATTGTTTTGAATGCGCTGTAGGATGTGAATGGTGGAGGCAGGAAGACCAGACAGAAGTGAATTGCAATAGTCAATGCGAGACATTATGAAGGAGAGAACGAGTTTTGCAGTTGTTTCGACAGAGATACTTCCTGATCAAGCTTATACGATGGAGGTGATAGTAGCAAGATCTGGCAGTTTGAGAAACAAAGTTGT